>CM021103.1:405186247-405747157 GCA_007115665.2 Sequoiadendron giganteum | reverse complement strand
AGTCTCCATGGGTGTAGACATAGGTTTGCAGTCAATCATACCAAACCCTTTGAGAATGTCAATGGTATACTTGCCTTGACTTAGAATCATCTCATCTGGCTTTTGCCAAACTTCTAAGCCAAGAAAGTAATGCATAAGACCTAGATTCTTCATCTCAAACTCTGAAGCTAATTCCTTCTTGCATTTTAGTATTAGATGTTCTTCACCGGTAATGATCAAGTCATCAACATATAAAACTAAAATCAATGCTTCACCATTTACTACCTTGAAGTAGAGATTAGAATCTGCATCATTCTTTGAGAAACCCAAACTTGAAAGGTACTGATCAATTCTTTCATACCAAGCACGAGGAGCTTGTTTAAGACCATACAAGGCCTTCTTCAGCTTGCAGACATGAGATTCTTTCTCATGTACCTCAAATCCTTCTGGTTGCTCAATGTAAACCTCTTCTTCTATTATGCCATTCAGAAAAGCTGTCTTTACATCCATTTGGTGAATCTTCCATCCTCTAGATGCGGCAATAGCAATGATAGTTCTAACAGACGTGTAACGAGCCACAGGAGCAAAAGTTTCTTCATAGTCAACTCCCTCTTTTTGTGAGAACCCTCTAGCCACAAATCTAGCCTTGTGTTTCTCAATGCTCCCATCAGCTGCATGCTTGATCTTGAAGAACCACTTAGAAGACACCACAGATTTGTCTTTGGGTCTAGGAACTATATCCCAAACATCGTTCTTAAGTATAGACTGATACTCCTCAATCATGGCATCCTTCCATACTTGTTGACTAGAAGCTTCTTCAACATTTGAAGGTTCTGACTCAATAATCTGACTCATCAAGGCAACATAACTAGAGAACTTGTGAGGTCTCTTGCTTTCTCTGAAGGCTCCTCTTGGAGCTGCAAATCTTTCTGCTTCCTGCATTGTCCTGCGAGCCCAAAGAGGTCTTTTCTTTCCAATCACAATGTCTAGAGGCCCATCAGTAGGATCCAAAGGCTCAGTTGGATCAATATCTTCTTTAGGTTCTGTATCCTCCTCCAGATTCTCTGGGATATGGTCAACTTCCATATCTTGAGGAGGTTCTTCTTCATCGACCTCCATCGGAGTGCCTTTAGACTTTCTATAAGCAACATCTTCCTCAAATGTGACGTCTCTACTAATCTCAATAGACTTCTGTCCTGGAATGTAGATCCTGTAAGCTTTTGATGTCTCACTGTAGCCTACAAGAATTCCTTTCTTCCCAGAAGGTTCTAGCTTTGTTCTCTCTTCCTTTGGAATATGAACATAGACTGGACAGCCAAAGATCCTCAAATGACTAACTTCAGGCTTCATGCCTGAGAATGCTTCTTCAGGAGTTTTATTCTCTAAGATCCTGTGGGGACTCCTGTTTTGGACATAGACGGCTGTTCTTGATGCTTCAGCCCAAAAAGAGATTTGTAAGTCTTGATCATGAATCATAGCTTTCACTGCTTCCACAATAGACCTATTCTTCCTTTCGGCAATACCATTTTGTTGTGGATTATAGGGAACACTGAACTCCCTCTTAATCCCTGCTTCAATACAAAAGTCTCGAAAAGTGCCAGAAGTGTATTCTCCACCATTATCAGATCTTAATACTTTGATCTTCTTCCCAGACAGATTTTCAATCTACGCTTTGAATTCTCTGAATCTTACTAATACTTCTTCTGATTCTTTTGATCTCAAGAAATAAATCCAAGTCTTTCTAGAGTAATCATCAATGAAAATAATATAATACAAGAAACCACTAGATGATGCAATAGTTATTGGACCACACAAATCAGAATGAATGAGATCAAGAATGCATTTAGATCTACTTTCACTGGAATGAAACATACCTTTTGTGTTCTTGCCTAGGGCACATCCCTTGCATGTACCTTCATGTTCTTGATTGAATTTTGGAAGACCAGTGACCATCTTCTCCATGATAGGTAGAGCACGAAAGTGAATGTGAGCCAATCTTCGATGCCAAAGATCACACATGCTGGTACTGTTATGCACAAGTGCTTGAAGAGGACGAGTGCACAGCATGTAGAGACATTCATGTCTAACTCCAATCACTTGAGCAGATTTGAAGCTGGAGTTCTTTGCCCATATAAGAACTTTCCCTTTAGAGAAGGCAACTTGAAGCTTAGGTCGTTGAGGGCACACCCTCGCAAAGTGACCATACTTATCACAACGAAAACATTGAATCTTGGACATGTCTCGTTTTCTTTTGAAGGTAGGAGCATCATCATTTCCATCTTCTCGATTCCTTTTGAAGAATCCTTTCTTAAAGCCTTTTCCTTTGTTTGATGAATGAGAGGTAAGAACTTGTAATTCTTCATTCTTTGAGCTTTGACCAATCCCCCTTGCTGTTAGTCTTGACTCTTCTTGAATGCAATCAATCCTCAATCGATCAAACTTAGGGAGTTCGATCTTGCACTGATTCCTTGGATGAATGCCTCCCATGAAAGCGGAAGACCATTGAGAGCAAGCATAGTCAGTTCTTTATCATCAATCATGTGTCCAATAGTGGAGAGCTGATCTTTTATCTCTGAAATCCTCATGAAGTATGTAATAACAGATTCTCCTTTCTCCATTTTCACATGATGAAGTTGTTGCTTCAGAGCAAGGGCACGACTGGTGTTGTTGATTTCGTACATCTCTTCCAAGGTTGTAAACATCTCTCTTGCTGTATCCAACTTGAAGATAATTGGTACAATATGATCTTTGACGGAATCAACCAATGCTTTCTTTGCCCTAGTGTCTTTCTTCCTCCATTGCAGCTTCTCTTCTTCCCCCTCAGGTTCGGGAACTTTTGTTTTCACAAACTCAGCCAAATCATTTTCTTCCAAGGTTAGCATGAACCTGAATCTCCATGATATGTAATTCGAGATCCCTTCGAGTCTATCCTCGATTTTCAGACCGTTCACCATCTTGAGAAATTTGGAAGATAGACTGAAAAAGAATAAGTGTTGCGAACTAATCTGATCACGATCTTTTTCACACCCGCTCTGATACCATGTTAGTGTTTCTTAGATCAGATTAATTTAACCAATTGAATAAAAGAAATGCAACACATAAGACAATGAACACAACAAGATACCCTGGGAAAACCCTCCTCTTGAGGGAGAAAAACCCAGCAAATATATCTCTTATATATTGAAGGAATAAGAGCAGAAATCTGCTTACAACTCAGGCCCAACACAATGCCGAATTTGATACAATGAATAATAGCACCTCTCCTAGATGCAAAGATACAAATGAATATGTTTCTCCTTGAAATCGGTCTGCTGCTACAAAATGATGATCTGCTGCTACAAGATGATGATCTGCTGATTAAGTATGAACTTCTTCTAAGACTGCGAATGCTGCTCTGCCAAAAATGCGAACTTGTTTATATTCGAATTGTTCTTCATAGCCAAGAAGTGACCTTGTATTTATATCTCCTAGGCGCCTCTTCACTTGGGTCGGCCTTTGATAAATATTTAATAACAATTAAAGTCGGCCAGAATAAGTACATGAAATAAATCAAATATAAGGTCGGCTCATGATTAATATGGGTCTTAGTGAAGACCGACGCTGTATTAACATCAACAAATTTATTTGGATTTCATTTCTGCTCCTTGTTGGAAATCGCACCTCAAGCTTGGCCGCCCCTGTTCTAAATGATCAGACCTTTGAATAAAATGATATACGCCACACTTCTCCTTCAAAATGCGTATGAACTCATCTCCATCCCTCCTCATATGAAGCGCTGCAAACTCATGAAGGAATCGATGCCAAATGGAGAAGGGAAGAACACAATCGTGGCTTTTATGCAGACTTAAGAATGACTGTAATTTCTGATTTAAAAATCAGATTCTCTTCAATACAAGTCATCCTCTTATTGAGTGAAGTCTTCAACACCTAAAAAGCATCCAACAATGCCCCAATCGAATTATGCAAAAATTGGCCCTTGGCCACTAATTTTTGGCCAACTGAAATATCTTCAATACTTTCTCCAATGAAGCACAAATGGAAGACTGAAGTATCTTCCTCACAGCTGCAATAATTCAGATGATATTTCACACCCTCAAAATGGCCTTACCAATTGAGAGTTTTCGTTCCCAATGGCTGGAAATGGTAGAAACCCTAGCTAGCTCCTTCACCAAACAAGTTCTTCAATTCAGATAACAATTCCTGGATGAATAGAAGCAAACCCAACCCCTCTTAGTATACTTTTCTCCTTTTGAGGTCGGCCTCCTCTAGAAACTTCTAAATAATTTTACTTTCCTTTTTTATTTGCACTTTATAATAATATTAAAATATAACTTTATAATTCATAAAGTGCAAATATGTTATCAAACATTACGTTTTCCAACATCCGCGATAATACATTATGTTTTCCAACATCCTGATAACACATTATGTTTTCAAACATCTTGATAACACATCATTTGATTTTCCAACATCCAAAGGAACATGGAAAACCAACATTAAACCACTGAATCTAGGAGAAGAAGCCAAACCACTGACCAGGTAACTGCCCGAAGAAGACCCTCTAACCAAGCTCCTTAGCCTACGAGAGTTAGAAATAGGCTAAATCCTCTGAAACCGTGCTCACGAAATTGGGGACATTACATTACTCGAAAGGGTTTTCCACGTGAAAAACTGGTGTTCAACTTGTTCTTTATTGCTCTTGCTGTTTTGATTTTAGTTTCATATGGTTTTATGTTTTAAAAGTTGAAATATTGATTCACCCCCCCTCCCGTTAGTATATCCTGTGTGCTCTTCAAAGTTGAGGTGCCCATACCATTGATGCCAAAGTAATTGATATCGGATGCACTTTTGGCTGCCAATGCACGCTCTTTGACTTGTCCAGTGTCAACTAATCGATACAATCTATGATCTTTGATACCGACAACAATAATATTTTTTGTCTCCTTGTCAACTATGTAGGATTTATGTTTGGTAAAGATGATATCTAAATGGGACAATGCCACATAATCTGACTCATGGAGAGTAAATTAAGCTCGATTCCTGGTACATTGTACACATTATCAAAGATCATTATCTTTGCCGACAACTGTGTACTCACCACCATGGAAGATCATTGAAACAAATCAAGTCATGTACTTCGTGAACAAGTCTTTCCTATGGGAGAAATGATGAGATGCTTTTGAATCTATATACCATGTAGATGACTTAGATTGATCTGTTGCTTGTTTGGCCTTGAATGAATAGAAGGTTGTTTCCTTCTCCTTAGAGTGCTCTACTACATGAGCCTTTTGTGGAGGCCCTGCTTGGTTGGATTTTTGTTTAGCCAACCTCTTTCTACAATACTTCTTCATATGACCCATCTTACCACTATAATAACATGTGATTTTTTTCAGATTCCTTGAAGTATTCTCATTATTACTTTGTCCCTTCTTTTGTGACTTTTTTCCTTTACTCTTGTCTTTCGCTGCGAATGCCTCTTCTACACTCCGCGTCTCATTGTGACTACCAAACTATTTCTTCCATCTGTCCTACTATATGAGCTTGTTGCACAACTCTTCAAACTTCAAGTCAACATTGGTAGAGGTTATATTGAGTGTCTCAATAAATGTTCATAAGCACGTGGTGAGCTTTTCGATGTAATTACTACCATGTCCTCTTCTTCCATCTTCCTATCTATGGCTGATAACTGATCTTGGATGTCCTTGATCTTGAGTAAATGCTCTTGCAAGAACACTTTGTTATCCATCTTGATCAAAAAGAGTATATTCTTTAGAAAGAAGGCCCTTCCTTTATCTGAAGTCTCATGTAGTTCTCGCAAATGCTTTCAAATTCTTGCGGAGGTTGTACCTGTGTGAACCTTCATAAGAATTTCATTAGTCATTGTTAATTTTCTATGCTATTGGATTTGTCAGCTAAGCCACTAGATCCTGGTCCGATTCGTATTGGATACTGATCTTGGTTCAATTCATGCGGGATTCTTCTAGGGTTTTGCAAAAATTCTTTGGGCTCGATGAACCCAAGTGAACCTATCACGAATTTCGTGATATTTTCCGTTGCCGCTTTTATGAATCCGCATTTTTGCAAGGTGAATAACATTTAAAATTTTCGAAAACCTTGCTTTGTTGTTTGTTCACCCCTCTATTTTCCTATTTGAGAGGTGGCCGTGCGATCGCCTAACCGCTTGAAGACGAAATCTCAAAACCTCTTTGCTGTTTTTCCACCCCTCTATTTCCATGGGGTTTGTGGAAATCACGATTAATATGTAAATATTAAACATTAAATGATCGTATATTAAAAATTAAAGGATCGATACATAAACATTAAAAATTAAATGATTCATATATTAGAAGTTAAAGGATTGATGTGTAATTTGTAAATATTAAAAATTAAAGGATCGATATTTCAATATGTTAATATTAAAAATTAAAAGATGGGTATTTTAAAGAATGTATATAGTTAAGTGTCGTAATGTGGGTAAAAAAATCCTACATTATGACACCTAATTATATAATATTAAAATTAGGTGAAGAAAAAATCATTTTATTAATATTAATATAGTTAAGTGCCGTGTATTTCTTATATTTGGGGAGATGTAATGACCCGTGCCCTAGATCAATAGATTTTCGATTTACTTCCTATTGGATTGACAAAGGTTGTCATCCAATATTGTCAAAGTTAACCAAGTTTCCAAATTATAAAAGAAATTAATTCTGATAATGAAGTCAGATTCAAAGATTAATTTGATAATTAAATATAATAGCTGTTTCTAATCTAGACTATTAAAATCATGCTTTACATATGCAAGAGGCTTAGACCTCTAATAGTTCACTGTTTCTGATTTTTGTCTTCATACTCATGCGATTTGTAGTTGGGTGCTATATCTGATTTTTACAATTGTTTCATGCATCCATCTATATATTTGATCGTAAGCTGTTCAAGAGCATTCAGATCTGCTGTTTAAATTGTACATGTATATTTGCCATAATCCATTCCATCCTCCCTTCTCCACACTTCTTATTATATTTTATACTTTATGCTTGAACCGGAAGGAAGTGTCTCTTTGAAGAGAAATGCCCACTTAAAGGGATATGACCTTTAGTTAGGTGATTATTATTATTACTCATTTGAAATATAAATCGCTTGTCTTCTTAATATATTCACTGCCTTAAGAGATAATCTAATAAAATGCATTTGATTCCCTTGTGATCCGACTTATATAGGCAGCTCAAACAGAACAAAGACAAACCAATAAATGGAAGGCGACTATTTAAACTTCAAGTACTCTCGAATATTGGACATACGGTAACTTAATATATATTTTGACTCCTGCAATGGTGGTTTAGATATATCAAACCTTTTAATCTCCAATGGTGACTAGTCCATTGTTGTGTCAGCTTCACAAATATATGGTTTGATACCAATATTTGTAGACTTCCTAATATCATCACACATATCTTGATTAATATATATTACATCCAATAATCACATAGTTTGATATAATCAATTAGTAATCGGGTAATTCCTCGAATCCACTATAGAATGTGAATGCCAAATCAACGCTATGGAAATGAAAATTTTTGTCAGCAACATTCTTCAGAAAGGAGACCTGATAACAATACATCCCGAAGACTCCTCTTAATACATTGGGTAATAGAGAATGGTTGTTGACCATTGCTGTGGAGGATAATAGAGGTTGATAACTTTGCAAATGATATTGCTTCCTCAAAAACTCTCGATCCTCATATTCCATGATAAATATGTATATATATTCTTCGATGCTAGTTAGAATACACTTGCCAGGGCTATTATAATTGGCTACAAGTCATCAAAGGTGGCGGAACGGATTAGTATTGTCTCCATAATATTGATATTCCGTCTCCAAACAATCTGGCATTATTTTGTACAACTCAATAATAGCAAAGTAATAGTAATATAGATGATGACGACCTAGGAATACCATGAGACTAGCATATGATCAACTGCAACTTCCCTAGGCAGATTTCCAATCACCATTCTGACATTATCTCAATGCTATCGACCAACATTAAATAATATTAATCACTCCTATTCTAAGTATTATATTCAATGCCAACATTCCATGTATGACGCCCATAATGTTAAAGATGGGACATTACAAGAGAAGTCAACTATTCTATTTATTTGTGGCTTAATTATTAAATTTCTTAGTTATATTATGGACCTAATCATATAAAATTAAAAGCTTTGATGAAAAACTCGCAGGTTACTTGTAGAAATCGCGAGTACTTGCGTGCCAAAACTCGCGACAAGTAACTCGCAATAATACTCGGTGTCGATTTTTTTGCAGACTTGCGGCGATTTTTCTCTAAAATGTGTGAAAACCTGCAATTTTTTCTAGAAAACCCATCAAATCTTAGTTAAAAAAGGAAAATATAAGCATTAAATTTTTTGATGTGATTTTGGGTTATTTTCAATGCAATTTACAAGCACAAAATGCGGCTAGGGCATGAGACATGCTTTTACCATGACAAACCCGTGAGTAACAGGGGATTTAGGGCACATGATAAGTGATTTAGGGCACACGATAGGCTATTTAGGGCAAGCGATAAGAAATTAAATTATAACTTTTAAAATAATAATAACTATTTTAATATATTCTTAAGAATATATTATTGATTTCCATCTTGATATAAATCAACACAAAATGACTATCAAAATATTCAATATTAAATAATAATTTTTAAGAGCATATTATTGATTTCCATCATATACAAATCAAAATTAGAGTTTAATACATATCATAGACCCTAATGTGGTTGAGGGGAAACACCCCTCATGGGGTTTTTGGGGAAATGCTCCCAACGGGGTCGAGGGGCAGCACCCCTTGTGGGGGTTTGGGGGCAAATTAAGGCCATTGAAACCACACAAACCTTCAGGGCGCATGCCATTTTCACAATTTTATCTTGTAAGAACAAAATTTTGTGTTTGACACTTTTTTGTTTATAAAAATGTTTTAAAAATCATATAAAATTAAATTTACACAAATAAATTAAGTTTTAGAACACTAAAAAGAATATTTAAAAATAGACATAATCACTCTTAATTTTTATATATATTAAAATATTTAAAAAAATTGTTCAATATTTTCAAATAATCTAACAAAATTTTAAAAGTTATAATTTAAATTATATTATATTGATGTTAATCAAAAAATACATGATAAAATATATTAACAAAAGATTATTATTTTAAAAGTTATAATTTAATTTCTTGTCGGCTGCCCTAAATAGCTTGTTACGTGCCCTAAATCGCCTATCGTGTGCTCTAAATCCCCTATTACTTGCGGGTTTGTCATGGAAAAAGCGCGTCCTGTGCCCTAGCTGCATTTTCATGTCGAAAATGACCCAGAATCATCTAAAAAATTTAATGTTTACATTTTTTCCTTCTTTAACTAAGACTTGACAGTGTTTTTGGAAAAAATGGTGGGTTTTTCATGCATTTTTGGGAAAAAATCGCCACGAGTCTGCAAAAAACCTGGCGTGTGAGTACTCGTGATTTCTGCAAGTAACATGTGAATTTTTCATCAAAGGATTAGCTTTCTATGTAGGCTGTACTATCAAAGTCAAGGGTAGGCCCTATAGTTTCAGACTGGCAGCTTATTCCATCAAAAGGCCGTATTGGCCATACAAAACCCAGCCTGATCAAATATTTTGCTGAAGTCAAATGTTATATTAATTGCAGGTATTTTGTGAATTTGAGTGCTGATTGTGATGATATTCCTTTCCATTTTTCTAGGCCATACTTCTCTCTAGTCTGGTTGTATAGTTTGACTTGTGTGTGATTTCCCAAGAGCTGGGTGCTGCATATTCTATCATTGCTGTTGGTTATTCTATCAGACCTCTATTGTTGGCTATATACTGTAGTTTAGCACTGTGTTGGGCTGGTTATATTGTTCATAGCATTCATTGAAAGGGGTTTTTCAACTCTTTTTGGTTGCTGCAGTTTCTGTAGAACTGATCGCAGCTCCTCATCATTAGTTATTGCCTCATACAGTGGTCATTCTTGTGTTTGTATTGGAGCAGTATTATTTTGAGTGAATAGTGTGGGTCCATCAGAAAATTTGGGCCATATGTTTTTTGTTTAGAGGGTGTAGAACAGCAGATACAAAGGTCACTTACATATCAATAGTTTCCTTATCAACTTTTAGAGTTTGTCTTGAATACATCCAACTTCCTGGCTTTGTCTGGTTCTTCATGGTCTGATAATATTTTTCATTTCTAGTATTTGAGATCTATCTTAATTTGAAGTAGTTAATGATTTGAAGAAACCAATCATTTCAGTTTATTGTTGCTGGACATTTTTTGGATTTAAAATATTAATCTTTCATTGTAATATTTGGACAGTTTATTGCTAGAAGTTTGATAATTATTGTTGAAGATCTTGGATGGTTCATATCGGATGATATAGACTGCCATTTTGGCTTTGATGGATTTCTACTTGTTATCTGTCAGTTTGACATGATTGGAATTTGCATATCATTATCTGCCACTTTGGCATTGATTGATTCTATGGGTTTGATATTAATATAATTTGGCCGGCTAGCTGCTAATATCTTGCCGATTATTTTCATTGTCTTTATTCTAGTCTTTGAATGCTCTCATTTTGCCCACATTAGGAACTTGGTGATTAAAAAGAGCTAGGGTTTGAGTTGATTGCAACAATTCTTGATGCTTTTGAGCTAACTGTTCTGCCAAGGACATTACTCATCAAAACCGCAATGGCATTTGGATAAAATCTGGCATACACCAGGCATTTCTTGAATCAGGGCACATCATCAATGGTTATTAGCTGATTGATAGAGCTAGCAATGTCCTCCAAGAGCTTGTCCACTATTTACTCGCTACGGGTACAATGACGTACAGAGTAAACAAAAATATAAAATAACATTGACAACATATAACAATCACGTGGCAATTGCACAAAACATAGATATATTTCTTTATTCAGTATTTGGCAATTACATCATAATGTCTCCAGACAGAACATAGCATAGCATAGTAGAACCGTAATCGTTCTCGATTACATGACTCAAGTACATATAGTACGCTGGTGGTGGTTGAGGTACCAATCGTCGCGTCCCTTCATTATAACTAATTACTTCATCAGGAACTGTTCTCGAGACAACTAACTAACATGACACGTACATAACATAAGTACATGGATTATTAATAATAACTAAAGTCTTATTTACTTATGACTCATAGCCGACCAAGTACACTCTCGACCGACTACATCGACTCATGGCCGACCAAGTACACTCTTGGCCGACTACATCATCCCCCCCACAAAGTAGTCGTCTTCCAGACGACTGAAAACCAAAAATGCCAACTCAAGTTCTTGCTTGGTGCTAGCCAATTTCTTGTCTTTTCCCTGTGGTTGACTCTCCCTCTCGGTTGAAAGTCATTGCACATCAACCACCTGTGTATCTTTTCCTACCAATAGCTGATCGTTCTTTTCCAACTAATTGTCACTCTCACCCAATACTTCGTCTCTCTCTGCCAACTTCTCCTCGAGAGCTGCAATTCTCATTTGCTTGGCAACCAACTACTCTTGTGACTGTACTATGATGGCCGGTTGTATTGCAATTTTCCAATTCCAATAAATTTGATGGGGGTTTGGGGGCAACGCCCCTAGCGGGGTCAAGGGGAAGTGCCCCTTGCGGGGGTTTGGGGGCAGCACCTGCAATAGGGTCGAGGGGCAGCGCCCCTTGCGGGGGTCTGGGGGCAGCGCCTTTCACGGGGTCCACTCAAAACTGCATTGCGCGCCTCATTTTCATGATTTTTCCACAGGTTTCGAATAGTGCTGACGAAGTCAAAAAATACATATTTTGCATTGTTTTTCTTAGACTTTGCTTTCTCCAAGTTGATGCTAGATACGACCTGCCTTTTACAAAATTCGATACTTGGTACAGTCTTTATTTGCTTGGTACATATGACTTTCTCGTTGATACGTATGACCACCTCTTCTTGCACCTGTATGGCCTTCCAATCTTCACATCGTACGACAAACCTGAACTTGGTGTTTTGGACGACAAGGGTTTGTACGAATTTTTCATTTTGGAAAGTTCGCATGCCTCCCCTCTGTTGGATTCGTATGGCCTTCTCCTGCTTGGTGCGTATGGATTTTTTAGTTTCTTGTACTTGGCATACAACCTCTTTTTTTCCAATTGGTACGAGCTTCTTTTGGTGGCAATTTCCTTTGGCAGCTTTAAAACGTATGATCTGTACGGAAAAACCCAACTTTGAATTTCGTACGACAAGATTCCACTTCAGATTCCGTAAGACAAGACTCCACTTTAGATTCCGTACGACATACTCCTTTCTATCTGTTCGTATGACACTTCCTCTAGATTCCTTCCTCCCAACTTCTCGTACGACCTTCCTTTTGTTCAATGATGTTCGTAGGCCATGGAATATTATTCCTCGTATGATATTCTTTTGACTCCGTACGGTTTGTGCTTCCTTGACGTTTTCTGCCTTTATTCTTTTCCACCTTGTTTCCAACTCTTTGCCAAATCGTACGGGCTTTCTTTGTGAATTTCCTTTCTCCTTGGTAGCTCGTACGACCTTTTTATTAACTTGTGTGATTTTTTCCTTCTCCTTGGTAACTCGTACGAACTTCTTCTTGATTTGTGCAATGTCTGTCAATCTAATATGGTGTACAATTTTCTCTTTTATGTGTTGATGAATGGTAGCTTAGGTCAGATATAAACGATGATTGCTATAAGCATCATCATCGTTTATATAAGATCAATAGCTCTTCATATTTAATATTTCTGGATCTTCATATTTAATATTTCTGGAAAAATAAGTTAGTCGAATTTATAAGCATGCATAAATTCAAAATAATAAAAGATGATTCAAAAACTGCATTGAATAAAATCGGAACTCATATAATATATATCCGCCATGTATGTGAGGATATATGTGTTAAGTTTGTTAAACCGAGTGTAGTCGGCTGTCTATGAGATCCGCGCGCCCAAAGGGACACGTCCCTTGAGCGGATGTGGAGACACGTCCTCTCAAGAGACACATCCCTTAGAGGCGAGTCTCTAACATATTAAAATGGTTCCCTCATTGATATGCAAACATCGAAATTTATTAATGTTCTACAATCAGTACATTCGGCTTTAAGAGAAGAAATCTGGAAATCAGTTTGACTTAGAATTTCTCACACAGAATTTCAGACCTTAGTTTTAAACCTTAGATTTCTTAGGATCCTATTTGATAAAGATTTGATTACATTTACATGGTATCAGAGCCACGTTGTGTGAATCCAAATCAAATCTAAATATCAGATTGCTCAAGAAAATTCGTATTTTCTAAAATCGAATTCACATCACATTCATCATAATGTCAAGTGTGATCAGATTTGAAGATCGTCTTGCAGGAGTAGACAACTTTACATCATGGAAATTTAGAATCATGATGATCCTTAAAGAGAATAAGCTAGACTCACTTGTGAGAGAAAATAAGAAGGAACCAAAGGTTGAACCTGAGAAAACTCAATGGATTGAAAACAATGAAAAGGCCATGAAAATCCTAGTAGATGCAGTTAGGGATCATATAGTGCCCATCCTAGCAAAACATGAAACTGCATACCATATGTACAAATCTCTTGAGAGTACTTATGAGATCAACAATACCTGCAGGACTCTTTCATTAAAAAGGCAAATCAACAATGCACAAATAAACAAAGGAGAGTCCATTAATGCATACTTCATGAGGATTATTGAACTAAGGGGTCAATTATCCACAATTGGATATCAGATTGACAACAAAGAATTAACCCTAATTGCACTAGGAGGCCTACGAAACTCATGGGAGTCATTTGTTCAAGGAGTAAGTGCAAGATCTAAACTTCCTAAGTTTGACAGGCTAAGAACTGACTGCCTTCAAGAAGAAACCAGACTCTCCACAAAAGAAAATGAACAAAAGAACATAGATGAAGACATTCATGTACTCAACTCAACATCTAATAAAAGGAGTAAGAAAAACTCCTTCAAGAAAGGATCTTTTAAAAGAAAGAGAAATTCCAATGGAAAGGGATCTAATAAGAAGAAAGATATCTCGCAAGTACAATGCTTTAGATGTGATCAATATGGTCACTATGCAATGAAGTGCCCTGATAGGACTAAACAACAAGCATCCTTTGCTAAAGTAGGAAAGCCAAATTTAGACCATGAATCTGAGAACTTTGTGTTCTATACAGCCTTATCTAGTCAAGTATCCAACAACACCCACAACTAGGTAATTGATAGTGGTTCCTCTAGACATATCACAGGGTTCAGAGAACACTTAGATACTATGACCGAAAGGTCTGATGAAGAAGTAACCATTGGGGATGATTCTGCACACCCAGTAAAAGGGGTTGGAACTTGTTCCATTAAGTTGAAATCTGGGCTTTCCCTACAACTCACTGGAGTCTTATTTGTACCTGGAATAAAGAGGAATCTTATATCCATCTCTGCCCTTGAAGACAATGGTTATAGAGTTACCTTTATGGATGGGAAAGTTCTAGCATGTCCTAAGAACTCAACAATCAAGAAAGCCCAAACCATAGGTGTAAGACAAGGGTACCTTTACAAACTATGCATTGAGGTTAAACAAGCCCTTACCCTTGACACCTTTGATTCAAATGAGATTTGGCATAGAAGATTAGGACACCTTCATTTCCGTGCCCTACCTTCTGTAGAAAAACTTGTAACAGGCTTACCTAAGTTAAAACCATCTCATGAAGGAACTTGCAAAGGTTGTGCCTTAGGAAAGAATACAAAGAGGTCCTTTCCCAATAGTTTGAGCAAAACCCTAAATGTGTTAGAACTGGTTCACTCAGACTTATGTGGACCCATGTCTGTACCCTCTAAGGCAGGATTTCTATACTATGTCATATTTGTAGGTGACTTCTCTAGGAAAACCTAGATCTATTTCCTTAAGTGCAAAGAGTCAATAGAAATCCTTAGAAGGTTCAAAGAATTCAAAGCTCTTACTGAAAATTTCTCCGGAAAGAAAATAAAAACCTTAAGGACAAACAATGGGAAATAATACACCTCTGAGATTTTTAAGGAATTCTGCATGAGTGCCGGAATTAAGAGGGAGTTCACAGTTGCCTACAACCCTCAACAAAATGGGGTTGCTGAAAGAAAAAAAAAAACCATTGTAGAAGCTGCTAAGGCAATGCTGCTTGACCAAAACATTGAAACTTCTTTCTGGGCAGAAGCCTCTAGGACTGCTGTCTATATCCAAAATAGATGTCCTCATTCTCATCTTGATAACAAAACTCCTGAAGAAGCCTTTACCGGCATAAAACCTGACATTAGTCATTTTAGGATTTTTGGCTGTCTTGTCTATATTCATGTGCCCAAAGAGAAGATATTCAAACTAGAACCTTCTGGAAAGAAGGGAGTATTTGTGGGTTATAGTGAAACCTCCAAAGCCTACAGGATATTCATACTCGGGCATAAACAAATTGAATTGAGTAGAGATGTCATCTTTGAAGAAGACATTGCATTCAAGAGGGCAAGAAGTTCTAGTGAGACAAAAACCTATTTCCCTAGAGTTCCTGAAATGGAACCTGCTCCTGAGATTCAGAGGGAGCATCTTGAGGAAATGCCACATGAACTTCCTTCTACTTCAAATGAGAATACAAATGACATCAGCAGAAAGAGACCACTTTGGGCCAGGAAGATGATCAAAGAAGCAGAGGATCATGCAACACCCAAAGGAACGTTCAAGGAGAGTAAAAGACCCAAACGTTTCTCTAGCTATGTTGCTCTAATGAACAACATCATAAACTCAGAACCTGTTAGTGTTACAGAAGCTTTCCGACATCAAGCATGGAAGGATGCAATGACAAAAGAATATCAGTCTATTCTAAAGAATGATGTATGGGATATAGTGCCTAGACCAAAAGAGAAATCTGTTGTCTTTTCCAAATGGCTCTTCAAAATCAAGCATGCTGCTGATGGCAGTATAGAAGAACATAAAGCACGTTTTGTGGCAAGAGGTTTTTATCAAAAGGAAGGCATTGATTACGAAGAAACATTTGCACCTGTTGCTTGTTACACATCAGTGAGAGCAGTGTTAGCCATTGTAGCAGCTAAAGGTTGGAAGATCCATCAAATGGATGTGAAAACTACCTTCCTAAATGGAACCATTGAAGAGGAAGTCTATTTGGAACAGCCTGAAGGTTTTGTGATACATAAACCTGACTCACATGTATGCAGATTGAAGAAAGCCCTCTATGGACTTAAACAGGCTCCGAGGGTTTGGTATGAAAGAATTGACAGCTATCTCTTGAAATTAGGATTTTCAAAGAATGATGCTGACTCCAATCTCTACTTCAAGGTAATCAAAGGTGATATGCTAATAATTATTCTATATGTTGATGACCTGCTGATAACAGGAGAAGATCACCTCATTGCTCAAGGGAAGCAGGATCTAATTTTTGAATTTGACATGAAAGTCTTGGGCATTCCACACTACTTCCTAGGTCTAGAAGTATGGCAGAAATCAGAGGGCATTATACTAAACCAAGGAAAGTATACTATTGATATTCTGAAAAGATTTGGAATGTTGGACTGTAGACTGATGTCTACACCTATGGAAACCAAACTTCACAAATTGAAAGAAGCAGCAGCAAAATCCAAATGTGCAGATCCAACCCTTTACAGACAGATGATTGGATCCTTGATGTATCTGGTTAACACCAGACCTGATATCTGCTATGCAGTAAATGTTCTTAGCCAGTTCATGTGTGAGCCAAAGGAAATTCACTTAATGGCTGTGAAACATATTTTGAGATATCTTCAAGGCACTATTGGATATGGTCTCCTTTACAAGAATGATCAACTAGATCTACATGGATACTCTGATTCAGATTGGGCTGGAAGTGTAACCGATCGGAAAAGCACATCAGGATGTTGCTTCAGTTTAGGATCGGCTATGATCTCCTGGATTTTCAAAACCCAATCTTCAGTTGCACCGAGCTCAACAGAATCTGAATACATTGCAGCCTCAATGGGAGCAAGAGAAGGAGTTTGGCTTTGCTTGTGGGACCCTTTGGTGAGCCCTTGAATCCTACAATTATTCACTGTGATAATCAGAGTTGCATCAAACTCTCTCTAAATCTAGTCTTTCATGATAGATGTAAGCACATTGAAATCCCCTATCATTATGTAAGAGATATGGTGGAAAGGAAAGTGATCCAGTTGGAGTATATCAATACAAATGATCAAATTGCAGACATTCTCACCAAACCTCTCTCCCGAATCAAGGTAGAGCACTTTAAGAAGAAACTTGGTATGGTTGAAATGTAATTTGTTATTTATGTTTGAAATACAAATTGTTTATAAATTGTACTAATATATAAAGATGTTTAATGTGTAAACTCTTTTGTCATGTGTGTGACTCCATGACCTTATGGGCCTACTCCCCCTGTGTACATTATCGAAAGGTGATGATCTTTCTAATAATGAACACTTGTATTTGACATTGTAAAGTGACGACTCTACAATGATAAACTATCATGATAGATAT
Organism: Sequoiadendron giganteum; assembly: GCA_007115665.2. Classification (NCBI taxonomy): domain Eukaryota; kingdom Viridiplantae; phylum Streptophyta; class Pinopsida; order Cupressales; family Cupressaceae; genus Sequoiadendron; species Sequoiadendron giganteum. The sequence continues at coordinate 405,729,602 of CM021103.1, read as the reverse complement.
CATGTGACTTGATATCTGTGGACATGTCATGATAGTATCTCTTGGACACTTTGATGGATGTCATGGGACTTGATATTATCTGAAGATCATTGTAATCCTTAAGAGATAATCATGGTGGATATTGATATTCGTGGATATGCCATGAATTATGGTAGACATCATGTGACTTGATGTCAGTGCACATACCATAATGAAGATGTGTTATGAAGAATGTCATGTGAATTGACAACATTGAGAAAACATATCATATCTTCGATATCACGTGTGAAGGTGATATCTCCACTTATTTGATTTGAAATATCTTCCCTAGCTAAGAGGGAGTGTTGATGAATGGTAGCTTAGGTCAGATATAAACGATGATTGCTATATAAGCATCATCATCGTTTATATAAGATCAATAGCTCTTCATATTTAATATTTCTGGAAAAATAAGTTAGTCGAATTTATAAGCATGCATAAATTCAAAATAATAAAAGATGATTCAAAAAATGCATTGAATAAAATTGGAACTCATATAATATATATCTGCCATGTATGTGAGGATATATGTGTTAAAATTGTTAAGCCGAGTGTTAGTCGGCTGCCTATGAGACCCGCGCGCCCAAAGGGACATGTCCCTTGAGCAGATGTGTCTCCACGTGTGGAGACACATCCTCTCAAGAGACACATCCCTTAGAGGTGAGTCTCTAACATATTAAACATGGTTCCCTCATTGATATGCAAACGTGTGGAGACACGTCCTCTCAAGAGACGCATCCCTTAGAGGCGAGTCTCTAACATATTAAACATGGTTCCCTCACTGATATGCAAACATCGAAATTTATTAATGTTTTGCAATCAGTACATTCGGCTTTAAGAGAAGAAATCTGGAAATCAGTTTGACTTAGAATTTCTCACACATAATTTCAGACCTTAGTTTTAAACCTTAGATTTCTTAGGATCCTATTTGATAAAGATTTGATTACATTTACATTATGTTTTGTTGTGACCTATTTCACACATTGCCCCATTGCAAATGGGGACCCCCAAGTTTTGGTTTCGCCCTCTGCGTTGCTAGTTTGGAGTTCATAATTTAAGTAAATTTTTGAGTCACTCCGACCAAGTTGGGTTTTTGAACCCATTTGTGTGCCTAAACGTCATGGAAGGACTCAGAAGGCTTGAAAGACAAGGATCGCCAGTGCTTTTGGTCATTTCTGACACTTCCTATTTTTTAGGGATTCTGCTTTTCTGCTTTTTTTTTGATTTTTGGCATTTTTAGGCCATTCTGGAGTTCCTATTTTTTAGGGATGCTTTTTTCTATTTTTAGAAAGTTTGTATTTTGGGAAAAGTTTCTATTTTAAGGTCCCACTGAACATGAAGTCCGCGCCTCTCAGCCTGAAGAAATTCCTATGGCATGAATACAATTGCAAATGGCAGAGAAATCTCCAAGTCTGCCCAACCTAGAAGGAGAGAGAAAATGATTTTTTTTGACTAAGTATGGACGTCTGGAGAAGCCATAAGTTTGCCCAGGAAGTTGAAAATTGGCAGAAGAAACATTAAGCATGTTTTGGCTAGGCACATGATTGGAAAATTCAATATTTAGCCATGGATAAACAAATTTGGCCAAGCATCAATATTTTAATGGGTTGGAAATATTTAACGGGTTGGAAATTTTATACTTGGATATTTTAATTATTTTCGGACACTTAGGGAATTTTTTATTAAAATATTTGATCTTTGGAGAAAATGGGAAATTGGTTGGAGAAATAATAAATTTGCCTTAGACGAAATTGAATTTTGTTGTGATTCGAGGATTAAACGGGTTGGAAAATTAATTTTAACGATTAATTTAATATTTTCCAATAATTTTAAGTGTTCAACACTTCGGCAAAATTTTAAAAGGGAAAGAAGTCTGAAGATTTCAGACAAAGGTGGCGCCAAGGTGAGATTAGAAACTTGCCTCAGTGATTTTGAAAACAGTTAGAAACTTGCTAATCAAAGAAGAGAAAACGTTTCTAAAATTGAGAGAAACTCAAGAAAAAGAAAGCAGTTGCTGAGGAAAATCGCACTTCTGAACCATATAATGAGTTTCAGCAACTCATTTTTCACAAATTCGACTGAGAAGAAGTTAGCTCTCTCAAATCTGCAAGGGGTAATTTTTGGAAAGAATAATATTGAGAGTAACGTTATTTTGTCAATGGAAGAGGTAATTTTGTGCTGAGGGACGTTTTTTTTGGGAAGAAATAAATTACTTCTTTGCTGAAAGTCGCACTTCTCAGCAAATTGGTGCACTTCTTTGATCAAATTTTCAGAAGTTGGAAGTGATTCACAACCAGAGGATACTCTCAAAGGTTTGAAAAGCGGTTGACAAGTCTCTACTATTCTTTTCTAATCTTCTGTAGTCATTTCGGCATAGGATATGCCCAGTACTTAGCGAATTTCTTCACTTTCAGCTTGCTTTTTCACAGAAATTTGTATTTTAAACAAGCTGAAAGTGCGAATTTATCAAGTAACATCTCGAAATAATTAGATTTTTTAAATTTCTCGTATTAATGTTAATTATTTTGTACTTGCAGGTTGATGACCACCCGAGGAGAGCCATCAAGACAAGCACAAATGAAGTTTGCCAGTAAGGGGCTGCAACTGGAATCCAAAATTAATTCAAAATGGAAGAATCTTACGGACACCAACCTCGGACACATCGACCTCAAGGAATTTAAAAGAAGGATGTACGGGCACGATGGATTCTTGCCGACACCTATTGCCAGAAGGATGATGAGAAATGGAATTGTTCAAGCTGCCGGATTCCCACTTGTAGTTGAATGTGCTGAGTTGATATTAGAATGTGCCCTTCACTATAATGCACAAGACAGGCAAATTGTTGCGCTCGATGGAAGGATACTAGCTCACCTTGGAGAGTTAGCCATACAAGAGGCCTTCGACATCCCCACATATCACAAGATTGCTTACAAAACCAAGGAGGAAGTGAAGAAATTATACGATGAAAAACTTGACCTCTATGCCACCAATATTAATAAGTCATGGTTGGAGAAACCAATAGCGTCAGCCAAGAAGATGCCTAAGAAGCTATTGCGCACAGACTTCAAAGAGGATTACAAAGATATCATTGTCCTGCTGAACAAAATAGTTGGCAACCCTTAGGGCGCGCCTTTCGAGATTTGGATGTACTACTTTATTGAGGACATCACTGAGGGGGTCAAAATGTTCAATTGGTCTCGCATTATAAGTAACTGTCTTCACGAGTAGTTGGTCAACCTTGAGAAGACCAAGACATTCTATATGAGCTCCTACGTCATCTACATGTTGGCTAGGACATACAGGTATGTAGGCTTGATCTGCAAAGCCGTAGTTGGCAACGGGGAGAATGAACTGAAGTCCTACGATTGTTATCCGCACCTTCAGCTAAGTGAGAAAGCCCACTTCAGATGTGCACATGACGCATTCCTCATGTACATAACCAAAATGCTTCAAGGAGGAACGCACCAACGGTTAACTCACGAAGCCAAGAGTCTAATTAGCAAATACGGGTCTTGGTTCATCTAGTATTCGAGATACACGTATATCAGAATCTAGGGATTCATCGGGAATCCATACCGATTGCCTATCTTTCCAACTAACAAGATGGTACTGCTTGAGGTGCTGAGACAATTAGAGGAGTATCAGAGCTTCCAAAGAACAAAGCAAAAAGTGACAATCACTTTTTCCTTTTTCATAGGGAACATGTTGGAAACATGTCCGTTAGCATAGGCAGATGAGAGTGCCAGGTTGGAAATACAACGGTACCCATTCGCCACTTATCAGTCTAGGGATAATTTTGACCCACACCATCATATCAAGACTGTGGATGGGAGAAAGTATAGACATAGGGTTGAATTGGAGGACTTCTGGGTAGACGCCGTAGACGAATATGAGGTTAGATGGAGACTGTGGTCTAGATTATTGGTTAGCTTGATCAGGGCAATTGAACTTTGCCGAGTGCCTAATCAACTCGAGGATGATGGAAAGCAAGTACAACCGTGCTTTGACGAGAGCTTGCCCCCGCCTGCTGTAAGATGGTCAAAACCTGAGCATGCGGATTTGAACACCTTGATGAGACTAGTCACCAAGTATACTCAATGGTGGGTTGATCAACAAATCCAAGAGCTGATGCAGATAAAGGTGATGCTTACCTATGATAGGTTAAGCGAAATGGAATCTTACTCTTCCAATGTGGAGGCATCCCAGGGCGTGGAGTTGATAGAGGCCACTACTTCAAGGAAAATGAAAGAAATAGCTGTGGATAGGGAGCCTGCTCGGAAACAAATAAGGATAGAGCCTTCACGCTCTGCCTCATCTAGAAACATCAACGAGATATTGGCCACCCTTGATGATTCGTTGGCCAACATCAGGAACCCTTCCCCGATTCTCGAGGACAATATAGAGCCTCAGTTATATGATGATGAACCGCCATCTCCCACAGGCACGGAAATAATAGGGTCAGATGATGAGATAGGCGCCCAAAATGATGACTTTCAGGAAGGAATGATTTCAACCCTTCGAGGAATTTTGGACACTCCAAACAGAGAAAGTGTACCAGAGGAGGATGGCATAGAGCAGCTCACAATCCCTAACTGGTTAAAAGAGAGAATGAAAATACAGGTGCCAGTTGAAGCACATGAAGAGGATGATGCTGCTGACTTCTTAGCCAGACTTGAACAAGTTTCAGTCAAGAAGCCGGCTAAGAAGTTCTCCACCATACAAAGGGATGATGATGCTGCTGACTTCTTAGCCAGACTTGAACAAGTTTCAGTCAAGAAGCCGGCTAAGAAGTTCTCCACCATACAAAGGGATGAATCCGAAAACCGATCCGTACAAATTGCTATGCCAACAGTGGACAAGCCACGGGAGGATATAGCTCCATATGAATATGCTATCACCACCATCGACTTGGGTCCAACCACAAAAGGGCAAGAAGTTGAAGATTTGGATAATTCAGTGTCCACCATCAAGTCGAGGTTGGCAAAGGAGGTGGCGAAGAGGAAAGACTGCCAGCAAGAGATTGAATGCCTAAAAGAGTACATACAACATCTGATCAAGCCACTTGATCAAGATAACACAACTCCCCTTCTTCCAAACTCTTCGCAGGAAGCAACAAAGGACGTAGAGGAGGATAGGATCACAACAAGAGAAGCCAAAGAATGGATAGTGGTCAAAGGCGTAGAGGTAGATACCTTCCTGGAAAGGTTGATGTTGGTCTACGGTCAAGCTACCTCATTGCTTTCCAGATTGACTGCCTTGGCAGAAATGTGGGATGGTCTTCCAGACATACAGGAAAGAATAATTCCGTGCCTTAGAATTCTCAAAGGAGTCCTGAAGCAGGAACTGGTTGACGAAGGCATCATTGCAGCGGGTGGAGCCTACGATTTCCATACATGGTACTGGACTTTGACAACACGGGGAGAGGTGTTGGAAAGTGTGAAGGTTGATGGACTCAGAGTGGAGGAGCAGGTTAGAGAGATCCAAAGCAAAATCTTCAACATGGTTGCAGACATACTAGACAAGGAGGTCATACGAGAAAATGATTTGCAACTAGAGGTTTGAAGAATAGGGTGTGGGAAAACTTCTTTTCTATTGTAGGGCCTATCTTGAAGCATAACTGGACCAGAATGGTTTCTTGGCCATCCGAGAGGTCTTTGAGAGGATTGAGTCAGAGTGGGAGGACATTTTTGTTAGGTGCATCAAAAACATGGACGGATTGGAGTTTAGGATCAAAATACTCTCATAGATCACTATGAAAGAAGTTGCCTCTATCGTGTCCAGGTTCATCGAACACACGACAACTCAGAAGGATAGGGATGTACTTCCTTGAAAATAGCTCCGGGCGCCAACTCACCCTTGTCCACTCATAGTTCACTAATGTTATTTTGGGAAACCTTAATTAGGCTTTATTTTGTTTTAATCTTGGCCGTTGGCTCATTTTAATCTGGGCCACTCTTTTATTTCTGAAAACTCTATATAAACTTGCGTACTCTCATTTTCAATTTGTGAAGTGAGTAGTATGAGATTGTTGGGATATATCATTTCCGTTAATAAAAGCTCTAGTGCATGATTTGCTTTGAATCACTTTTGTTTTCAAGTGGCGTGCAAGGTTACATATTCTCCTTCAACACTTGGATTAAGATTAATTTAGCATTTCCATGTGAATGTTTGTTAGCGAATGAAAAGATCTGATAGCAATGGTTGATGAAATTTAGCTCATACTTTTGTTGGATAGATGATTTTTATTCAATGTGCAAAGTTAGCCTGAGCTCTCAAATTATGGATGCTTAACTTCGGTTTGAATAATTATAAATTCAGACATGAAAATTGTTATCACCTTCGTTGAAGATTGCACCCGCTTTGCGTAGTTGTCCTAGGGAGGCGAATTAAAGTGTCGTTATTCCAGTTTCATCTAGTCATTGCCGTCACTTGAGTTCTTAGGCGTAGTTTAGACTTCTAAACCCTTATCTTTTTGCATTTTTTTTTTTGGAAAATCAGAAATACCCAATGAAAAGAGCATTCAATGATAAAATTGTCTAAGTCTTCGGCTTGTAAACAAACTCTAAAGTAAGTCCCTTTGTGATACTAGCATATCACAACGCCCACTGATCTTATCCACATGTCATGACTTGACTAAAGAAACCTTGGAGTTGTTGCACAATCTTCTTAGCATTCGCAGTAACTTTTCAAGAGAGGATAAAGTGTCCTTGGGCATTTTATTTTGTGTTCGGTGAGTATTAAAACGCACACCAACATGTTTATGAGAGCTTTTTCCATTCTAATATTTTTTATATTCGTATTTCTCAATCTTTTAATCTCCCTTTTTAATTTTTAATTTTTTTCTCTTTGTTCTCTTTCTCTCTGTCTTTTTTCTCTCCGTCATTTTTCACTTCTCCTCTTATCACTTTTATTTTCTCCGTCTTTATTTTCTCTCTCCTCTAACTTTTTTCTCTCCTTTGTCACTTTTCTTTTCTGTCTTTTTTTTTCTCTCCTACTTTTTTCTCTCTCCTCTGTCACTTTTCTTTTCTCTGTCTCTATTTTTTCTCTCCTCTGTCACTTTTAATTTTTTTAAATTCTTCTACTTTATTTTTTTCATTTTTTGGCTCCAACACAATTTTTCCATCTCATTCTTGTTTAGATTTGTGGGCTGGCGTATTGTCCAATTTTGATACTCTTTCTTTGTACTCTCCATACTCGGCTGGAAGTGTTTGGCTAGATGTGCCATTCTCTTCTCCTTCCTAGATTTCTCCGATCTGTAGCATGTTACACTCTCGTTGGAGCACCTCATAATCCTCCATTTGCAATGAAATAGGCCATTCAATGAACTTGTCTTGTCTTTCGAGCAACTCTCGATTTCAAGTACACCCTCCTCGTTAGGTTCCATTGCTTTCCTACCTTTGTCCATGTCCAATTCTCCCCCATCGGATTTTGATTCAAAAGATGCCAGTTCTTCACTGACAGCTTGATTCTTCAAGTCGATCACGTACTTCCTCTCATCATTCTCTATGGACAATGTATTTCTTTTCCAATTATGATTTGCCTTGGCTGCCACTAACCACCCTCGTCCAAGCAATGCATCGTACATCTTCCTTTGCAATGGAATGACTTCAAAGTTCAACAGGAATGCTATGTTCCGACCACCACCTTTTGTGCCATTAATGTTCCCAACGGTTTGATGCCATGTTGATTGGCACCGACGAGTTGGAATGTCAGTGGCCAAAGTGTAGGCTTCCCGAGGCTCTTCGATGTGTCTTCAGGCAGTAGGTTGACTCTCGATCCTCCATCGACGATAGATTTGTCAAGATATTCCCTCTGATCTCCATTTGCACAATCGTCGACATCTTCCCGATGTTCGCCATGAGTAGTACAAGATCAATGGTTTGTTCATCGTATGGTGGCAGTTTTGGTACCAATTCTTGCCTTCCGTCCTCCGCTCGTGATTGCTTGCCATCCCCGAGGACGTTTGTCATTGCCAGTCCCAACTGCGGCAAGGTCCTGTTGACGTGTTTTTTGTGACAACACCAACATAGAATAAAATGTCCAACGATCACTCTATTCTCTCTTGATCAAAGTATTCCGCATGCTAAGATTGCGTGAAAGTTCATGCGTTCAACTCCAAGGTTCCTTTTATCGCGAATAGACTCAGTTGGTTGATGTGAATATGCTGGGTATTCCAAGGGGACTTACGTAATTGTTCAACTCTATGAAGTAGTTAAGATACGAATGATCTGACAATGAGGCTCTGATTTCCAAGTTAACTGGGAAAATACTGAATTTAAAAAAAAGATAAGGGTAGGGATTCTACAATCTATTTCTAAAGGTGGAACACGAGGATCAACTTCAGCAAACTTCAAACCAGACTTTGCTTTGTCTCCCTTAGGACAACTTCCACAAAATCGGTGCAATCTTCAAAGGGTGGATAGGATGTTCAAATCATAACACAACATGCACACACCATCACAACGATGCATGTGGACACATGAATCACAATTGAAGTTAAACGCTAATACTCTAGTTGACCACGCAAGGCAAACTCACCATCAGCAAGCCTGCTAGTGGTATGGACGAAGAAGACTTGCTCAAATCAAACCATGTATTCCACAACTAACAACTACTTGCATAAAATAAAGCCTACTTTACTCTATCAATTTGAATTGGAAAGACGAAAAGGCCTTGCTAGCTATTCACAATAAAAGATAGAACCACCATGCAATGATAAACCTTTGTATTATGAGAGTTTTCCACAACAACCTCTTACAAAACTTTCAAAGGGAAAGCTTTCTTTCCTTTTCAAGCTAAGCTAACTTCTAAGCTAACTCTCTATCTATTCTAACTTCTATCTTCTCTACTCTCAATCTTCTTGATCTAATTTACTTTTTTACAAATCAGGGGGGATGCCCCTTTTATAGTTGGCCCAGTTCAACAGACGGCTTAGATTGAACTACAATAAAGGGCTCAGATTGAGCCACATATGCCCTAATTAGGGTTTTTGCCCTAAAAACCCGCCATAGAGAGGAGTGGGGCAATGAATGCACAAAATATTCTCCACTCCTCCACAGGAACCATTACGAACAATTAATGCCCATAACCATCCTCTAGAAGGTTCTCGCCCATAAAGGCTTTCTCTGCTCTGCCTGCCAATTCTATTGCGTTAGGAGGATGGTAAAAGAGTCTCTAAGATTGTCTCCAAAGTTCGTTCGCTCAATCGTTCACATTCACCCCTCCTGTTGTTTCAATTCCTAGACACATTTCTTCCTCAAAACTTTCATATTTCTCTAGCCCACTGCCTTGGGCACATTTGCCTCTTTTGCACCACGTCCTTAATGCCTTAGACAAATCTTCACTGTTGTTTCCCTTTTCCAAAGTTGTAACATTGTCCAGCTTCATCACCTCAAGCCCTCACGCTTTGGCTCCGGTGTCCATCTTGCAGAACAGAAAGAAGAGCATCAGAACGCGTATAATATAAATTCACTTCACTTACCTAGTTTCCACGTTCTGACTTTCAAGGTTTGCTTGATCTTCGGATGTGATGGAGTTCATCACTTTTCTAGCAAACTTTCATCATGGGCGCACTGTGTTCATTTCATGAGGTCTTCTTCAAGGGCGCATCCACCACCATGTGCTTGGAGCTTGTGCCTTAGAAAATATTTCACTTTGAGGACGCATTTGAACGCTTGATGTTCTATCTTCATTTCATCTTCAAATTCTAACATGCCTTAGACAAATTTCACCTCTTCCCTGTGAGTGCATTTGACCTCTTGTTGTTTCATTTTCTCTTTCCTTAGACAACCTTATCTATTTTATGAATTTCACCCACTGTAATCCAGACACTCATTTTGACATCACAAGCCAAGGCATCTTTGTGAAAACACTTCTCTGCCTTAGAAAATTTATTTTTGCCTAGGAAATTCATTAAATGGGTGCCAGGCAAAAATATCTGTCAAAACAATGCAAGCAAGGTGTGGAACAAATTCAAATCATCTCCCAGTGGGAAATGTCCAATACCAGAAGAAATTTCCGTTCGGAACTCATCGTTTTCATGTGTATCCAGACGAAGGGGTAAGTTTAATTTTTATTATTTTTGAAAAATAATAAAAATTGCTAAGGTTCACCCATTTTTATTCTGGACGCACTTCACCTCTGCAATCTCCAATTTCCCTGCCTTGGCAATTTCCTTGATTTTCCTGAAAAACTTCCCGTCTGGCCCTGGGCGCATATCACACTTGTTCTTGAAAATTTCCAACTTCATCTCAGCCTTAGGCGTATTTTCATTTTCTCCTGAGAAAATGCCTTAGAAAAATTTAAATTTAATTATCTTACCCTTGAAGGGCGCATTTGAGCATGTGAACTCCCACTCAAGCCTCACGCTTTGGCAACCTCTACCTCACACTTAGTGGATTTTCATGTGTTAATTTCCACCTTAGGGCACATATGAGGTGGTGTGAAAGAAATCCGCCGACACTTAGAAACTTTCAATATCTTCCTTGGGCGCACTTTACCTAGGGGGAAGAAACTCGAGGGCACATTTAGGGGGGTGGGAAGGAATTCCCATGCCTTAGTATTTTCTTGAAACCACGCCCTCCTCTTGCCTTGTTCCTTCTCAACGCATGTAGCATGTGAAGGGGGAACTCATGGGCACATTTAGTATGTGGTGAGGAAATCCACGCCTTAGAGTATTTTATCATGCCCTTTCTTCTTGCCTTAGAATTTTTTTTACTTGAGATCCCCCATGATGGGCGCATTTCAGCCTATGTGCTACAACTTGAATATTTTCAAGCTCCTTTAAGTCATGCTCCTTGCTTGGGCACATTTTCACCCTTGAGCTTCCTTTTTTTTGTGACTTAGAAAACTTTCTTACCTCTACTCATAGCTTGGGCGCATTTCACCTGCCAAGCTTCCATTTCCATGCCTTAGGAATATTTTTAACATCCTTTCATCTTGGGCGCATTTCCTAGCTGGAGGAGGAATTTCACACTTAGAATTATTTTCAACTTCCTCCGCATGCATACTCATACCTTGGGCGCATTTGAGGTAGGGAGGAGGAACTTTCTCATAACTTATACGTTTTCCTTCAATCTCCTCCAAGTTGGGCGCATTTTGCCCAGCATGGAGGAATTTCCCATGCCTTAGCATATTTTTGCCATGTTTTTACTTGTGGGTGCATTTCTCCCCTGCTCAAGGAAATTTTGGGCGCATTTCTCCTATGTTGCTTCCAATTCAACCCTTGAGGGCGCATTTAGCCTAGTGTGAAGGAAATTCCACACTTATCAATTTTTCTTGTAAATTTCTTCGTACCTCAGGCGCATTTGACCCATGCTGGAGGAATTTCAATACTTAGAGATTTTTGACCCCCCCTTATTCCTTTTGGGCACATTCCATGTGTCTTCATGCCAGTTATCACTTATAAGTTTCCAACGCCCTAGCCATGCCTTGGCTTTCTATTTTTAGCAAATTTAGAGAATTTAGGGTTCCCTTGCATTTCATCTATTCTGAGCTGGAGCAGGCGTGGCTGTGCTTCCACCTACTTTGCCACCTTGTTTATACCCTCTGTCTGCACCGGTATGCTATTTTTAGTCATTTGCTATTTTTAGCAAACCCTAAAAATTGATTAATTTTTGTATCTCTGTTTGACCTGAAATTCATTCCAGTTGTTCTTGATGCTGTAAGTGACTTGTTCACAGTCGTCTCTGGCACAGTACATGCTATTTATAGCCATGAGATGACTTATTAAAAATAGTAAGTATTCAAATCGTGCTCAAATTTTGTCAGTAGGCAACCTGAAAGATGCTGATCCCGGTGGCATGCTTCGCTTTGACATCTCTGCATTTTGTTCCATCTATTTTCAGACATAGCAAGGGAAACCCTAATCTGACTTGCATGCGCTCCGGATTGCTCCCGCTTCCCTTGATTTCTGCTGTTTGTCACTCTGCTTGCTAGACTGAAGTGTTGGGTAACCGCTGGGGTGAAACTACAATTTATAGTAAGTGTCCGGAAAGGGGGTCAATTGGATGTCGGATGAGTTTGCATGTTACAGTGCCCGTGGGATCTCAAAAAACCCAGAAAAACCCATAAAACTGGTCTGCACACGTGCACTGGCTAAAAATAGTAAGTCCCTGAAAACTAACTCATTCCGCTTGCATGTCACACCATTGCGAAGCTCTCGCAAAACCCATATGGAATATTTGGACATGCATTGAAAATCATTGCATGCAAACCCTAAAAATAGCCCTTGAAGGCTGTACCGTTGAAAGTCACCATCTCGGTTTGCATGTTATACCATCGCGAAGGTCTTGAAAAACCCAGATCCATTCTCCAGTCATGCATTGGAGAATCGTATGTTTAAACCCTGAAAATGGCCTCTGAAGGTTGAACTGCTAAATATAGCCAGTTGTCCGAATTTGTTCAAATTTCTCGTGTAGGCACCCTGAAGTTACCTGGATGTGCTGAAGCAGTCAGAATCCCGAAATTCTGAAGAAAAGACCTCAGATTGAACACTTACTGAAAATAGTAAGTTGTAAGATTTCAGTGGGATCCTGCCACGAGTTCTCTGATTGCAATGCCAAGCTCAGATGTCAATTAGCCAACTCAATTTAACTTCAAACTGGCCTGAAGAATGAAAACCCTAATTTCACAAACGACCAAAATTCCAAATTAGGTCAAATACAGAGACATCCCCGAAAGGACAAAAGATCAGAGAGAGAGAGAGGGAGATGCAAAACCAAAGCCAAAAGACTAGAATGGAGCAAAAATTGGGGGTCCCCATTTGAATGGGGCGATGTGTGAAAAGGTCACAACAGGTCTGAAGAAGGTTAGTTACTTTGATTGGTACGGTGGTCTACAGTACTTGCCGTATGATGTTTGTTTCCGCCTTTGACTGTCGAGAGGTTTCTGGCTTCTCCAGAGATATTTTGTTCTCCTTCGCCATTGCCATTTCCACTTCGGCTTTTGCTTCCTTCATCCTTTGTTTTTCTGTACGTGGATCTGGGTAGGTTGCCTTCTTTGCTTGCGCTCTGGTGATCGCCAATACTTCTTGTTCTTCTACTTCCAGCATATGGATACCCTTCTGCTTGGGGCATTCACTATCTTCATGGTCGCTTGGTCCACACCACTTACACAATCTTCCTCCCGAACCTTGGCCGTTTTGGCAGTCCTTGGTGAAGTGACCCCATTCGTTGCACTTCTGGCATTGGATCATGGGCTGTCCTTTACTATCGTACTGTATTTTGTTCCTCAAACTCTTGTTGCTCTGGTAACCTCTAGGGGATGCATTGCTATTGTATTGGGGCTTCGGTGGTGTGTTTGGCGGTGTCGACGGTTCTCCTTGAGCGAAGAGTACTTGTGCACTTCTGGCTTTTAAGTTGTATGGGCATTCCTTGATGGAATGTCCCATCACTTGGCAGATATCGCAGAATAACTTCTTCGGACAATTCGCCTTCGTGTGACCTTCCCCATTGCAGTCTTTACACCACAGTTCTTGTGCTTCCCTCGTACTCTCTTTGTCGGCCTTCAATTCTTTCAGCATTCGCATCATATCTTTCCTGAGTGCTTGTATGGTCTTGGATTCACTGTCATTGTCGTCCATACTATCCTTGTCGTCTGTCTTCTTTTTCCCTCGGGAGGATGTTTTGTTTTTGCTTTCTATATCCATTGCTCGATTGTACGCTTCAACGTACGACGATAGAGGCACGACTTTCATCTTCTTCCTTAGCGACAGAAGCAAGCCTTCGATGAACCATCGCTTCTTTAGACCATTTGTTGGCTGTGTCTCCAATTTGCCCAACAAATCCTTCAGTTTTCAGATATAGGTATGCACACTCTCGTGCTTCCCTTGTTTGGTATTGTAGATCTCCGCTACAATCTCGCTATCATCCCTCAGGATTCTAAATTCATCTTGAAATGCTTGCTTCAGTAATCTCCATGTAGCTTTGTTTGCTTGGTCCAATTCTGAGTACTAGTTGATGGCACTATCTCTGAGTGTCGTTGGAAATGCTTTTAGCTAGTGATCCAGATCATCCTATCCATTTGCTATCCAGATTGTTTCACATGTTTTGCAATGCCATATTGGATCTTTTGACCCATTCCTCGTAAAATTTGGCTGCTTCTGCCGCTCTGGAGTCACCATCCTTCCCTGCTGCCCTCCTTGTGTATTGGACCCGACTAGACCGGTTTCCCCGTTACGTTCCAGTGTGTCACTTGCACTCTCGGCTACGTACGAGTCACTCCCACGTCTTCCATTAGCGTCCTCAACACCTTGAGTCTCCTGGGTTCCACTCCGGTGCTCCCTCTGCCAAGGGGTCTTGGGCTTAGATCTCCCAGTCCTCAGCCTTTCGTTGTCGTCTGATATGGACAACTCTTGAATGCGTCAGATGCTGTTCTCAAGTTCTCCACTCAAGTCATTTTCATTTTCTCGGCTTTTATATTTTTCTACGTACGAGGTGATGAAGGGTCCTTCGTCCCTCCTTTCCACAGAATTGTGCTGCGCTCTACTGATGGATTGGTCTATCCTCTTGAGATGAGCATTCGTTCTTTTTATACTTTGGTTAATTCAATTAAATCTTCATTTAACTCCTTATCAACTTGCCTTAATCTTCGTTGCCAGTTTTCTTGCTCATGTGCTCTCAATGATTGCCGAATCGTTTCCTCAGCTTCGTGCTTGAATGGTATTTGGTTCTTGTCTTTGTTTGGCCGTACAGGCATTACAGGTCATTCATGTGATCATTGTTGGTTGCCAGGGGTACGTCTCCGGCTAGTGTCTCGTTCCTCCTCTTCCCGTTTGGTTCGTTCTTTGTACTGTTGCAAGATCTACTGCCTTCGGTGTTCTTGATTGTCCTCCGCCTGAAGGTCCTACAAGATGATGAAGTGGCGGGCCAACAATCTTGGCAGACAGTTGAGAAGGTGATCAACCTCGTTGTTCACTTCTAGCCTATCCTAGATAACTGCCTCAGGGATTTCTCGCCTGAGAGCTTCCCTCCATACATGATCTCTTAGGGATATGTTCTATAGATTTACCAAATCTCATGTCAAGTCGTCCTCTCTTTCTTCATTAGCTTGTACGGGCTCCTTCGCCGGTTGACCCATTACGTCGCCATAATGACGTGTGATTCCCGGGTTTGTTTAGGCAACGACGCCTAATGTTTACTCACTACGGGTACAATGACGTACAGAGTAAACATAAATATAAAATAACATTGATAGCATATAACAATCACGTGACAATTGCACAAAACATAGATATATTTCTTTATTCAGTATTTGGCAATTACATCATAATGTCTCCAGACAAAACATAGCATAGCATAGTAGAACGGTAATTCTTCCCGACTACATGACTCAAGTACATATAGTATACTGACGGTGGTTGAGGTACCAACCGTCGCGTCCCTTCATTATAATTAATTACTTTATTAGGAACTGTTCCCGAGACAACTAACTAACATGACACGTACATAACATAAGTACATGGATTATTAATATTAACTAAAGTCTTATTTACTTATGACTCACAGCCGACCAAGTACACTTTCGGCCGACTACATCCACCACATATTCTAGTGGCAGAGCAGGGAGTGTCAATGAAATTTTTAGTTAAAAAAATATTAATTAAAAATTAACAATTAAAATTAAAATCGACCAGCACTAAAAATATCAATAAATAATTAATAATAAACTATTAATTAAAATATAAGATTTTTTGGCAAGTAATTATTAATTATTAATTAATTATCAATAATATAATTAATAATTAATAATTAAAGTTAAAATTGAGGGACAAATTACAAACATTTGACAATTCAACATTTTTGGATTTTGACATGACAGTTTGACTTGGCCCAAAAACAACTATTTTTGACCACGACACAATTATGACACACAAATGACAATTTGATGACAAAGGAGTTTCATGTATCATAATTGAGTTTCGGATTGGGTACAACAGCATGCACATAAACAGAAATTATGCAAGGAACTTCTTCCTTGCATTCAGTCTTAAGGTGAGGGGTGCACTTTACTTGCTTAGAATTAGCACCTAAAATTTCTCACCTCATTATAGTGGATTGGTTTCTTTGCATAATTTCTTAGCACAAAATAAAAAAAGGAAGAGCAGCTGTACAAACCTCTAACTAATGCTTTCAATCTCTTACCTAGTAGATAAAGCAGGATATTAGTGTAGAAAATAAACAATTTTGCAGATTTTTTATGTATTCTAAATTGGTTAAGCCGAGCAGTACATATTCTTGATTTCAGAAGCTTTTTTTATTGCTTCAGTTTGTTCATTATATCATTTTCTGAATCACATGTATCTGCTATCTACTGTAGTGCAATTATTTATGCTTGTACTTAGTTTATTTTGCTTGAAGTGTTAGCTTTTGCTCATTAGGCAAATGAGATTTAATGTACCTGATAAAGCTGTAACAGCTAAAAATATCTATTTATATTAGACATGGAACTAGCTGGGCCATCTTCTGATTCTAACCAAACAAGGCTGTTTTTTTTTTGTGAATTAGAATTATTCGGGTGACAAGGAAATGCTGGCAAGGTGTGAACAGGTATGCCATTTCAATTCTTCTTTGGGATTCTTGGAATGGCTTTGTATTCTATTTTAAATCTTATTTAGGCAGTTGCCACTTTGTGAAGAGTAGTGCTGATGGGCATACATATGCAGTTTTTCCTTGAACTCATGAAGGTACCAAGGGTAGAATCCAAGTTAAGAGTTTTTTCATTCAAGATTACATTCTCTACCCAGGTAATACTGCATATCCTGTTTTTTGCCTTGTGACATAATCATATTAGAAGAGGTATATATATTATTGGTTAATTGATAATGGTTCATTGGAAGCATATCTTCATTGTTTGCAGGTGAAAGAATTGCGTTGCAATTTAGAAATTATTAATCATGCTTCTAGAGAGGTAATGCTGGTTTGATAGAACTTTTTCTTAAGCTTGATGAATATTAGTCATAGCCATTGTGTAGGATACTGGAACCTATTACAAGGATTGAACCATTCTTTCTATAATTTTCTGATCAGATTAGGGAGTCTGGCAAACTACGAAGGATAATGCAAACGATTCTTTCACTGGGGAATGCATTGAATCAGGGAACAGCTCGAGGTATTTGCAAAAGACTCAAGAAAAGAGGAGTTTATATAAGTAATTGATCTAGTAGAGTATATAAACATAATCACAATTTCTTTCACTGTAATGTTTCTAGGTTCGGCAATTGGATTCAAACTGGATAGTCTTCTTAAACTGACAGATACACGTGCACGAAACAACAAAATGACTCTTATGCACTATTTGTGCAAGGTAATTTATGGTTAATTTTAAAGTATTTTTGTATTTATCTCACATTAGTTATGGTAATACTAATGGTTAGATCAAAAGATTTCCTAAAAAATAGAAGTAGATTAGAACTCAAAAGTAAGTGAGAAATAGACTTCTTAAATGTTAATTTGGTGTACAGTCATGCACGCTGTTTGTTTTTAGAAGTTCACACAAAACTGTATAACATTTGTCTTTGGGTTGCTAAATTTTAGTGACATGCTAAGGGAATTAATGATAGAGACCTGTTGTTTGAGAAAGTTTTTGTTATTAAATTTCTTGTTCTTGTTTGAGCTGTGGCAGAATGTCTTTCATTGTTTATATTTTGGTGGTGAAGAGAAGAGTATTGGCATCATTGTATATAAACAACAAATAAAACAAGTCTTTCATTAAAGAATCTTATGTGCCCATATTGTAACGTAGTAGTTCTTTCATTCAATTTTGATAAGGGGTTTGGTATGGTTATGCATGATTGCACTGTTATGGTTAGCCTTTGTACCTACCCTCAACTCTTTTATATGTACAAGCTGGATTATCACAATCAGAGCGTAACATCAATGAGTTTATTGCCTTTCATATGCTATTTGAGCCTTGCACTTCTGGAGACCATGTATATAACTGCAAATATTTCTTTTGACTTTCCTATTCCTATATTTTTCTGTGTTACGATGACTGTTTAGTTTCTTGTACATAATTTCTTTCTTGTAAACCTGTGATGAACATTCTGTTTTGCTTATGAAATAGGTAGTTACTCTGGTACTGTGTCAATTTTATGACCTTTTGGTTTGGTTAATCTCAAACCATTTATTGGTCAGTCTTTATTTTTCAACCTGTGTGGGTGTGGGGGTGTGTGTTGATGCATGTGTGGAAAAATTCACAAATTTAGCTGCAGAGCTAAGTTACTGGTTGGGGTTAGGGTTTGATGGTTTGGTTCACGGGTTCGGGCGAATTCTTTTTTGGGGTTGGGTTCGTTGTGGGTTTGTTAGTACAAAAACATATAAAATCCAGACATATATACATATTTGCAGCAGTAATTAAGTTCAAAATACACCACCATATTAATAGTCAAATAACATAGCAAATATACACCACCACTTTCATAGTCAAATAATAAAATATCAGTGAAACTCGAATGTCATGATATAGATTAAAGTTCAAACATAATAATGTCAAGTGTTTACAATCAGCCATCATTGATCATTGATCAAATATCATATGGGTCATCAAAAATATCATCATCACTATCCATATTAGGTGATGCATGTAGTGGCAAATTAGAACAACCACAAATAGTGTCAATGGCACTCGCACAAGCACTACCACTAGCATTGACACTAACACTCTCATGCTCACTAGCTGCCTCAAGCTCATAGTCATTATCAACATCAAGTGCAACAAAGTGGCTTGTGGAAGCATCCAAGTCAAGATGCTTTGGCTCGATATCCTACTTCCTTGTGTCTCCTTCTTTGTAGGAACTTGGTTTGTCTATACTAAGGCACAAGTTTGAATGCACATATACTAAGTCTTCTGATTTTTTTGAATGAAGTCTAATGTGCTTTATTGAGTGGATGAAGGAGTGTGTGTTCTAATTCCTATCAAATGAAGATGAACTAGCAACCTATTAAGACCAAATTAAATAGTTGAGTTACAAAATTTAACTAATTAAAATAAAAATAAAAATAATCTTTTATTGCAAGAGGTTGTAGGTATGTGTGTTCTTGGCCATGGAAGTACCACCAACTATGAGCATCCACCCTGTACTTGTCTCGAAGAGCATCAAGACCACAATCATTGGAGCATGCAAAACCCATGAACTCAGCCCTCACTAGATCACGTCGGTCATGATCAATAAAGAGTCTACGAAGTGTTGCTTTGTACCTTTGAGCCACTTCAACATCTCTATATGGGTCAACTCTTGATGACACAAAGAGTAGCTCAACACTATAGTATTTGAGAATCAATGCAAAAGCAAGATGTAGCAAATTGGTCATTTTGTTCCATCTCTCTACAATGATTTGGTGAAGCTCTTTGAAGAACTTTTCTTCAAGAACTTCCTCTTTTGCATTGACGATGGTTTTCATCTTCTCAATCATTGAGTCGATGCCATCATATACTTCACCCAAACAAGTTCTATCCATGTCAGTATAACGGATCATGCTCAATATGGGATTAGTGAAACTGAGGAGATACTCAACACTCCCACCAACTGTCATCTAGGATCATTTGCTTAACCCTAGTTGCCCATTCAATGCTAGATTGCCTCCATACGGACCAATTAGGGCTGATGACCATATTAGAGAGTGCCTCACGAACCTTGCTCTTGAGGTATGGACATAAATGGATGGTTCTCTGTAGGTGGAAAATGAGAAGGCGGTGTAGGGGGCTTCATCCCTCGAGATCCTTTTTTATCTAAGGATGACTTGATTTACGACCTACTGCTTGGTCTGCTATTTCTTGCTCTTCAATATATGCCAATACTTGGGTGTCTAGAATGCCCTTTTTATCTACACCTAGACAAGATTTGATGCCTAGTCGAGGGATTTTGCACAAGTGCCCTTTCACTTGACTGTATGAGCTCGAATATTTAACTTTGCAATGACTACAAATCCAAATATATCCTCCACCACCTTGAAGTTGTTGAACCATTTCAACATATTTCCAAAGGGTAGAGTTTGGGTTTGTTTTGAAACGAGATTGGTTCAAGGAGCTAGAACTAGTTGCCATTGTAATACCTAAGGCACAACACATTCCATTTATTCAAAATTTCAAAGTATTGAAACTAAATAACTTAATTCATTTCAAAAAAATAAACTTGTGTTATAGATACCTAGAAGAATGAAAGCAAAACAAAAACTTAAAAAAAAAAAAGAAAAAAAAGTTTATTTGTAAAAAAAAAATGTAGAAAAAAAAACCAAAAAACTTAATAAAACTTCCCTCTTTTGAAGAATTCTCCCTCTACGATCTTCTTGGCAGCAAACGAACAGTTGCAAGTGCTTAGGAATATCACAACAACCAACTTTGAATGTTCAACGATCAATCTTCAACTCTATTCGTGCTTATGCAAGCAAGAAAAAAGTTCAGGAATGGAGGTAAAAAGTTTTATTTTTCATTCACAAATTGATAAATGAGTATGTTTTTGCCTATAAGATGTTTTACGAGGCATGAATTAGGGTTGGAGGCATGTTTTAATGTTAAAAAGTAAAAAAAGAAGTCAAAAAAATATAAAAAAATGCCAAAAAGCACCACTTTTCCGTGGCTGGGCATGAATTCTCCCTGGGTTCGAGCCGGGTTCTCCTCAGGTCCGTCAGGGCTGGATCCACAGTCTGTCCAATCCAGACCGGACCAATATCCTGCCCCTAGGAGCTACGAATTGGTAACTTAGCTGCAGAGGAAATCAAGATTCAAGTTTAGACATGCACATATTGTTTACTGATTCAAGATTGTGATTTTGTCTGAAACAGAGTTTGTGTTTGTTCTCAACACCAAGAATGGGCCTATATCTCTAATAAAATATCAGACTTAGATTGGTGGTTTGTAAATTGAAATCCACAAGTTATTGTGAACAAAAATCATGGATATGCCTCTGTCTAAATATTGGACAAAATCAAATAATAGATCAGAAGAGGGTTTGTCTGTCTTAGAAGCCTAGACAACTATACAGACTGTATCTTTATACAAAATTTGTCTGTCTTATAAGCCTAGACAACTATACAAACTGTATCATTATATAGAATTTATGGGTGTGTTCATGATTATGAGGATGGATCTATATCTCATCATCTTTGATATTGTGTCAGATCTGGATGGGCGATTTGTGAATGTAAATCCCCAACCAATCTTGGATGAAGGCCATGGTTGTGCTTGCCGCAACAGGAATGGAAAGGATTTGAGCATGCATGTAAAATCAAAACTGCATAAAAGGTTTGAGGTTTGTTTTATCACGTGAACATTGAAAAGCTGTTTTATTTTTTCTATAATGTCTTGAAAACATGTCACATGGGAAAATTGTTGATGTTATAAGCAGCTTAGGGCTGCACTTCCAGCGCACACACTTCAAGGAGAAAGCATAAATTAAATGATAGCCTTCCGGCTATTTAATTTATATTGCTAATAAGTAATAAACATAAAGGGCCGACCCTATTTAGGTTCGCATGTTTTGTTTATATTGGGCCGACCTCCTTTGTATTTAATGTATTTATATTATTCTCCCAAGGGAGCCGACCTAATTGAGGAGGTGCCTCATTTGTATAAATACAAGGTCATTCTTTGTCATTTCACATTCAAGTTCATTCATCATAATTCGCAGCCTAGAAGAAGTTCGCACTTGTGTAGCAGCAGTCTGATTTCAAGGAAGAACATATTCATTTGTATCTTTTGCATCTAGGAGAGGTGCGACTATTCATTGTATCTATTTCGGCTATTGCTGGGCCTGAGTTGTAAGCAGATTTCTGCTCTTGTTCCTATATTATATAAGAGGATTATTTGCTGGGTTTTTCTCCCTCAAGAGGAGGGTTTTCCCAAGGTATCTTGCTGTGTTTATTATCTTATGTGTTGCAATATTTTAAGTGCTTTCAGTTATATGATCTGATCTAAGAAACACTAACAAAAATATTAAACAGAGGCAGTTCTAAATCCTGAGGAGGTTCTCCATAGTTAGGATTTTTGGAGTGTGACCTGCACCATGTAGGTAATTTGATTTCTTACATGTTTGTTTTTCATGGTATGTGAAAATTTGTTTTGATTTTTTTTTAAATTTAAAAAAAGACAGTCCTCTGTGGGGAGATCTGACTGGCCCTGAGATGGTAGGATATCTAGCTTTTTTCTTGACATTTTGGATAGGTGTCCCCAAAATTTTGAAAGGCAGGAGACGGCTAGGGGGGATGAGGATGTGGAGGAAGGAGGGATAGATTCCTGTGTAACCCTGCATAAATTTATGTGGAGAATGTTCAACTTTATCTAAAAAGAACAAATCATAATTAGGTTGCTGACCATCTTACCAAATTGGCAATGGATCATAGCCTGTAGGGGAGCTTCAACTATTTGGGGACAAATCAAAACTGCTGAGCTCCATTAAAAAGATGATAATGTCAGAGCTGTCTGCTAGTCAAAATTGCCATGTTTAGCTTCATTCCTCATCATCTTTATGTCTAGCACAATTATTTGTAGTCTCCAAGTTGGGGTTGGTCAAGTCACTTTCAATTATTATCAAGAGTACCTTTTTACATGTTACCTTATTCCCTATTGTTACTCTTGTTTTTGATTAAAGTAAGCATGGGTTTTTTGGAAGGGTCCAAAACTTTTTACAAGAAGAAATATATAACAATAAGAACAACATGACAACGAAGGACAGCCAAGGAACAACAAAGAAGCAACAAAAAACAAGACATTACAAAACCATTACAAACAACCAACCCAAAGTCAGGGTGGTTTAAAAAATTGTTCCAACAATTTTTGTTTAACTAGAGTAAAAGGATTCTTCTCCTCTACACTTCTTTCTTGGAGCAAGAAAAAATCATAAGACCACAGACAAAATCCTCTTCCAACCTTGAAGCTTTAAAAGAGAATTTAATAGACTCCTCTATAGTAGCAAGAGTATGTTCCTTTTTCCTTTAAACTCGTCGTAGTATGGCCCACTTTAGAACAACTATGACAGATAACAGGAGAGTCTTTGAATTCAATCTGCTGCACCCAATTACCATATTTGGAAGATAAGGTGATCGGAGTAGGAAGCACCTTGTTTTTCTCCTTAAACACACAAAATCTAGCAAACAACGAACGCTTTTTGAATTTTGTTATCGGATCGGTAGCATAGTACTGCCCGAAAGTATTGGCAATAAGCATAAAAACTTTTTCATTCCAGAACTTCAAAGGAAGCTCTGACGATCTAACCCAAGCAAGAAACTTGAAGGTATTATCATTAACTAGATTGAAGCTTGGAGACCAATTTTTAAGAGAAAGGCCATTCTTCCCTAAAAACCAAGGACCTTCAAGAAGAGTCCTTTAGCAATCTTTCAGATTGAAGAAGGAAAAGAGGAAAAAATAATTCAACATAGCAGCTACTTGAACCTGGCCTCTTAGTTTCCAACTCCAAAGCACCCATCTTTTGACAGTATCAATGTTGGGATGATTGTCATAGTATCTCCCAACAAGCGAATTCCTAATCCAAGTAGACAACTCAACAGTAAGAGAATCAGGGATATCAATCTAAATCTGCCCCTCCACCTGAGCCTTAGTTGAAACCTTAGGGGAATCAGCCTCTTCAAAATACCCAACAAACACATCACAGGCGTAACTCTTGTTATTGTCGCTGTGACCATTTAAAAAAATATTTACCTATGGTAATACATGTTCAAGGGGTCATTGTTTAAATGCATTTCACAAGTCATTTGTCCTCTCTTACCACTCCAAACCATAGAAGCAAAAAACTGCAAAAAATCACTATTGTATGGGGTTAATTGCGAATTGGTCATGCAACATTTTTCTAAAAAACCATTGACTGTGATTTTCAACGATTTTTTTTGCATTTAAATTGCATTTGAAATTTTATCAATCTCCCACCAACCTACAAAACCCTCAAAACCCACGAAATGTTCTATAAATGACACAAGTGTGTGCTATTTTTGGGGCACGATTGCAAACACAAGCTCGTTGGGACGTGCATAAAAGACACGATTAGTTGTTGGGAGTCAAAAAAAGGCAATGAATTTGAGTCGAAGGTAGGCTATTTTTTTTCTATCTTAAGTTTTCTGTGATTACTAGTTTACCTATTTTGAGCTTGTAGATAACCTATAACATTGTATGATTGATGAAGAATCACTTATTGTAAGTTGTCATGTGCATTTCTTTGTGTTCCGTTACAAAAGATAAACCTATATATATAAGAAATAAACCTTACAATGTCATATAGTGTTACTATCTGTCCATATATTTTCCAATTTATGTTCAAAGATGAATGTAATTTTATTTTATCATTTTCTACCTTTACGATTGTTACTATCTGTCCATATATTTTCCAATTTATGTTCAAAGATGAATGTAATTTTATTTTATCATTTTCTACCTTTACGATTGTTACAATTATCTATCTATTTTCGAATTATTACTATTTACTCTTTATAGTTGTCCTATTATCCACCCACGTTTTCATTTATTTATATTTGTCATTTATAGCTGTTCCAGTTGTCAAATACTTTAACTTCTCATCTACATCAAATGTCCTCATCATTCTTGTTTTTTTGCACAACTAAATTGTTATCATGAAGATTGGTTGGTTATTTGGTCCAAACAACATCTGATGGTCATCTTTTTCTATAGGGGTAGCCTTTTAAATCAGTTATTGGAAAGAAATAATCCATATTCTTCACTGAATGGCTTAAATTTAATCATAATGCTAATTTAGGCTCTCTGTCATATCATTGCTTTGCTTGATGAATATGACAATGCTATAGTTTCATTTTTCTACGGAGTCTCATAACTAGAAGTGAAGAGGTAATGTTATATGTAGGTCATCTTTGTCTTCATAATATTTTATCCTTCTCTCAAGTTGTATTTCAAATTCCCTTGGCTGCATAAAAACATCAGCCTCATGTTTATATGTAACCCAATATTGCACCAAGATGTCAATCTTTGTGACATCAAAATCTTTGTCATTGTGATTTTGTATGCTTATTTTGATATTATGCATATGTATCTAAAATATGTTTTATGTCAATCTTCTAATACTTTATGAGTTAGTACTTTGACTAAATTTGAAGGTTTGGTTTAATAGCAAAGCTTTTGAATTTGACTTGGGTTTGTATCTTGAATCTTTGAAAATGCATAATTCATGCCCATTTGACTCTACTTGTTATGAGGAACGGTTTCTCTTTTATCAATTGTGGTGTCATCATACATTTGTTACTCTTAGATGACTTTTTGTTGGCCTTCATGTTTACAATTTTAGTAGTCTGTATTACATATCGGGTTTTCTTGGATGCTCTCCGACCAGCTCCCTTTGAGGTACGGTTTTTGATATTTTCTACATTACATTTTTCTTCTCTCAAGTCTTCTATAGTTATTTTTAAGAGGATGTTTAGTTGCTTTTTTTCTATGTTGTTGTTCCTTATACTAATGGAAGGCTGATTAGCCAATTGTTAGGCCTTCAATTTTTATGGATAGTCTTATGGATTTTTATATTGTCTCAATGAATCTGAGTAGTTCTCTATTAGAGGTTTTAGGTCACTTGTGAGCTTAAGTATTTGGTATATCACACTATTGTGATTAGATTTTTATTTGAATGATATACTCTTTTAAGTTTCCTAGTTGGAAATTTCTCAAAGATAAAATGTTGTTTCTTTTATGCTTTTGGGATGCAAACATGTTTATTGTAGTTGTTTTGAGATGTCACTGAGTTTTGGAAGATTTCAGAGTTTGTTTTGATAGTACGGTCTCTATGATTAAACATTCTTTTGATATTAATAATAATTTGGAATGTAGTGTTGTTAGTAACTTAGTAGCATTTTACTATCCACTCACATCATACAACAAGACTAGAGATTTACTCACATATCATTCAGTGAAATCTTTTATTTGTTAACTTAACAATAACTTTATCAACTTCATACATAACTTACCAAATAATCTTTTACTAGCAAAGCTTACATGCTACATTGCATTTTGGTATTTTAGTTAAACTTTTCATTTGGACAGTCTAAAATTTATGATTACCAGCCCTCGAATCTGCTTTTATTTATAATTATTAGCACAAAAAATCTGCTGTTAACCTCTTTTCCACAAACGAGTGCAACATGAAAGAATTCCTACTAGTTCTTTCATGGAAAAGCATCTTGTGCATATCTATTAGACTGAATTTGTAGAAACTAGAAAAAAATGTAGAAACTAGAAACTATACTTTGAAAAGAAACTATAAGTAGTCTCCCACTACATGCCTTTCAACTCTTATCCATATTTTCCTTGTTGTCAATGTTTATGTGTGTCTAATATGGTTATCCACATGCTCAGAATTAGTTACAATTGAATGACATAGGTTGTCTCACAACAACAAAATGCCATGTGGAAGAGAATTAAAATGAAATTTGAAAATTTCCCCCAAAAAATAATTTATGCCTTCAAACTTTCTTATGGCCTTTGATGTCAAATTAGACTATAAAACCATTTAGATGAGGTAGCTAGATTCATGGGAAACTGAATTAAAATGCTTTTGCAGATTTGATCATAATGCCACATCTGAAAGACTTTGTGTGGACACATTGCATATTAGTCTCAAGTACAACTAAGATGAAATGCAATTGGTGTAAGGTTGATATCGATGGTGGCATTTATCACTTCAAATGACATTTGGCAAACAAAGCAATACATGACACCATTGCTTGCATAAAATGCCTTGTAGATGTCACATATCAGGGAAAACAAGCTCATCAGATGATTTTAAGGGTAAGGCAAAAATTAAGAATTGAGACAAAAATAGCGTCAAACTTTATAGATGCTAGGAGCAATCCTTTGGATGGGATAATTGGTGCACAAGAGTCTTTTAGAGAATCTAGGTCAACACCTTCTTCTATAGCACTTGATCCAACATTGGTGGAGGAAACATTAATTCTTTCTTCGCACTTTGTACTATATTAGGATCACATACCACTTTGGAGAGTAAAAGATGGAGGAAGAATGTCCATGAAGAAGGAAAAAAGACAATTGCCAATTTTTGCTAGTAGCTTGCCATTCCATGTTGCTAGGTCTCTGTATTGGCAAGGTATGGTGGATAGTATTGCTGTTAGAGTAAAAGGTCTCGGTGCTGTTGTTGTGCAATCCTTGTTTTGGAGACTTTGACAGATCATATCTTTGCATCTGAACACCTTCTTGGGTTCCGTTTTTTTGAAAGTGCATGATTTTTTGTGTACTTCGTCATGGTGCTATCGGTTTCCTCATTTTCTGTCAGAGAATTGTATTTTCAACATGTGGTCTTTTTTGGACGTTGTGAGCTTCCATTGTAAGCACTTCTCATATGTAAATGCACTGAAATAAAGTGGCTCAAGATTGTACATGTATTATTGGGATCTTGCACATCATGTTGTGCCATTATTGTACTCGTACTACTTTATAAAGTTCCATGGGGGGTTTGTTGTGTGAGCTTCTTATTTGCAATCACAACCTTGTCTACCTTCATGCGAGTTTGCCTTTTGTTTGAACACTCTTTTTTCAATTGCTAGTACTTCTTCATGCACCATTTGATGTGGCTAGTTCTTCTTCATGCTTTATATTCTGACATTTAGTTTCAGTGGACCTGTCATATCTCTCCCTTTTTTGCATTATGGGGGGGTATCATACTATTGTTGCTAATGCTTCTTTAGTTTCAATTTGGAGTGAGCTATGTATCTAGTTTTTGTTTCTATGTACTAGGCGGATGCAGTGGTTGGTTACTCATGCATTTCGATGAGATGGGACATTTACCATATAGACACTCTTGTATTCCTATTTTGTGGAGGCGACCTTCCATCTTGAATTGATTAGTTTCTTCAGACTATTGGTACTTGTATTTTTGACTTCTAATTTTCATGCATTGGTTGAGTAGTGTCGTTGTGGTCACTCGTGCAAATTTATGTGCTATTTGTATCTTCAACTTTCAAATCGTTGCCTTGGTTTTCCATTTGGTCATTGGTTGAGTAGTGTTGTTGGGGGCACTCATGCAGATTTTGTCTTCTTGATCCTGATTTCATAGGAGGTTTTCTTGTAGCATTATAGTAGTCATTCTTCGACAGTGTTTGTAGCTTCTTCATGCGTCAGTGGTGTTCTTCATGTTCAAACTTTGTTCCTACCCTTTTGGGACATTTTGTTTGGAGGCTTCTTAGACCTTCACTTGTATTTCTCTCTTTTGGAGGAGTTTTTCCCATGTGGTTTACTCCTTTTTTCTTTGGTTGTGAGAGATCTTTTTCATTTGTACATGGGTGCCTCATCAGGCCTTTTTGCTAGGACCCATCATTTGCTTTTCATGCATTCATCTTTAGAGTTTTGAGCTTCTCTGTAAGTTTTACTTTAAGGGGGGGTGTTAGAGTAAAAGGTATTTCCTAATTAATTATTTACTTAATTATTAGGTCCCTTTTCACTTTAGTTACTTAAGCTTACTTAGGTCATGTTCTTTTTATGTCTCATGTCATAGGATGAGGACACATATCATGATCTTGTTTTATTCTCACCTAGGGTTTCTAGGTTTATTATCCTTTTATAAAGATTCTTTACTGTATAATCATTATGATGCACATTAATTATGATTCATTCCTTTTTGGATCAATAGCTCTTGGCCTCCATAGCTTTGCTATTCTTTCTTTCCATGTCAGGTGTTTGATTGTAGGGGATTGTTGGGAGTTGTGGAGTTGATTTTTCCAACTTCATCAATTGCAGTTACAAGTCTTGGGTTTAAAGCCCCATCTTATGAGACATTGAGGGTTTGTAATGAAATAACTTGCACAATAGATTGTGAAATATGCTAAATATATTTGATAATAGCTGAGAATAACAAGCCACGTTGAGGGGGAAAACCTCCAAATATCTCCAATGAGAACACAATTCATAATTTGATGAACAAATAAGACTCACTACCTTCTATATATACCCTACGTATGCCTAGGATATCACCTAGGTTGACCTAGATACCCATATATAAGCCTTAAGCTGACCTAACTAAGTAAATAACAATATAATAATGATAATGACTTAATTAAGAGTTAAGATAGCCACAAGGCGATTATTCATAACCAAGGTTACCCCAAGTTTCCGGGACGGGGACGACAGGGGACGGCGGGATGAGTCCCCAAGTTTCCGATTTTTGAGGCCAAAATTAGGGACGGCAGGGGACGGCTATATAAAAATATAGGGAAAATTTTAAAAATATAGGGAAATCTTAAATATTCATATGATAACATGGATAAGGCATGCATAATACACATTATAGAACACTAACATATAACATTTGTGTCCAACATTATGCCAATACTCAATACGCATTCAAAATTAACATACACGAATCATGAAACAACCTCCAAGTTATAATTTATAAACTTATATCAAAATGCCCAAAGGCTACATTGCTGCCATATAGTTTTCAAGTTTGCTATGAAAATCAAAATACAATGTTAGTAATGAATACAGAATAAACAAAGTCAAAGAGCACTGCTGCCCCTAATCATCCCTCATAACCGCATCAAAATCAGAGTCATCCTCTGAGTCACTGCCACTGTGATGCTCCTCCTCAACCAACGGAACCCCAACCAAACCCTCAACTGTCTCCTCCTCATCTACCTGGGCCACATCCTCGGGATCAATATCCCACCGTAGAGCTGGAGTCTGTCGATACTCTAGAGTCTGCCGATCCTGAAGCCGAAGAGCACTATGAACGGCCACTAGCTTCTTCGCTCGTCTAGAGGTAAGTCTATTCCTCTTGAGGGAGTGGATAAAGCTATACGTGGACCAATTCCTCTCTGCAGCAGAGGAACTAGCAACCTGTGCAAGAAGGCGAGTAGCAAGTGTCTTCAACTGCGGTGTATCCCTCCCATGATAGGTCCACCATCCAATAGGGTTTGATTGAGCTAATATAGCTCTATCCAACCTCGCTTGTGGTTTACTCAAGTTTGGGCCCGAAAGATTTGCAAAGTCTAGGAATTGTGACCGAACTAGTGAAGCCTGCTCTGCTGGATAAATCTTTTCAATGGCCCGTGTGAACCCATCTAAAACCTCACTATCATCACATGGAGGCACCCTACCAGGCCTTGGTGCATACCATTTTGGATTTAGAGCAAAGGCAGCCATGTGAAGTGGGGTGTTCATTATATTCCACCTTCGAGTCACAATGGGCCCAATGTGTTGCTCATATAAATCCAAAGTGGGGTCCTTTGTCGAAATAACTTGCTTGATCTTCCCAAGCATACTGTCAAATGTCTCATAAATCTCTCCAAGACTAGGAGAGTCTGTATCAGCATATCTGATGACATCTACAATAGGGGAGATGAAGGAGCAAATATATCTGCAAAATGCAAACAAAAAGTTCAAAATAATTAGTTGACAAGTTAATTGACATGTTAGAAACTTCAAAAATTGGAACATTGGACAATAAAATTAAAATATTAAAATCAGAAATTTAATATGAAAATCAGCCATCTAATGTCTTACCTCACATTGGCCCACCAATCGTCATCGAGGATCTTTTGTTTGACATTCTTTCCGTCCGTGGAACTTGCATTAGGCCATCTAGCCCACTCTGCATTGACCATCATTGCTTGTAGAGGCTCATACACCTCTACCATCCTCTCTAACAAGATGAAGTATGTGGCATATCTACATTCAATGTTCATTCATTGATTCATTAAAAATTAAAAATTTAAAACAAAATCAGATTATGAATACAAATTGAAAGTGAAACAAAATGAAGTGAGTGGCATACCTTGTCTCAACAGGTTTGAGAAATTCCTTCTTTGAAAATGTTCTGAAGAGAGCAAGTGAGGTGTGGTGATTGCAAATAAACATTTGAATATCTCTAGCTTCTGCCACTATTTTCTTCACCCAATCCAGCTTCCCTATGTCTTTCAATGCATTGTTCAATGCATGAACACAACATGGGGTCCAAAATATGTGCCTGTACTGACCCTCCACCATCAACCCAGCCGATTTGCACACACGTGCAGAATCGGTGATCACTTGCACCACATTTGCAGCCCCAACCTCCTCTATAGCATCTCTCAAAATGGAAAACTGAAATTCTGCATCCTTACGTTTCCCCGAACAATCTATGGCTCTAAGAAAATAAGAACCAGCAGGGCATGTGACTATGACATTGATGAGTGGCCGACGTCTACAATCAGTCCACCCATCCATCACTATAGAGCACCCCGTCCTCATCCACGTTTGCCTCATGTCCTCCATTAACACATTAACTTTGGAGTACTCTTTGTCTAGGAGGGTGGTGCGTAGCTTATGATCTCCAGGGGGTATGAATGAAGGACCAACTGTGGTTAATTCTCTCACCATTTGTTTAAAATAAGAGGAACGGGCCACATGAAATGGAATGGCATGTGCAAAAAAGAATTTGGCAATGGCGGATTCAGTACTCTCTCGTGCTTGGTTATTAAACAGGGACTCAACTGAGGTTGCCTTTTCACTACCACTACCACTCACCTTCCTCTTTGCTCTTAAGAGAACTCCACTACTACCAACCGTGGAAGGACTAGGAGTAGGCATGGATGATTGTGCACTTGGGAAAGAAGGAGACCCACCTTGAACCCCACCATCACACTCTATTTGAATTTGTTGGCATTCTAAAAATAGGGCATCTGTCAATGAAGGACACATTCTAACTCCATGGCCCACCTCACCCAAAAAATGAGACCTAATTCTTGTGTAGCTGCCCCTAAAGTCTTTTTCACAAATATGGCAAAACCAAACCCTACTCCCCCCTGAATTTTTTTGTCTTTCACCCACGGGTGTAACATATCGAAGGAATGGTTTTTTTGGGTTTAATGGGTGTCTTGCATAGTCTTCCATAGTTTTGGTATTGGTTGATGAAGGATGGCATTGGATTGGGGTTCTTTCACTTCTTTGCTCTCTAGTTCTACTACCACCCCCACCACTTTGCCTTCTAATTTGCATTTCAACTTCACTATCACTTCCATTCTCACTGCTGCTCATGTTTTTTGTTTTTAGAATGCAAGTTTAAACTGAAAATGCAAAAAAATAAAAAAAATCAGACAATGTATGCTTCATATTTTGCAAAAAAATGAAAAAAAAAAAAATAGAGAAAGAAAATGCATACCTCTTTAGTGGATTTGCACTCCCTTCAACACTATTTCAACCTCCTCTTCTCCTTCAAGCTGCTGCTCCTTCACCTTCAATGGCTGCAACTTCTTTTGCTCTCAAACCCTTGGCTGGTCAAACAAACAAAATGCACATAATGAGGTTAGAGAGGCCCTTTTCCTTTCATAAGAGAGTCAAAATAAATGGGACCCACACATGCCACGTATGCTTGGCCGAAATTTTTAAAAATTGTGATTTTTTTTTCAAGTTATAAGTGTCTAAAGCGCGGGGGACGGCCGGCCGTCCCCTAGGCGGTCGAGGGACAGCTCAGCCGTCCC
Source organism: Sequoiadendron giganteum (assembly GCA_007115665.2). Classification (NCBI taxonomy): domain Eukaryota; kingdom Viridiplantae; phylum Streptophyta; class Pinopsida; order Cupressales; family Cupressaceae; genus Sequoiadendron; species Sequoiadendron giganteum. The sequence continues at coordinate 405,697,152 of CM021103.1, read as the reverse complement.
CTGGCCGTCCCCGGGGACGGTCAGCCGTCCCTCTTCTAGTCAATGCCGTCCCCCCGTCCCCAGCACGTTTCCTGAGTTTTTTGAAAAAAGAGGGATGGTCCCCTGCCGTCCCCCGGTACCTGGTACGTCTCGGAAACGGGTACGGGGCATTTTGGGGGGGGGGGACGCGTCCCCGGGTTTCCCTGTTCATAACCCTATGTTCTCTAATATTAAGAGTGTAGTAGGTTGGTATGCTCAGTGATGTAGCAAAAGATGTTAATGAACGATTAGAGTGGGCAAATACTGGTTGCACCATAATGTTAGATGGATGGACAAATAGAAGAAACCAAACCCTCATCAATTTCCTCATCTCTTGTGATATTGGCATAATATTTTTGAAATCCGTGGATGCATCAGATAGAATCAAATCTTAAGCTACATTGTTGAGTTGTTTGACCTAGTGGCCAAAAATGTAGAGCCACCAAATGTGGTTTAGTTTATTATAGAAAATGTTACATTTGAGAGACTCTTGGCAAGCAAATACCCTTGAATATTTTTTATCCCATGTGCAACACATTCCTTGATCAACCCTAGAGGACATTGAAAAATTTGAATGGGTTAAGGTTTTGCAAAAGGCTCGCATAGTTACCAAATTCATCTATAATCACATGAGGGCAAGGAGCTAGTTTGATTAGGTGTGACAAGATTTGCAACACACTTCCTTAATCAAACAGTTTGCCAACAAAAATTGAATTTAAACAAATGTTTGTTTCAAGCAAGTGGATGGAGTCTAGCTTCACAAATCAAACAAATGGTAGAGTACATTTATTCTACTAGTTTTTAGGATGTAGTTGAACAAGTTGTAGAGTTTTCCTTTAGTAAAAATTTTGAGTAGTGGTTGGGGAGAAATCCCCCATGGGTTATTTGTATGAGGCCATGGATAGAACCAAGGAGGTGATGAGGGGTAGGATGGGAAATAACAGAGACGTATATGCCATTATGAGACATAATTGATAGAAGATTGGATCAATAGATGTACTCTCCTCTCCATGCTATTGGTACTATTTGAATCCAACATTGTTTTATTGCTCTTCATTCAAAGATGGTGATGTTGAGGTCACACAAGGCTTGTTCATGTGCATGGAGATCAAAAATTGTAGGTAGTTATGGCAAAGGTGTCCATGTACAAGCAAGGGATTTTTTCTCAACTATGGTTGCCATGGAAGGCAAACCTTCAAACCAGGTAGACTCTATAAAATTTTGATAGTCTCTCTATTTTCATGGACATATACATTTTTCATCATTAGGATCTACAATCCTCTAGCATAACTCTCTTTGTAGTAGCAAGAGTTATTGGCTATGCTTGGTTTTTCGGAACTTTGTACTTAGTTTATAGGTTGATTTTGTACAAACTATATTGTAATTGAAAATCTGTGAATTGTCAACATCTAGTTATTGTTTATACACTATGAAGTATGTTTTGTGCAATGGAATGCAATCAGCGATATGAAATATAAAAAACTAAAATCTATTTTCTACAATTTGTGGGCTAAACTCTCTACTTTATTTTCTCTCTATACCTCTATGCTATGGAAATGCCTTCAAATTTCAAAAGCAAGTAGTTTTTGTTTTCTTTTCTACATTTTTTTACGTTTTTTTAGATCTGATTTTTTCTCGTTTAAATCCTGTTTTTTTCAAAAAATCTTATACTTTTGGCCATTTCTGCCTTGCCCTTGTTTGTTTTTGGTGCACCTATAAACTTCCTTTAAAGCTTTGCCAAGATGGGTGTGGGTGATAGATGACCTCCTAAATCCATGACTAAAGTGTTGGAAGTGGATTCACTCTGAGAGGAGGTTGGGGGGGGGGGGAGGTTTGAATCAGAGTGGAGTAATTTTAACTTTTAACTTTGAAGGCATAATGAAACTTTTACTCTTTTAACCCAAAGTGACAGATTTGTTTAAGCAGGTAATCATTAACACTTTAGATTAGATTGACATGAGACTTGACTAACATTTACAGGCCATATTAAAAGCATCATATGATATTGTTCAATTAAAGCTTTATGAACAATCTTGTTGTGCTTTATCAACAAAACTATAAAACTTCATATTATGCAACTTTGACTTGCTTTTGACAAACTTTCGAGAATTCATAATGAGCACGAAATGCAAAAGTTAATTCACTTTATGAAAAACATTTTGCATCAGATTTGCACAGTCTAAATTTGCATGACAAACTTGAGCAAATTGACTTTAAACTTTTAGACAGCCTTAAAGTATCAAAGCATTGACCAACTGAATGAGCACAATAACATAAATGACTGAAAGGAGGAGTATGCAAGATAAACATAAATCACACAAATGCGAGACACAAAAATTGCCGAGTGGAAAACCCTCTTGGGGTAGAAAAACCACTCCTAAATTGCCTTACTGGCTTAATTTCAAAAACCACTGCTTACAATGCCTTACAGGCTAATTTCTGAGCACCAACTCAAGGAGCACCATCCCCTCATTTAGAGACACCAATCTCAAGGAGCACCAACCCCTCATTTAGAGACACCAATCTCAAGGAGCACCAACCCCTTTACTGTTTTAGTAAATCATACAATAATACAAAAGATCTCTTCGTTTCTCTTTTATCTATCAAGTGCCTCTTGACAGACAATAACTAAAATCCTCAAAGTTCCAAAATGAACCTTCAGAATTTCAGGCATTGTCAAGCCTTAAGTCAACTTGATTATCAACTCATATTTCAGATTTTCAATCTCAGAGCTCAACATTTTTCAATACAGTCACTGTGATGTACTCTCACAAGTTTTTCCCTTTTTGTTTCATATTTTTTTTTTCATTGTTCTTCATCACTCTGTCAATTAATTTTGTCTTTTCTGTTTTTCTCCTTTTTTCATAGATCTTCACTTAAAGACAATTAACCCCCATTTTCCTCTTTTTGTTTTTTCTTTATATTAGAGCCCTAATCTCTCCGTTTTCATTTGATTACAGATTTCATCATTACAATCAAGGAAGGTTACAACAGTTGCTCGTTTTTCTATTTCAAAAATAAAACAAAGATGATTATGAGGTTACCAAACTTCAATTGACCAACAATGCCATGTGTTGCAATGTCCATGTGTGAAAGATCAATATGAAGTTCTTCTAACAGGAATATCCAAGCATTATGCAAATATAGAAGGCAGATTGAAACTTGTTCTCTCAAGCAGCTTGCACAAGCAGTGCTAAAAACAAAACAGCATAAGATCTATAATAAACCAAATCTTCAACTGCCATGCAGAAGCAAACATTTATCCCTTATTAGCCTTATCAGAGAAGGTAACGGTTCTGTAAAGATAAAATAGATGAATACTTGTGAAGACCAAAAAAGAATTTTCCATAAGCAATTTACTAGAACTGTAGAGTAGCTGAGCAACCTGAGCCACAGTGCTATTTTGAGTATTCACCCGATGCCAAGAACTTGACAAGAGAAACAACCATGGTGATGGTCTTTCAAGCTTCTCCATTCGCTGTCCAAGACTTGTAGAAAAAGACAGTCGAATTCACAGTGAAACGGTCAAGAGAGAGATTCCATGGAGGCGGCAAGATTAGGGTTCCAAACCCTCGAACAATGAAGCATAAAGATTTGCCCTACTTTCCACATGAAATCCTTTGCATAATATGATAGCATTTGGAGTTCGAGAGGACAAATTAATAAATCAAAACCGCACAATACACTTTGAAATCCGTAGAAAGATCCACGACTTGCATGTCGACAGGAATAAATTGACATCCGTTTCCTTACCGCACAACCGCGGCCACCCCTCGGACTACCCGCGGTACAATGGTAGCTAACACTAATTGTTACCGCATCATTTACCGCCCAACCGCGGTCTCGCTTCGGACTACCCGGGATACAGCGGTAGCCCCTTGCAAACCGCTAACTATTTCCACCACACTATCGCGGTTACCTCTCTAGCTACCAGCGGTATAGTGGTAGCTGCTGTGCATGCCGCTAGCCACTTCACCGCACTACCGCGGTTACCCTTCTGGCTACCCGTGGTATAGCGGTAGCTGCTATGCATGTCACTGACCTCTTTCACTGCATTACCGCGGTTGCTCTCTTAACAGTTTGTGGTACCGTAGTAAGACGTCTGTGGCCTTACCAAACACATGCTAACAAACTCATTTCCGTTTGACAATTCTTGACTTTAAGAAGTACCGACGAAAATGTGCCATGAAATATTACCACCAAATGTCGATGGCTATTGACTTTTATATTCCCAAGAAATCAAGGCTAAGTCACTTCCAATGTGACATTAAAATATTAACCAATGCCTTTACCTGCTGTCGGCCTTGAAGCCATGTTAATAAACCATGATGAGACCCGATAGTAATATAAGGTGCACTGCCAAATAATATCCAAAGCCAAAAGATATCCAAATACATTAAATTCAATTGCCACCTTAAAATGTCATGTATATTCAAGGACTTGAGTTGAGTAAAATAGGCTGATATACATGTTGATTTTAGTATGCCTTACACCCATGCCAAAAACACAATACCATATGCAAAGACAATTATCAATTTGTTTACCTTTGACTAAAACCAAATTTCCACCTCATTGATATCCAGTGCTATATAATATGTCCAATGGTATCCAAAACTTTGTGAAGAGATAAAGACTGATTTCATGTAAAGTTCACAAAGCTGTAAACACAATAATGATCAACCTGTAGAACACTGATTCATGCTAAGGTCATATAATTAAGTGCATCACTGAAATACAAATTGATAAACCAAAAAACATGTCACCGGATCAATAGAACCTAGAACCTGTAACCAGACCTCAACCAAGATCAAATATCAACTGTGCCAATCAGATGCCATAAAAAGACCAACTGAGAAATGCTTCCAAGGCACCAACCCAGGGCAGTTTTGACATCAAGGACAAATGCCACAAAAGAAGTCAACATAAAGTAGGGTTCTTCCTCATTCAATCTTGTACTATTCCTTGGAGTTTAATTAGGTTGGAAAGATTGGCCTTTCCTGAGCTTAGTTGGGTTGAATAAGCTTATACAGTCATACTAAGCTATATGTCCTCATTTTGTTTGGGTATAAATACATTGAACAGCTATGAACCATTGTTTTTAGACATCTAATCAATCACAATTTTCTCATTCATCCTGATTTTCAAATCAAATTACAGGTTAGAGTCAGAAGTATTGCTGTTTTTTTTATCCCTGCATATGCATTTTGTATTGGAGGTGAGCTTTTATAAATGAAGAGATCAAAGTATTGCATATTTAATGGGTATTGCTCTCCGCTTCAGCATTATCATTTGGTTGCATTGCAGAATTTGGATATGCATATAATGACCAACTGGTAATTGATAATATCCTTGAAACTAAAGAGTGATGAAATCCAAAACAAATTTCTTAGAATGCAATGCTGTGCTTTAATAGTCACTATTGTTTGGCTGAGCTACAATTTTTTTAGCAAAGTATTATTGTTGCTTACTTTTGTGATCTCTTTCTTAATACATGAGACCATAAGTAAGTTATCGCTAAATAAAATGTTACTGGAGACAATTTTCCATGGGGATTCATGACTGTTCATAGCATGTTTATTGTAAATTAGGATCTAGGGTTACCTAGAAGCTATTTTGGGGATGCAATGAGAGTTAATGTAGTGATGATAAGCTCAACTCACTGATATAAGTTTATAACCAAGAATAATTGAGATGAAAGTTCCAATTTGCAACCAATACTATTAACATATTTGTTATGTAACATTATTGATGTTAGTTTTCATTATAGTTCCACAGGGTTTTTTTGACCCATAAGTTTTTTTTTTTTTCATAATTCATTATTATGAGTTTTTCCTTCCAAACATTAGCTGCTTCAAACCTTTTCTTGGAAGTTTGTATAATACTAGATCTGCTTGTTTTCAGGTACTTGCTGAAAAGATGCCAGAGCTGCTAGATTTTGATAAGGATCTTGTTCGCATTGAAGCAGCCTCCAAGGTACTGCCAATTGAATTCTTTGCCCCTCATAATAAACTATGTGAATTACTGTCATGTTTATGTTGATTTACGATATTATTAATTCTTTTAAATAATGTGATATATGACAGATCCAACTGAAGTCCTTGGCAGAAGAGATGCAAGCTGTGAGCAAGGGTCTTGAAAAAGTTGAGCAAGAACTAACTATTTCAGAGAATGATGGAGCTGTGTCAACAGGATTTCGTAAGGTACATATCAAAAAGATCAACTTTAAGCTGTACTTACCACATCATATCATTATTAATTTTTAGGATCCCTCTACTCATTTTATCTCAGTGATCCTCTTTTGTTTTGAATATGTTTATCAAACGTTCTACCATAGGGATTACAATGGTAGCCAATTTTAGTTCTGTGGGATGACCCCACTTCAAAACATATTCTCCCCTTTGGAAGTATGTTGAAATGGTACAGCTGGTTCCAAGTGTTGGGAGCTATGATTGGATTTAGCTGGTTCCAAGTGTTGGGAGCTATGATTGGATTTGCAATAAGTGTGGTGTCAAGTATTCAAGCTCATACAATCAAGTGAAAACCCATTTGCATGACATTCCTAGACAGGGCATCAAAGCTTCATAAAAGAATGGAAACAAAACAAGAGATTTCATTTGTAAAACAAAAATGTTAAAAAATAGAAAACATTAACTATTCTGCAGATTTCTTCCTTTAAGATCTCCTTGGCGGCAAATAAACTTTTGCACATGCGTAGGAATAGTAAACAACCACTTTGGAACCTTCACAGGTCAATTTTCAACTCTATTCATGTGGTGGTAATTGGTAAGCAAGAATTAATGGTTTTTGTGTTTTGCATTCACAATGAGGTAAAACTAGTTTTCAGTCTTTCAAATTCTTTAGAAGTCACTTTTAGGGCTAGGGATTTGTTTTTATTCATCATAGTCAAAATCAAATGCAAAATATAATCAATCTTTTTGTTTGAAAAAATGCCCAAATTGATGCAGGTTCTTTGGGCTTCTAATGGGTTCAATGTGGGTTTGCTCAAGTTTGTTCATGGTGGCGCCACAGATGAAAATCCACCCATTGGACAATTCCTTGGCTGAACTGAAATGGATTCCAAACCAGGTCCAGATTGGATCGATATCCAAGGCCCCTATGCATAGAATAGGCAAGTTAGTATTTTAGCAATAAAATATCACTGAGAACTAGAGGAGCAACAAGAAAAAATAAATGAAATCATGGTAGATATAATTAAACCATGGATTCTTCTAGGTTGCAACAAATAACATCTCCCAAATATGTGTAGTGATTTTAGCCTTGGAGGTGTAGCAAGAAAGCAATGTAGGAGATCTTAGGTGGAGAAACTAGAGGCATAAAGGCAGGAAAGTGGAGGTCAAGAGAAAAGAATTCACCCAAGCTGCTCTAAATTGATCATCCTTGTTTCAGATGTTTTGATGATTGATTTAAAAGATGATGACTTGGAACTATAGACAAAAACATGGAGATAAACCTAATCTTCAAAATTTACTGGTTTTGACCAAACAAACAGATCTGGAGAGGTGTCTGGTGCATTATTGGAAGATTGATTTTGCAAGAAAGGTAAGATTGCTCCTCCAATTTGTTATTATGATTCTCAATTCTGCTAAGAAATATTTTGTGGTGGCCCATGGTTTATGTGAGGACAGGCATGTATTTGCAAGCTTGGGATGAAGCTTTTAACCCCAAGAAGGAATTTCTACCTTGACTTCCAGTTTGGATTGGAGCTTATGGTTTTTCTGGAAGAACTCTGGAATGAGGACTTTTTTAGGCTAATTGGAAACAGTCTGGAGGATTACATCTTCTCAGAAAAAAACAAACAAACTGGGTTTGTTGTTTACATATGCAAGAATCTATACTAGAATTTATCTGACTAAACTCCTCCTGAGATTTCCAATCCTTAATTGGAGACGAAGGAAAGGAACTGGATACTTACTATCATAATTATTAATCTCTCTTTAAACAGCAGATCCTGTCACTCTAATGGGCATGCCATTAGAGAGTGCTCAGAAATGGTGAAATTTTTTAACCCTAAAATTGACATAGAAAACTTCCAGGCCCCACAAAATTTCCCTCAAAGAATGTCTAAACAGGTTTGGTTACCAAGAATCTCCCTCTTAACTCCAATAATAAATTTGTTGCCTTAGACGAAGAGGAGGAAGGGGTCCAATTGGAGGATGAACATGAAGAAATAAGGGTTCTAGAAGTAGATTGTTCCCTCTTTCTTCCCAACATTCAAGGTCAGGGGTTTGATATCAGAAATTGTTATTGATACAATGCTGGAAGACTATAATCGCAGTACATTGATCCAAAAACTCCCTACGAAGGGGAGACAACATAAAGAAAGGGACTGATACAGTCTGAGGCTTTTGATGATATTTCACATTCACAACTTGAAGAGCTCCTAAGCTAGTTTGGATTGGAAAAGCTAATAGCCTCAAACTTAGCAACTAAAGCTGTCCAGTCCAGCAAAGAAAAAGTTAGTAGACCCCCTCAACCAAGTTCCAGAATTATGGAAGATTTCACATTCACAACTAAAGAGCTTCTAAGATAGTCTGGATTGCAAAAACTAACAGTCTCAAACTTTGTTACTGAAGCTCCTCAATCTAGTAGAATCAAATGCCAGAAATACTGAAACCCAAATAAATATTGTAATCAGCACTCAGAAATAGATTTCTGATATACTACGAGAGTTCAGGATTCAAAGATGTCATAAAAGAACTGGAGATTGAGTTCAGGACCAAGATACATGTCATTGATATGGAGCCCATGAAAGAGGCCAATTGGAAGTATTGTTGGAGATAAACATGACACGTAAAGGTTGTCCTCATGATTCTCATTTCTGGGATCTCAATTCTAGGCAGGTAATTATTGATAAGAAACCGGATCTCATCCATTTAGAATAAATTTATTTTGAATCAAACAACTTTTAGTGAAACTATGAAAGTTACTTAGAGAATTTGTAACAATAGACTTTAGCGGTGCTTCCCATGTTTTGGCTGTGGCTAGAACCCAACAACTTGCTCAGGGTTGTGAATGGATGCTTGTTCACGTTGGCAACAATGCTTTGATGACCTGCAAAATGATAAAATATCTATGCTGACAAATATCTTTGGACCATCCTCTTGCATGGAAGGCACATTTGTTAGGCATTTAAAAGCATTCAAGAATATATATGTGAATGGACAATGGATTGTTGAGTGGGAGGGGCTGGATTTTAATGCTCTTGTATGTCCTATTAAAAAATGCAAACAATCTTCTCTGATATGACAATTCGCACTAGAGATTGGCAATTTGTTGATGATCAAAATCTCTTTGATGTGCAGCACAAAGATTGGAAATGTAAACAGCCAAATAGAATACTGAGGAATTAATTCGTTGGCTGAGCACTTGGGGCAGATTTCTAATAAGTAATGATTTGATTCAGAATGATAAATGGGATCTAAAATCCTACAATTTGCAGGTTCTGAAGATTGTCCAACTTTGTTGCTTACCATGGATGAAGTTAGATCAAGTAGGAGAGCCTTTCAAAATTTTGAGTTGGTGTGGTTAAAACTTGAGTTCCTGAGAGACAAAACATTGGATTATGGAATATAGATTTTTTAGGTTTGAAGATGTTTCAAGACAGCTCAAAAACTGAAATTCATTAATTCCAAACTGAAGAAATGGAGCAAGAAGAAATTTGGCAGTATCAATAGTAGGAAAGATAAAATCCAAAAGCAAATAGAGGCACAGACGTTCATCCAGACTCAAGGCCTATTAAGTATTAACAAAAATTAGAGAGAAGAAATGTTCAATAAGGAACTAAATAGAAGTCTTCTAGAGGAATAAATCTGTTGAAAGCAGAAAGAAAGGTCAAGGTGGGCTCAAAATGAAGATTGGAACACAGTTTTCTTTCACAGATTGACTAACACTAGAATAAAGTTATAAGCTTCAACAAGATAACTATGATAATGATCCCCAGGTGAAGAAGATTTAGAGAAGCCTGAGCAGATGTTGGTTACTTTTAAGCTCTTCTCTCTTAGGGCACATTAGAGAGAGTGGTAGTAATAAAGTGGATTCTGAGAATAAAGCTAAATGTTCTATCTAACGTAGATAATAGTCTTAACTGCCCAAGTGTAAGATGATGTTAATTAGACTGTTTGCTCTTTTCATAGGTATAAATCCCTTCACTCAAATGGGTTTCTCTCTACTTTATTTCAGGAATTCTGTGATATTGTAGGGAAAGATGCTGTGGAATTAGTTTAGAAATCTACCTGCAGATTGGTACTGAAGGAATTAAACATATTCATTTCTTTAATATCAAGAACTGAGAATGCTGATTACTTTGGTTCATACAGATTAATCTGCCCATGGAATATAATATATAACGCCATGCAAAATAGGATGGAGCTACTTCCAGAATTAATTTCTAAAGAGCAAAGCCTCTTTGTAAAGGGCAGGGAAATCTGGGGTGGAGTTATTATGTCTCTTGAACTGATCAACATAGTTAAATCAGAAAAATGAGCCATGATGATAAAATTGGATATGAACAAAGCTTATGGTTGGATCAAGTAGCCCTTTCTAGAATGTATCAAGGAGAAAATTCAAAATTGTCTTTTCCAAGGCTAAAGAAAGTGGGCCAGCATATGTTTCTCCACCTCAAAATTCTGTCCTCATAAATATTGAACTTGCAGTATATTTTAACACATCCTAAGGTTTGAGGCAGGGGAGTCCCATTCCCCTTGAGGCTTGATTAGTTGTTGAAGCTTTGGGTAAGTCTCTATGTGCCTTGAAAGCCATTGGAAGTCAAAAAGGAGTTGCAATGGCAACTCATTTGCAGCAGATTGCCACCTACAATATGTTGATGAATCTTGCCAAGTAGGAGAAGCCCATGTTCATGAAGTCTGACAAATGAAAGGGGTCATACAGATGTAGGAAAATACATCAAAAGTCAAAACACGAAATCAGTACGATAAAAGGATTTTTCTCTTATGAAATGCAAATAGAATCTACAAATTGCCATCTGCAGGGTATTGGATTGGGAAGTTTCCCTGTATGTATCTTTCAGTCTTTTGAACTCACCTCAATTGTGTGACGACTTGATTGGTAGAATAACAAAGAAGCTTGTGGGTTGGAAAATAAAATTTCCAATATTTTTTAGAAATAATTCAATTGATCAAATTCAATCTCTAGTCAATGTCAGTATACATGGTGAATACTGAGATTTCTGGCTTAAAGTTTGTGTGTTTGTAGCATCGATGTTTCGTATCAAACTCCATGATCCATCATCAGGATAATGCAGAAAAGAGAAAAAGAGAGAGCAAACTCCATGATCTCTCTTTTTCTCTTTTTTGCATTATCCTGATGACGGATCATGGAGTTTGATCTGAAACGTCGATGCTAAAAACAAACACAGTTTTAAGCCAGAAATCTCAGTATTCACATTATCATGGCAGTGAACTGTTTGAAAAAATGCCTCAAAGAAATATAGTCTCATGGTGATGGATTGTCATGGCATTCCATCACCATGAGACCACATTTCTTTGAGGCATTTTTTCAAACAGTTCACTGGTTTGTCTATCAATTGTTATGGCATTCCATCACCCATGAGACCACATTTCTTTGAGGCATTTTTTCGAACAGTTCATTGCCATGTCTATGGCTTGTCTATGGCTTGTCATGGCATTGCATCACCATGAGACCATATTTCTTTGAGGCATTTTTTCAAACAGTTCATTGCCTTGTCTATGCTACCTCATTTTTCATACATGCCTACCAAAGCATTTTATCAAATAGTTCACTGCCTTTCTGCTATGGCTAAAAGCCTAAAATAGGTTCTTTCGAACAAGCTATGGATGCTTGGAAAAAATCTATCAAAGCATAATAGTAAGGAATAGCATAGACAAGGCAGTGAACTGTTTGAAAAAATGCCTCAAAGAAATGTGATCTCATGGTGATGGAATGCTATGACGAGCAAAACTTTTAGCCGTAGCAGCAAGGCAGTGACTGTTTGATAAAATTCTTTGGTAGACATGTATGAAAAATGTGGTAGCATAGACAAGGCAATGAATTGTTTGAAAAAATGCCTCAAAGAAATGTGGTCTCATGGAATGCTATGACAAACAAATACATTTGGCAGCTGCTCCTAGTTATTAGTTATGCAATGTGAAGTAATTGCATAACTGCTTAGGTTGACTTTGTAAAAACTATATTGTAATTGAAAATTGGTCATCTATCAGCATCTAGTTATTAGTTATGCAATGTGAAGTAATGCTTTGAGTTTGGAAGATGTGCAATGCAATGTAATCAGCGATATGAATATAAACTACAAAAATCTATATTTACAATTCATTAGTTAAACTCTTTATTTTATTTGCTCTCTACATCTCTATGCTATGGGAATGCCTTTCAATTTAAGAAAAAAAGAAGTTTTTATCTCTTCTACAATTTTTTACGTTTGTTTTTTAAATCTGATTTTTCCCGATTTTTTCAAAAAATCTTGTACTTCTAGATATTTTTGGTAAATGATCTTCCCATCATAGGTCCATTAAGTTTCACATTACTGACTTGTGAAGTTGTTTGGTTTTTGTGTAATCAAGATTGTTGACTTGTATTTTGCCATTTTGTGACTTATTCTTGTAGATTATCCATACAATTAAAAGATGTGTGTATGTTGTATGGGTGCTCTAGTGATCTATATAAGTCTTACCACTTGTAGATAATTTTCTAGCTTAATAATAAATTACTTTTTGGATCTTCATAGCTATGTTGTTGGGTATGGCCCCCTAGGGCCCCAATCTCATACCCAACCGGTTTGGGTATTGGTCCCCGTGATGGGAGCATCCCAAGTTTTCCCAAGACAACCAAAGGGTCTCCCAAAGAAAAGAAAACAAAAATCATTTTTATAAACAATAACATGCCAAATATCTAATTTTGCCGTTAAATGATAAAATTTCTGAAACTGGTGTGCCCCTCAACCCCATTAGGGGTCTCCACTCCTAGATCCCCACTAGTTATTAAGATTTCTCATCACATAAGAAACTTGATTACAATTAGGGGGTGACGAAGAATTGGGATCTAACTCTTGAGTGTGCTGACTTGACATTATTGTCATGCAACTTGCCAAAAATCTTTTTATATGAGGTAGCTTTTACATATGACATGGCTAGTGGAAGTGGCATTGTAACTCATTGTGATTCAAATGAAATTGAACCAAATGTCGACTTTGATGCTTTCGATGAAGACCAATATGAAGATTATTGAATATTTATTGTAATTTTCATTGTGTATTGACATTTGAAAAGTCACTAAATGATGAATTTATGAATCTTCTTATTTGCAAATTATAAGGTATTTAATTATTTTGATTATTGACAATTATGAATATCATTGATTTTATAATTTTAATTTTATATATATAGTAAACCCAGCCATACCATTCCTGAGGTTTTTTTTTTGCTGTACCAGCATACCTGAACCGCATACCAGAACTGGCAACTTAGCTTCATAGGACAAGCCTAGAATAATTTGTAGATATTTATAGTTATACAATGGACACAGAAATATATCTGGCTTCTTTGACTTTGTTGGGGTAAGACTGAATGCAGGGTCAGACTTATGGAATCTTGTTTGATCTATTCATTTTTCTCTTCCTAACTTTGACGTTGTTACATACATATACAAAATTCATTTCAAATGCCAGATTTTAGGATTGCACTGCTATAATCATTGCATGCTAATCAACTGTTCAAGACTGGAATACTTTTTAGTTTTTAGCAATATACTTTATTATACCTTTTGAAGAAAATGAATTCATAAAATCCTTATTATGTAATAGGTTTTGAAAGATTTTCTTCATACGGCTGAAGCAGATGTGAGATCGCTTATCTCATTATATTCAGAAGTGGTGAGCCTTTTCTTTCTCTGGACGGATAACCAATCATGTCATTAAGTTCATGAAATTTTCTTTTTAACAATTTTATGATGTCAGGGGCGAAATGCTGACTCACTTGCCCAGTATTTTGGTGAGGATCCTGCACGCTGTCCATTTGAGCAAGGTAATAAAAACTGTTTCATATTTACTCCTGAAAGATTATGCATTCAAGTGGGCAAAACATTACTTTGTTTAGGTACTCTATACGTTGGCCTTGTGTTTATTTTCTTGATTGTTACAAATCTGTCTAATGTATATCTTTGCAGTGGGGTGAAAAAATCTTAGCTGTTACTCGTCGTATTTTAGGCTTATGATTAATCTAGCCTATTATAGTGACATTAAAACATGGAACACAGAGGAATGGCCATATCCAATAGAACTCCATTCTACAAATATGAGCCTCTAGAAGCTTATAATTGGGTGCAAGGATTTTTATATAAAAAGATAGCAACGCCATATTTGTGCTCAGATCCTCTCTGATCTTCCTTGGTACTCTCCATAGAACTTGCACACATAAATAACCATTTAGTGTGCAGATAAAAGGTAATTGTAAAAGTCTGAAAAAGGAAAATATTGAGACATTGGAATATATTAAAGAAACAAATGAAGGCTTAGAGACTCCTCTGGTGTTCTTTTGTATCATATGAAAGCAAGTTTAAAATGTCAGTAGATGATGCTTCATGTTTATGCATGGTTATGATAGCAGCTGGTTTGAAATATTAAAGCTTTAGACAGTGAGTAATACATGATTAAACAACTGATGCTTATGTCTTGCCCCTCATTCACAGATGATCCCGAGCACATGATTAGTCCTAAATTTTGAAAGCATGGTTGACTATCTGTTTGTAGTGTTTAGCTGGAAAACTTGTGTTAATCAATTGCATGCATATTTTTTGATTTTAAGGAAAAAAAAGATATTCCAAGCTCCAAGAATCTGGAAACTTTGTTGATGATTTCATGTCAGGCTTAAAGCTTCCCAAAGGACATTTAAAATTTGAACTGACTTTTATTTTTTAATCTCAAAGAAGGTAGTAGACCTGATATCTTTGCAACTAGAGAATTGCAGTTTTAGGAAATTTAGAAACAAAAGGCTTTGGTTGGGTTTCATAGGGGATACCTTTGGTGTAGGGCAACTGATGAAAAGCTCTTTTTACATGTGTCAGATTGACCTAAAACTTTTCCAAACCCAAACATACATATGATTATGACATGCCTTTTTACCGTTCATATGTTTTTGAGAGATGCGTGGTAGCCCTCCATAAACGTGGAAGGTTGATTGTTTGTTGCTCATTTGATTGGTAATTTGAAATACCAATTAAATTAATAAATACTCTGTCTCAAGAAGGCTCTATCTTTAAAAGCTAAGTTACTGAATCGGTTGAATATAACCCCGTTTATGGGTATGAGTCGTATCCAAACCGTGTAGGGTTTGGGTATTTTCGGGTGCTGATTTTCATTCGAATCCAGTTCAGCCTCGATGAAATTTTGAATGCATTTAGTTTTAGTTTTGTGATATATAAAACTCTTTTCCATAAATGACCATAATATTTCACATTTCATGTGCTCCAAAAACATCAGCAGGAAAAATTTGTGATTTGCGTAGGACGGAACTTAGGATGTGTAAGGATTTTTATAATCATCTATAATGCCAATTCCAACATCTTAGCAAATTTTGGTTTTTTCAATCTCGATGCATAGGTCGGTAGCTATCTTTTGGAATGGAGCAAATCCTTCCAAATGCTAACTTTTGCTGCTATATGAAACTGAATTTGAACTTTCTGCGTATATGTCCATTGTCCATCCCCATAATTTGTTTTTTAATATTCTAATTTAGTATATATTTAATATATAATTTAAATTAATTAATATTATAAAATAGCTTAAAATTTTCAATTAAGTATATTGCTTATTAAACTATATTTTAATAATTATATAATAAAATTATAAATTAAAATAATATTAAATTTAAAAATTATAAGGGGTGGTGGGCCTAGCTCAATTGGCTAAAGCATCCTGTTGTAGGCAAGAGGTCACAAGGTCTAGTCTCCCCACCGTCCCCGTGGTACCGGAAGGTGTGTCGCACTGCAGTTTTTGGGGTTTGGATTCGTTAGTACAAAAACATGTAAAAATCATATATATATATGCAGTCTAGAAGCATGAACTAAAATTAGAATATCACATAACATCATATAAACAACAAAACCACTTTAAACTTGAATTGTCATTTAAAACATGCATGATAAATATTCATCGTTCAAACTTCAAGTTCAATATTACAAACTTTTAATCATCAAATGAATTATTTAAATCATCAATATCTAATTCACATTTGTCTTAAATTCTCTTAGAATAGATAAACATCATCAGCTGTTATAAAAATTCCAAAGAAGTTGCTGTAACCATAATATCTAAGCAGCTAACATTGAAAACCTCCAAGTTGTTATGACAATGGGAAAGGATTTATACCAACACAAAATGACACTGATCATTAGCCTACTTGCAAGAGGTCTCAAATAAATGTATCAACTTGTGATGTCAGAAAATATAGGCTGCTAGTATTGCATTGCTTTGTCCCTTTAAGCCATACAATACATCCTGATAAGCATTAGCCAGAGATCTGCATTCAAACCTTGTGGCCTAAAGCTTTGTTTGTTGGGTGTTGTAGGCAATCAGTCTAACACTGTTATTAATTTTAGATCAATAGAGTAGCCATGAATTGCAAGTTGTAACTTGTATCAGTATACAATGGTACTTCTTTTATAGTTCCATTGGGTGCTGGTCAAAGTCAAAAGGAGAAAACAGTTTAAAAAATGCAATTTTTTTAAAAATAGTAGTTTTAGCTCCGCTTGGGCTGTAGGTTCTGCTTGGGTTCAATCTAGGGTTGCTAGGGTTCGACCTAGATGAACCAGGCATCATTTTGAAGCACCTTGGGAGAACCCACAGGCAGACCAGCCCAGAACTCGAACCAGGGAATCTGCCCCTCAGACCAGTGAACCCGGCCGGTATCAAAGCTTATACAACATTATTAAATATAAGTAATTTATTTTTTAATTTATAATGAATATATTTATTGTTTAATATTATATATATAATTTATTACATATATATATAAATTTATAATTTATATATTTCATATTATATATATAAAGTTTTTTATATTATTTTGTATGGACGTACCCAAAGGTACCCAATCCCTCCCAAAAACATTGCCATACTGACATACCGTACCAACGTACTTGATTCTGATTCCGATTCTGATTTGGCAACTTAGTTTAAAAGTAAAATCAAAATTCATATGACCTGGACAAGCCTCCCAAAACAATTAAAAAAAGAAAACTGATAAACATATAAATTAAGGCAATCACATTATTCATTACTAAGACAATTTTTCTGAACTTGAACTTGAACACGAACACGAACACGAACACGAACACGAACACGAACCTTGTGACATAATACAAGTAACAAGCTGTAATGATCTCTCTCATATGGCTTGTTTTCTCATTGATTTTTAATTTCTTAACCCCTGACAGGTGTGATTATTCCTTTGCATTTGACAGGTGGAAAATACAATAAAGAACTCAATGACATAGATCTTATCTTACATTACTGATCTGGACATATTGCTGTCCCAGGGGTTTTGTTCGACACATTTGACCCACTATAGTCCATATGACTTACAATATTTAAAGTAAAAGTTCAACAGTGTAAGTTAGCCATTCCGCTCCTTGATGTAACAAAAATACAGAAAAGGCACTAGAATATATATAAAACCAATTGCATACATCACTCATTTTCTGTTGGGTCAATTATGACCTTATCAAACAGATCCATATTCATTTGTATGTTATTATTCATATTTAGAAGTTCAAAGTCATTATTAAGCTCCAGGTAAAATTCTGTCAATCCTATCTTGGATGGTTGATTTCTTGGTAACTACTCACTAGTTTTATTAATATGATACTTGTCCTGCAGCTTCTGTTGCAGGATTTTTTTTAAACTGTGGAATCAAGTCCCTCTTGCAACGTCTACACTTGTTTCTTGGGTTTTTTAAATATTAATCAATGTCACTAAGAAAAACATTTTCTAAGATTTTCTGTTTAAAACAGAGATAAATGTGTAGCTGATAATCCATTATGGCAGCAGATATTTCCAAGGAAGGAAAGCATAGACTAAGTAAACAGTATTCAAGAATTGAATGTGTCTACTGTACTCTCTTTAATATATGAGAATTCCTTGTGTCAGTGTGACTTTATTCGATGATTAAATGGGCCATGGGTTATGGTAGAGGCCAGTGCGCATCTCTATTCTTTTCTAGAGAGTGGACAAATTAAATGGGCCATGGCATTATTATTAACCGAGACTAAAAATGATGCACATTGCATACACTGGATAGCTGAAATCATTATTTTAAACTTTAATGCTCCAGGGCTTTAGCAATTGACATGCAATGGAATTTGGCTGAAAAGTTCGGAAGTTTACTGAACTGAACGTGGTTGAAAATTTGTATTCTTTATGTATTAGTATTAATAAATCTTCAATTCTGTATGCAGTGATATCTACCCTGCTGAACTTTGTAAATATGTTCAAAAAAGCTCGTGAGGAGAATATCAAGTTAGCTGAAGCCGAGAAAAAGAAAGCTGAGAAAGAGAAGATAAAAAGCTCAACTGCAAAAAGGGACTTGGCTGATCCTGAGAAGTACAGACTGAGTCCTTCAAGAAAGGAATCAGATTTCATGATTTCACCCCGCCGAAATAAAGCCGGATAGCATGCAGATATATCTAAGCTCATTATGCTTACTAGTTACTACTATGGAAAACTGCATAGAGGGAAGTTCTAGATGCTCTACAAGAAATTCATGATGAAATATTTTTTGCTTCCATTTTGATCTCACAATTTTGAGAATTTGTTCTTCATTGGAGTTAGACTGTTGCTTGCATAAAGCATGGGTTCGCTAAGCATTGGCGGCTCAATAAAATCAGGAAATTTTGATGGTCTGAAAATCTCAGATAGTAATTTTGTACCATGGGGAATTGCAGCCATATGGCAGCATTCATAGAACTTCATCAGTGTATAGTATGCAAAAGCTGTTGCATGGTCGAAGGCTTTAATGAAGTTCCATTTGCACAGATGCATGCATGTTTCATTCAGGTCTGTGGCTGAGATTCCAATTGTCTTCTTGTTCATTGATTTTTGATGTACATGGTTCAATTAAAACTTTCTAGATACATAGTTTGTTTTACAGTTTTCATCAACTGTGGGCAAGCATCATGGAAACCTTGCTGCAGAAGGTTTTTGAAAATGGCACTTAAGTCTTAACCTATTTTACATCTGAATATTTTTTGAGTGCTAGTGTGTCAAGTTTCTTAGACAGTGGTGCTTTTTTATTGAGGTGCTGCAGATTGATACTGCAAGCGCCAATGGTTTCTGAATACTGATACTTTTATTTTTACTTCTTTTGCAGGTTGATAAGGTGTTGACCATAAATCCAGGCTTCTAGAGGAACTCTTGAAATATTCAATGATATTATATCTCTGCTAATAAAGAAGTGACACTTGGTCATGTACAGTTGAACATAAATTTCGGATTCCTTACACTAATGAGAATGCTTTGTATATTTAGTAGCCATTACTTCTGATTTACAAGAACATCCTGCTCTCTTTTGGGATTTTTGGAATTAGACGTCGGGGACTAAAGGAAGAGATGTATAGTAACTACATACTAAGTGTGGAAGCTAACTACTTGTTTTCTTTGTTAATGAGATGCAATTCGGAAAGGATCTATGTTCATATGGTTACATAAGATGTATATTAAGATTTAATCATTACAATTGATATCTAGCTGTGTACAACTTGACTGGGCCTGATGGCAAAGGCATGTGTGCTCTTAACGGACACGGTCAAATTTGAAGGTGTATAGAGAACTGTAAGCCTCATTGAGCTCCCAGAATGGGGTCTCAAACCAAATTGAGGTCATTACTTTTACCTATCTCCATTTTTGAATGCATCATCATTCCTTTGTCAGTATAATTTTAAAAAATAGGTGAGGGTAACTAGGAATATCATTGGGCCTACATTCATTTTGAGAGGAACAAGCCCCAATGTTGGTGCAGATAAAAATAAAGTACTCTAGTCTAAAGACTTCCATTTAAACTACAAAATGTATTGTTGTACTTAACTATACGATCATATTTCCAATAATAATGAAGTGATGAATTCAAATCTACACTAAGTAAAATCAAGCATTTAAGAAGGGTTTGAACTATCAATTGGGAAGCAAATGCATTAGGGATGAAGAAGTGTTTGTTATGAGTATTTGGGATTGATTCAATTGCTATAGAAGGTTGGAAATATTGGAGAATTAAATATGAAGGGCATTGGACATGTATGAAGGTTTAGGGAATTGCATCAGACAATGGTTAATTATAAGGTGTGTTCTTGACCTAGGGGCATGCTAGTGACCCTCCAAGCATGCTAGTAACTAGAGGGTGTGCTCATGACCATTGGGTGCTCATGTTTGACCTCATGTTGCGACTCTCCTTAGACACGAGGTGTCCCTTAATTGTGATGATTTGTAACTTTTTAAAGTTGCTTGCCAAAATTAGTGCTCCCATGTTGTGCTTGAAAAATTGAAGAATGTGTTGGCAAAAGTGAGAAACAACTTCGAAAAATCTAAGGGAAGAAAATATAGTTGTTAGCTTTAGGATACTGTAGTCAAGTCCCTATTTAGTATGCTTCCACCCAAGTAGATTGCATGATTTTAGGTGTGTAAACCCAAGGGTGTAGATATGTAAGGGTGATGTGTGTTGATGTTGGAGATTCCCTATAAGGTTGCCATATTTGGAAAGTTTGTAGTGCTTGTATATGGAGGGACAAGTGATGAAAGGAGGGTCAAAGGTGTATTTAGGGTTTTCAATGGAGCTTCAATATGAATATACAATGGAATCCATGCAATAGAGTAATTTGTAAATAAAAAGCTTATAATGGCAGTATGAGAGAGTGCATGAAAAAAACAAGAGTGCTAGAGAATGCAAGATAGAAAAAAAGTGTAAAAATTGTAAGAAGATTTAAAAGAATGAGACTTTGGGAATTAGAAATGGTTCATTTAGTAAATTTGGAGTAGAAAACTTAAGGTGAAGGTTAGGGTTTAAGTTTCCACTTGTGGGAGAAAGGGAGTTAAATTGATAATATGACACTAGTATAGACATGCTAGTGTCAAGGACACTATATTGATGTAATGGAGCGAATTTGCACCTTTAGGCAAATTCCCCATTTCATCACACCTACCTTAGAAAATGTAAACCCGAGAATGCTATTACATCGCTGCCACCTTGCTCCTTCCACCCGGCCTTGTCATTTTGCGTTGGTGGAGGAATCTTTACTAGGGATGCATGAGCGCCGCACATATGTTCACACGTTGCGTTGTCTTCTTGACATGATTCTTGCCCTTGGATTTTGTAGAAATGTTACGTTTCCTATTGCATGCGAAGTGTAACATCTCGTCTCCCTAATCAATGAATTTCGACCCTTCTACCATCCTTTTGCACCTTCAAATATTCTCTCATTCCTTCACTCTCTTGGATTCATTTACTCTCTTGCGATCTAATTTCTTTTTTGTGCTTCTCCACCACTTCTCTTGGTTGCAAGCTTTTCATTTTGGCTCCAACACCACGTTTTTGTTGCAATACTATCACCATTGGAGGAGTGTCAAGCTTCTTACTTCTGTTATTAGCCTTGATTGCTCATAGTTGAAAAGGTGATATTGTTATTTGTTGTCCATTTGCATCATCTTGTTTATTGGATTTCATTGTAGTTGTCTTTGCTTTCTAGCTAGTGATACTACTTCCTTTCTATTTCCTTTATCGATTTCTATACTTTGTGGCTCCTTGGTTGTTCGTGGAGGTGAGAACACCAAAACAAGGGGTTTGATTGAGGCAAACCTTGAATACAACCCAACATTTGTCTCATTTATGTGTGTACGTGTTTTCAAGTGGAGCTACTTGAAGAATCAACTCGTAGGTGAAAAGGCATGTTTTCCCTCTCTTTGTCATTTTTGCAACATCTCATTTCTAGTGTTTCTTTCGTTGCATTTGTTGTCTTTGTATCTTTTTATTCTTTGTCAAAACATAAAACATCACATAATTAGGTAATTAGTAGGTTTCCTTGTGTTTTTGCCCGTGTTTTGGATCCTTGTCTGTATGGATGCCAATGCGTTGCTGAGACACTTGCTTGCCGCGCTGGAGTTTGAGATCTACGCTACCATCCTCAAATAGTGAGTTGTTTGGGTAGTAGGCCTAACTTTTGAAACCGACTCTTTTGACCTTGTAAGCATCTGGTTTTAGCAAACGAAACACGGTAAGCTATTTTCCCTTCGTTTTCAGCCTTAGTACCTTGTCTTTTTTGATCTGTTTAGCAAACCCGAGGTAGTTTAGGGCAGCCCGTTCCTTGGGGCTCTCTCATAACTTGGAGTCTTGAGGGTGATGGGATCCCCTTATCTACATTTTGGTGAATCCGATGTGAACCCTTTGTTTCCGTTTCTTTGTGTCGAGAATTGTTCTATTCTCTCTCAAATGTATTGTGTTGGTGTTTCAATTCGCACCTCTGGAATGTAGATTAGAATCAAACAGTTATGCACAAATAAACTACTCTTCAAATTAGGAGAGGAAGCTCCCTCTTCGCTGATGATGCTTAAAAAAAGTAAAACTAAATTATTTGCCAATCATTTTGTTTTCAACTAAGAACACAAGGTTATAAAACTCTTTGTGTCGTAGCTGAGGTTTTCTCTTTTTATAACTTCAACTAAAACTAGACCTACTCTAACAACGCTTCTAGCTATTGAAGTAAACTCAGAGCTTGAGAGTTAGAAGTAAACAAGGAATGATTTGATAACACATATGCTTAAACAAACTCACTTCCAACACACACTTGAAGACTCATTTTATTTTTAGATGCAAGTTGAAATATAGATTATATAAGTAGAACACATAAAACAAAATTTGAGACAGTAGATCAGAGGAGCAAAGTAGGCGTAATATTTCCTTTATCAAATTTCTAACAACGATTACACTTTTGGGACAACAGGTTTGTAGCAAAAATAAACTTACAATTTAGCGATCAAACCATAATACATTTGACACAAATTACATATGAATTGAACAATAACTTGCAGCAAAAGGCAGACATGCAAGCTTGCTCTTACACTAAGTGAATAGACACTAAATAACAACTTGCAGGAAAAAGTAGGCTCAACAATTTGTTATCACAATAAAGGTTAAAGAAAAATGGGCAAGACTGCCCTTATTAGCCGGTAGACTATATATAGTGGGAACTTTCAATTTGAAGCTTGTCTCACGTCGGTAAACTACTAAACTTTCCCACAGAATAGGTAATGGTGTCAGACAAACTATGAAGCTTAGCTCACATCGGTAAACTACTAAACTTTCTTGCATAATAGGTAATGGTGTCAGGCAAACTACTAAACTTTCCTGTAGAACAAGTAATGGTATCAGACAAACTATTAAACCAGGTAATGGTATCAGTCAAATGCAAAACTCAACGATAGATAATCCAAAGCTTGTCTCTACATTGAAGGCTGAAAGCTCACATCATCAAACTGTACCATTAAACTGTGCTGGTCATCAATTGGCAATGAAATCTCTGAATTTAATGAAAGCAAATCTTATAAAATCAAATCTGGTAAAATCAAATCTTGCAACATCAAATATTGTAAAATCGAATCTTTAGCACCACCGACTATAGAGACTAACCGCTTAGTTGTTGTTATAAATTAGATTGTATTGCAATTGTTAAATTGTGAAAACTCGCCGAGGAATATAGGAAAATAGCACAATAAGTGCAGAGGTTGCTATGGAAGCTTGGAAAAGAGTTCTAAAGGAATGCATCAACCACCATTGGATGTAGTGTAAAAGAGGTATGACACGATGAACCATGAGTCCCCATTCCAGATTAGAAACTCATGCTGGGAGATATTTTGGCCATTACCATTGCCTCAACCCACTCAGAGCTTTATATGGGGTGCCATCCCACCTTATTGTTGTTGCTACTTGAATGAGTTGCAGAGGTTAGGTCGTTGAGACATTTCTCCTCCATTGATCTATGTTCCAAATTCAGAAACCTCGACGTCATTTCCGCCACTCCTTCCCCATGCTCCAAAGATAGGGACTCCATCATTAACATACTCGAAAGAATCAGGCAATAAAATTTTCACCTTCCCTAAGTTCCCAAGCTTTATGCGTTTAACAAGCCTAGAAATACTCAATATTTGTATTTCAACTAGACTTCTCACCTTCATTGCCAAAAACCAAGCAAAGAAAGAAAAAAAATTGGAAGGGAAGGATTTTGCTTTACAGTTGCCCAAATATAAGAAGATTTAAACATAAAGAGGTCTTATAAAAAAATGTGATGAAATGTTTGTTGGCAGAGCAAAATTTTATCAAAGAGGCAAGGGATACTTAGTAGAAGGTGTGTCTTTGGTGGGGAACCATTTAATAAAAACTAAAATGGATCATGTCGATGCACATCAAGTCAACACCAAATGGGGAAATGAGGAAACTAAGATACAAAAGAAAAATTGAAGTGATGAGATCACCTTAGATGCAACACCAATTGCTTCCAATTGCAATCTATATAGGGGTCTTAGACACTTAAATTTTATTTCCATTTTGTTAGTATTCAGTTATATCCTCCAAGACCTTGCAATAATCTTCGTGCTTTGAAATACAAGCACCTACAATTTGATCAATATAAAACCCTTAGTCGGCTTGCATGGTGCAATGTAGCATCTTCAAGACACCTTCAGAATCATCAAAACAAGTTGAACCACTCATTTAATAGAACATATAATCACTAGAGGTTCTATATGAACTTCTAGAAGAATTTGTGTAGTCCAATACATTTTTAAGAAGAGTCCTAAGCCTCTTGAATAAGAAGATATGATCCACCAACAGAGTCAATGTCCAATATGCTCCTCCAGTGAGGCAAAAGTGATTTCATAGGCTCAAAAAGTAATTCAAAAGGTGTAAGGAGACTATGAGGAACAATTTCATATTGAGTTATCACATGAAAAAATCTTGCAGACCATTCTTCGCGAGCAATTGTTTGCCCAAGTTTGACATCTCCTACTAAAAGAGAGCAAAATGCAATGGAAAAAGGACATGTGTTCATCTTCTTTTTCAAATATCCAAGAGTCGACATATTCTGTTTGTCTGGACAAAGGTTCGTTGGGGCCTCTGCAACACCATTTTGTTTGGCCATTGCATTCTCCGTTTTAGGCTGGAATATAATCTAAGAAGAATTTATGCAGTACGTTAGTAACATAACAACAAATAATATGGTTTAAGATGATCGGTACACAATACACTAGTTAGATGGACTACCTCTTTACATCCTCCTAGAAATTACACAGTTTATGGAATCACTTTATGATATTTTCACATACAAATATTTGTTATCAAGTTTACCGTCATAAAGTAATTATGACAGCCAGACAAAAATATAAAGGAGGTTTAGCCTTTTACACTCCTCTATGCATGCGGGTCTCCAGGTGTATTTCACTACATTGTTTATGGCACTTTGTTGTTGATAATTAGAATTTCATTGACCTATCCATCCTCCACGTTTTTTCTAGGCTTAAATTGTTCAAGTTATTATTTTATACAACTGTCTTGATTTTCAACTCATCTTTTTTTCTCGTAATATCACCTACAAAAATTATAATGGTCAAAGTGTGGTAGACTATGTTATTTGCTCTTAGAGCTTTATTCCTAGAGTTTCGGAGTTTGAGATTGGGGTTTGTCCCTTTGAGTTGAATTCTGATCATGATCCTTTGTTAAACTTAGCATTGTTCCAAACAACCAACATAACAGGCAGACCCACCACAAGCTAAACAAATTCATACCCAAGGAAAAAATACTCGTGAATCAGGAAAATCAGGACCTATTTAATGCTGCTTTAGTGCATCATCTTCTTGAAGTTGGAAATGACAAAGGGGACAAGGCTACCAAGGGATCTAGTGGCCACTTCTGCAACAATCTTCTTGTTCCTATAATTCATAAGGCTTTAGATGCCTATTAAAGATCCCATCCTAAGAAAGGGGCTGCAAACTCGTTCCTAGCTAACCCATGGTATGATGAGGATTGCAAAGTTGCCAAAAGATCTTTGAAAAAGGACGGGCTGAACAAATAAAACAAGAAGAAATATGTGAAGTTGGTGCGTGAAAAAAGAGAGAAGTATATTGACAAAAGGAGGAAAGAGTTAATCTCTTTGGGAAGACACAACCCTAAAGTTTTTTGGAAGGAGCTTCAACAAAAGAGAAAACATATTGAGAATAACATAACTGAGGCACAATGGGTGGAGTATGTGAGGCTTCTTTATGAGAGGATCCAAGGGAGGGATTCTCCTCCCGTAATTAGCACATCTACAGAGCTCTTCTCGGTAGATGATATCAAACAAGGCATCAAGTATTTGGCAAATGGTAAAGCTTCAAACATTGATGGGTTGGAAGCTGAATTTTTAAAATGGGGAGTGGAAATCCTTGCTCCCCACATCAAAAGAATGTTCAACGATGTCACCCGCATTGGCTTCCCGACGGAGTGGACAACTAGTGTTGTCATCCCTCTCTATAAAAGTGGTGAAATCAATAACCCATCTAACTACCACACTATTATGGTCAACCCTATTCTTGGCAAGCTTTTTGGGAGCTTGATAGAACGCAGAATCAACAACTGGACAAAAAAAGAGGGAAAAAGAGCGAAAGGGCTGGCTGGCTTTAGGCCTAAGTACTCTACCATTGACCATTGTGTCACTCTTAGACACTTAATTGGAAAAACATGGGACACTCAAGGCGGGGAATCTTTTTGCTGCTTTGTTGACTTTAAAAAAGCCTTTGATATGGTGCCTAGAGACAAATTGTGGAATAGAATGGCTGAATTAAGTATACCAGATGAGTATAGAGTTGCAGTGCATAGACTTTATGAATAGGTCCAGGCAAAAATCAGAACAAGTGAGAGAATGTCTGAATGTTTTGGCAGCAACATAGGGGTCAAATAAGGCTGTCCTCTATCACCCACTCTCTTTGGGTTATACATCGACAAACTTGAAGATTGAGTAAGCAAAACTGACAGAGGAGGTGTCCATTTGACTAGGTATGTGGTGAAGCTACTTTTGTATGTCGATGATCTTATCCTAATCTCTAAAACTGCTCATGGTTTGAAATAAATTTTGAAGGCCGTGGATCTCTTTCGTTAGGATGTTGGGATGTAGGTGAACACTTCCAAGACCAAAGTTATGATTTTTTCCCTAAGGAAAAAAATGAATCAAGATATCTTTCTTTTTGAAGGCAATCCTTTGGAAATAGTGAAAGAATACAAGTACCTTGGGATTGATTTTCACTATAAGATCAATTGGGAGACTAGTAGAATTAAAAGGATACAAGGGGGCTGGAAGGCATCTTTCTTACTTCAAAACAAATGTCGGAAGGCTGAGCGTTGGGATTGGAAAACCAAAAAAGCCCTTCTCGGTTTGCTGGTCACATCGGTGGTTCTTTATGGCTGCGAGGTGTGGGGAAGTAGCATGTCAAATCATAGATGGAGACAAATTGAAAGAATCCAAAAGAATCTTATCACGTGCAAACTCAAAGTCAAAACTACAGTCCCTTATGATATCCTCTTGGCTAAATCGGGAACCTTGCCTTTGGAGGCATCGACTATTACTCGGTTGCTAAACTACCTAAACAAGGTTGAAAACATGGATAATCATTGTTGGCCCAAAATAGTTGTGGAGGAGGCTTTAGACCGTAAGAAGAAAACATGGATGAAGAAAAATAACAAATGGCTAAGCAAATGGAGCATCAGTTTGCATGAGTACCCCAACACCAATGTGGAAATAAAGAAGTATGTTGCAGAAAAAATTAGGATTGCCATGTGGACGAAGCCGATTGGACAAAAGAAAAATCACGTTGTCAAAGAGTTCAACCCAACTTGGGATCATGATGAGAAAACTTATTTGGGATCTGCTATTAAAGGTAAATCAAGGATGTTAATAGCTCAGTTGAGGACTGGATCACATCATCTTAGATGTGAAACCGAAAGGTGGACAATGCTTGAGGAAGTATGGGAGGATAGGATTTGCATATTTTGTAGAAAAGGGGTGGTGGAGACTGAATGAAACTTTATCATGGAGTGCATGGCTTATGAGGATATCCGTACTCAGTATGAGGGCAACTTAAAGGCCGACAACTTGCATGATCTATTTGAGGAAGAAAGGATCAACAAGACGACTAGTTTTCTGGTCAAAATTCATAACAGGAGATCCAACATTGAAAAGAATCTCTTAGATTTTTGGCCCTTGGTCCCTTAGACTGTTTGGTCTCATGGACGTCATTAAAATCTCATTCATTCATTCATTCGTATCCAACATATTGTAAATATCAACTATCAATTTTTCTCAACACGTGAGGACTATTGTTAGACAAAGCCATCAATATTGTCAGAATGCTATTTATGATGCTGAAATAAGTAGTCAAATTAGATTTCTTAATATCCAAATGTTGGTGGAGATGATAAAAATCGTAGAAAGAGTCTGATGCATATATTTCCTTCCAATGTTTCAAGTAGGTTTAATAATTCACTTATTACAAACATACAAGATTAGATGACAATTTCACATTTTTCACAATCACTACATGGCTGGGGTTAAACAATACTCTACATGCATCTTAGAGAGTGAAGAATTGATAAAATAATCACATGGCAAGAAGAGCCACAAAGTACACAAGCACCTTAGGGAGATTGAAAAATTTATAGGACACACAAAGCACCCAAACACCTTAGAGAGAGTGAAGAAGTGGGCTTATATCCCCAACTCCTTAAGCAATGTTAGTGTAGGAGAGAGAAGATTCAAATACATATTCCACTGCAAAGTGTTGCAAAGCTATTAGTGCATGTAATGTATTATAAGTTGTGCTTGTCCTGGATTATTTCCAAATGAGAATGCTTTTATTATGTGTATTGCCTTATAGTCCACTTGCCTCTCAATATGCATGTTTTGTAATGAAATTTTTTGTGTGCATGCAATGGCTTATACATCCCACTTCTCTCACATTTAAATTTGTTTCCAATTGGAAAAGCTTTCAATCCATGTAACCTGGCATGCCTTGTAGTTTCCATTTGTGTTTTGGAATGACAAAAAGATATTTTCATGCCTGCAATGTTCTGTAAATCCCACTTTTTTGATAATTAAGATTTTTTTGGATTGGCAAGATTTTTAGTGTATCTAATGCCTATGAAGTCCCACTTGTCTCACAATTTTTAGCAATGCACAATGATCACATTGTAATTCTATTTATTTTGTTAACTAAATCTAAAATTTTAGAAGACATACCTTTGTGTTCATTTTTGTAAGATCTTGGCCTTTTAAACCATTTGAGAGTAGACCCTACTGTCAGTGTTATATATTCTTTTTATTGAATGTTGCTTTTACTCTTTTTAACATTTATCATGATTTGTGATGTTTTGAAGCTGATACATGGTTGTGAAAGTCCCATTATCATCCCACTTAAGAAGTTTGAGGTTTGATTTATTTTGCTATGATATTTCTTACTTCTATTTTCTTTGATTTTAAATTTTAATTGACTTTCTAGGGCCATTTTTCCCTTTTTCTTGCCATTTTCATATTATATTTTTTATTCGTATATTTACTCACAACTTTATCTCGCACAGGTGACTAATTTATATTTGTATGCTTTTGGACCGACTGTGTTTACCATGCTACCAATCTCATATTGTCACACCTACAATTCCTCTCCTCAACGTCTACTTTCACTATTTATACAACTTGTAGCATTTCCATAAAACCAATTACACATTTATGATGTATGTTCGCTAACTTCTTCTGAAATTGTGTAGGAAAAAGATACATTCACAACCTAGAAACTATGTGGAAGGGCATTTCATTCTAGTACATGGAACCATCAACTACACAATCACCACAACAAAATAGCTACAAATATTTCACTCACGTTGCTATCACCAAAAATATATTACAAACATTTTGTAAATTTTACAAACAAGATTGGATATATTTCAAACTACACCTCCTTGCTATATTTTATTTTTATATAATATTCTATGGGTGTAATCCTTGCACCTCCTATGCAAGTGCTAGTTTATACACAAGCGAGGAGTAGGGAACCCTAAAATTTGCTTGCTTTTACAACCAAGAATTGCCAACTCGCAAGCTTTATTTCTAAAACTAAAACATGGCAACTAACTAACAACCTACTGAAAGCAAAAAAAAGGGAAATTTCCAACTATTACAACTTTATCTTCTCTTTTTCACAAAGAATAGATAAGCATGAGACAAGAATAGAAAGAAAACTCAAAAAAAGTGTCGAGTTAACTGTTGCTTTTTAGTTCTATCCTTGGAAGTCTTTGCTGCCCCAAAAAGGTGTTGATTTTTCTCCAAAAACAAGATTGCCGAAAAAAGCTGAGGTCTGGGTTTTGTAGACAACCACGTTTTGAAGAAACCCAATTTGTTAGATTTTGAAAAAGTTGAAGGCTTCTTGAAAAAGCATCGAAAAAATAGATTTTTGAAAATATAAAATTTTCCAATCTTGAAGAGGAACAAAAAGCACATGGACCCAGATTGATGAAAATTGAAATTGTTGACCACTTGTTTTTGAAATGTGATGCCCTAGAAGATTGGATGATGAAAAAGCATGCCTTTGTACTTCCCAATCTCGAATCCATGAAGAAAATTGAAAAAGCACCCCGTTTGAGCCTCTAAATCTTGAAAAGTAGAAAATGATATCTTTCTTCCATTGAATGCCAACCTACAAATATGTGAATAATGAATGCCAAAGCCTTCTTAAATAGATGTTGAGGATAAAAAATCACTTTATTCCCATGCTTTAAATCTTTGAAGCCAATCCTAAGCCAAGTTCATCGAATGTGGATGCTGTTTTGCATGATGAATGATGAAATTTGAAAATTTTCACTAAGGCAT
Source organism: Sequoiadendron giganteum (assembly GCA_007115665.2). NCBI lineage: Eukaryota > Viridiplantae > Streptophyta > Pinopsida > Cupressales > Cupressaceae > Sequoiadendron > Sequoiadendron giganteum. The sequence continues at coordinate 405,666,201 of CM021103.1, read as the reverse complement.
GGATTCTTGGGCGCCCTTCTTGACTAGAAGCACTTTTACTTGGCAGACTTAGTCATTTTTTATGAAATGTCCAAATTTTCCTTGATAAAATGCATCACTTCAATCTTTGATTCTAGGCGTCCGATGAATCCTATGAAATGGTTGATGGTCATGTCGTGAAGCTTGAACAAATATGAGTAGAATGTTCTGGAGGTTGCAACTTTTAAAAATGCCTTATGAGCCCTCAAAATCCTGGTTGCCCATGGCTAGTTCAGGCGGGGCGCTCAAATCCTCCAGAGTTAGTCATTTTTCGAAGCTTTTCAACTTTCTAGTTAATCTTTTTTGTTTTGCACATTTTTTTGCCTTTGTTCAATCTATAATATCTGGCATTTGAGATATATTCCGAGGTCACCGATGAATCCGTTGAAGAGCCTGCTCAAATTTGAAGGAGATTACTTCGAGGTTTTAAACCCTAAATACAACTTTTGAATGCTCAAAACCTTGGGCGCCCCTGGCTAGTTGGGGCACCCATCCTTTCCAGACAACCATTTTTTTGATGTTTTTCAATTTCTCAATTTTTTTTTCCATTCCTTGCTCTCCATTTGATTTGCTGTATCTGGTGACTGATGAATCAGATGATTCGGTTGAGACATCCATTGGAAAGCTTGAGGAATTTTGAGAAGAATGATGGTTTTTGAAAAACCTAAAAGTTGAATTATACCCCTCAAAACCCTAGGCACCCTTGGATAGCTGGGGCACCCAAGGATCCCAGAGAGATTATTTTTGAAGATTTTCATGATTTCCACTTTGCTCATTTGATGCCACCTCTCTGTCAATCCAAGATTTTGATCGTGTGATTGCTCCAATGACTCAACTGATAGATTCACTGCGAATCTAGATGAATTCTAAGGAAGATATCTTGGAGGCACAAACCCTGAATCCTGCATCTAACTATCTTGAATGCTAGGTGCCCCTGGCTAGCTGGGGTGCCTTTACTTGCCAAAGTCTAGTTTTTATTTTCAGTTTTTCAACTCTTTTCTTTCTCTTCACTTTGTTGCTTCACATTCACTAGTTTCCTTCACCGTTGATCATGCTTCAATTGTCAGAGTTGAAAAATTTGCTAAGGCATGAATATCTAGGTTCCTTGACTAGACAAGGGGTGCCTAGCATCTCTAGTGTTAGGAAAATTTCACCATTTTTGAGATTTTCCAACTTCCCTCCTTCATTCTCCATTTCATGAATATCTTCGTCTTTGATCTATCTGTGCAACATTTGAAACCTTGAATTTGGCACCTGCAATTGGCCACTTTCAATTAATGACCTCAGAGCTCCTGTTTTAGCTTATGAAAAAAAAGAATAGATCCACTAGATAAAAATTGATCTTTTGATGATTCTGATTGGAACAACCTGATCAAGAAGTATTTTCAACCAATCAAAATCAGTTTGAGCCCTAGAAATAAAAATTCTATTTTAGCAACTTTCTATTTTTATAAACTTTTGCTAGTATCCATTTTAGAAGAAACCCCAAAAAGCCCATAAAAAGTCTATCTTTAGAAAATTTCCTCAAAAGTAGGGCCAAAAAATGAGATTTGGGCTTTGTAGTCAAGGTTGCTCTGAAGAGACCTAGATCGTCATATTTTTAAAAAATTGAGTTTTTAACCATCATGTGTGACATACAAATTTCCATTTTATGACCTTTTGACAATATTTTACAATACTTTTACCACTTTTACACACTGAAGCAATTTTTTTAATTTTGGGTACAATATTTGGCTCTGTCTAGGGACCATGTCAGAAACATATGACATAGGAGAACCAAGAATCTTTGGAATTTTAAGCATAGACCAAATAGTGTCTTATTAGTTGGGTATTAGAGTCAGGACCATTTCTTAATCACCTATCTCAAGAATTTTCCCCTAAATCACCTAGGATAGGACTGCCTAAAATCACCTATTAGTTGGAACTCCCCTAAAATCCTAAAACCAAACTGCCTAATCACTTAGAACATGTGGAAAATTCACAGAAAGGGGAAAAACATCATGACATAATGAACACATTATGGAAAATAGAAAGAAAATTTACTCCACTCTCGAAGGAATGAAGTGCTTCAGATATTGCTTGTTGTATGTCAACAGGAATGGATTACAATGATGTCGTTTCTGCCTGAGAGGCTTCACTTCTCTTCTGATGTGTATTGTTGGAGACAAATCTTATGGGATGAAGATTTTGATATCTTCATATGCCCAGGAAAAGGCACCCTGACAAAATTCAGAATATGGCGCAAAGAGGGAAGCAGATACCACAAAGGCATCGGTTTTGCTGTCGTCCATTCTCAAGATGGCTCTAATGTTGAACACTTCAAACCAGTCGATCACATTCCAAACTAAATTTCTATAATGTCGTAGGTGATCCTTTCTGACTTGGAAATATCCTCTGATTGGCTCATCAATCAACTCTACACCCCCTTTAACACATAGGAGTTCGATTCCCATGTCTTCAACATTTTTGAGGCCTAGCAAAACCGCCTCTTTTTCAGCTTGAGTGAAATCCAATTGCAGGAAATATGCAAGTGGATGCAATTTTCCTTTAGGGGAGATGATCATTTCCCTAGCTCCTGAACCTGTAGTTGAATAACCTCCATCAAACTACATTGTCTAGAACTTTGTATCCTCTGTCAGTCTCCTTTTAGGACAACCAATGTTCTGGTCTTTAGTTTCTATTTTTGACAACATCACACAATTAGCAGGTCCCATTTCTTGATATAGAATTTGGGCTGGAGGATCCGGGGATTTTACCAGTATGAATTGGGATTTGGGCTTAGGTTCTATCTTGATTTTTCCCTCATTCATAAGAATGGTCACAGACAACCAATATAATTGTATCTCACCACCAAGATCTTTGCAGAAGCTCTGAGTCAACAACATCCTGTAGCTAGTTGGAATGTCATCCTCTAGGATAGTCATAATTATCTTTTCTCTAGAAAAACCGCCAACCTTGCTTGAGCATCCTTCAATTGTCTGATCAACAACACTGAATTAGACTCAAGTGAATAACACTTGTCCTATTTCTTAGTGCATGAAAGTCCCAATGCATTAATCACTTGTAGAGGCATGACATTGTTAGAGGCTCTTGAATCTATGATGAAATTGCTCATTTTGAATCCTCCTATATATAAAGATATATAGAAGGGTTTAGGTTTTTCTTCCGCTAGAACAAATGATTTGAGCAATTTAGGCTGAATTGAATCCTGTTTCTTTACATATTATATTATTTTATCTAGTTGCTCAAGATGATCATGAAGATACTCCAGCTGTGAGATCTTAACCTTGGTCTTCATCATGGAGTTTATAATGTCAAAATTGGCTAGAGATAGGTCTTGAGAAATTGCTTTAGCATTCTCTTGTGAATTTTTAAAAGTGGAAGTTGCAACCACTTCCTTAATTTGTTCTTTAGCTCTCTGCCTCTCTTCTTCCTTTTGCACTTTCAAGTGCAGGGCACGTGTAAAAACACACATTGAATATCTTCCGCGATTTACCACAAGAGAGTAGTGGTAGAGGTCTTCTTCTTCTTCAATAATAGGTTCAAAGTATCCTGTAGTAGAGTCGCCATCAAAGTTGTCTTTCTATGGTAAAACAACATTCAAACTTGGTGTAGGGAGACTAAACCTGAACTTGGTATAGTGTCAGCATGATCTGATTCATTCTTAAATGCTCAAGACATATAGTATTGCTATGTGCATCGATCTCATGGAAATAATAACATATTATATTTTGTGCAACTTCAACTGTTTGTCTTGGTGGAGGTGCTAGCAACCGTGGCTTGTAATTATTGAAAGGCTAAAAAATAACTCTATGGATGATACGACTGCAGAGGTTGGTATTGTTGTTGAGATTGATATTGTGGCTGTGGTAGTGCAAAAATTTCATTGGATACCTTCTATAGCAACGGATTTGTATAGCTCTGAACTAGAGGTTTGATTGAGTCCTTCTTCATCTTTTCAGATGTGATCATAATTTCTTCCAACTCGATGGCATGTTCTTGTGAATCCGTCAATTCTATTTCTTTTGCTATCTTCAAGAAGGATATCTCTGATGGAAGAGAATTTATGAAACAACTCATTAGAATCTTCGGTGATGGATTAAGTGTAGAAGAAAGTCATTAACAAGATGATTAAATATTGCTACAAACTCTCTCATTGGCTCGTTGTGCTCCATCTTTAAATTTGCAAGTTGGGAAACCAACATATGAATGTCTTTAGCGGGTTTGAATCTCACCAAAAACTTCTTGCTCATATTTACCCAACTTGTAATAATTCCTAGCTCCAGATGATTGAACCATTCGATAAAATTTCCCACAAGAGTCTCCACAAAGAGACACATTGCAATGTCTTCATGTGCTATGTGCAACACAACGAAAGCCATTGTGAACACAAAGATATGTACATCTAGGTGTTGACTCTCGTCCTCATAAAACTAAGGGAAGTGCTTCCATGAACCTTTAGGTAACTCACGATTATCCCACAAAGCCAAAGGTCCAATGTTTTCACCACAAGGTATTGGGGGTGGATGTCTCTGATTATTGCCAACATTATTGTTGTTATCACCCATTGCTTCTGGCTAGATCATAGGTTCTTTCTAATAGAAGTAGTAGGATGCCATATGGTCATTCCCATGTCATAAAGTGTAAGCTTTGCTGAATTTTTATGCCTCGTGCCCCATGGTGGGTGCAAAAAAATTGTTAGCATTTCAATTCACACCTCTAGAATGTAGATTAGAAACACACACCTATGCATAGATAAACTGCTCTTCAAATTAGGAGGGGAAGCTCCCTCTTTGCTGGTGATGCTTAAAGACAGTAAACTAAACTATTTTACAATCTTTTTGTTCTCAACCAAGAGCACAAGGTTTTAAAATTCTTTCCGTCATAGCTGAGGTTTCTTTTTTTAGAACTTCAACTACAACTAGGCCTACTCTAACGATGCTTCTAGCTACTCAAGTAAACTCAAAGCTTGAGAGTTAGAAGTAAACAAGGAATGATTTGATAACAAAGATGCTTAAACAAACTCACTTCCAACACACACTTGAAGACTCGTTGTACTTTTAGATGCAATCTGAAATAAAGATTATATAAGCAAAACACAAAAAAAAATCTGAGATAGTAGATCAGAGAAGCAAAACATGCATAAGATTTCCTTTCTCAAATTTTTAACAATGATTACAATTTTGGGACAACAAGTTTGTAGCAATGACAAACTTATAGTTTAGTGATCAAACCGGAATACACTAGACACAAATTACATATGAATTGAACAGTAACTTGCAACAAAAGGCAATCATGCAAGTTTTCTCTTACACTAAGTGAATAGTCATTGAATGACAACTTGCCGGAAAAAGTAGGCTGAACAATTTGTTATTAAAATAATGGTTAAAAGAAATGGGGAAGGCTACCCTTATTTATACACAAGCAAGGAGTAGGGAACCCTAAAATCTCCTTGCTTTTACAACCAAGACTTGCCAACTCGCAAGATTTATTTCTAAAACAAAAACATGAAAACTAACTAACAGCCTACTAAAAGAAAAAAAAAAAGAAGGGAAATTTCCAACTATTACAACTTGATCTTCTCTCTTTCACAAAGAATAGATAAGCATGAGACAAGAGTAACAAGAAAACTCAAAAAAAGCGTTGAGTTAACTATTGTTTTTTTGTTTTATTCTTGGAAGTCTTCACTACCCCAAAAAGGTGCTAATTTATCTCCAATAAGCAGATTGCCGAAAAAAGATGAGGTCTGGGTTTTGTAGACAATCATGTTTTGAAGCAACCTAGTTTTCAGATTTTGAAAAATTTGAAGGCTTCTCGAAAAAGCACAGAAAAAGTAGATTTTTGAAAATATTAAATATTTCCAATCTTGAAGAGGAACAAAAAGAAGATGGATCTAAATCGATGAAAACTGAAAATGTTGACCACCCATTTTTAAAATGTGATTCCCTAGGAGATTGGATGATAAAAAAATGTGCCTCTGTGCTTCCCAATCCCGAATCCATGAAGAAAAATGAAAATGCACCTCGTTTGAGCCTCTAAATCTTGAAAAGCAAAAGAAAATATCTTTCTTCCATTGGACGCCAACTTGAAAAATATGTGAATAATGAATGCCAAAGCCTTCTTAAAAAGATGGTGAGGATGCAAAAATGTTTTATTCCCATGCTTTAAATCTTTGAAGCCAATCTTGAGCCAGGTTTGTTGAATGTGGATGCTGTTTTGCATGATGAATGATGAAATTTGAAAAGTTTCACGAAGGCATGGATTCTTGGGCGCCCTTCTTGACTAGGAGTGCTTTTACTTGGTAGACAACCATTTTTCTAGAATTTCCAAAATTTTCTTGATAAAATGCATCACTTCAATCTTTGATTCTAGGTGTCTAGTGAATCCTGTGAACTGGCTGATGGTCATGTCGTGAAGCTTGATAAAATCTGAGAAGAATTTTCTGGAGGTTGCAACTTCTAAAAATGACTTATGAGCCCTCAAAATCCTGGATGCCCCTGGCTAGCTAGGGCGGGGCACCCAACTCCTCCAGAGTTAGTCATTTTTTGAAGCTTTTCAACTTTCCAGTTAATATTTTTTGTTTTATACATGTTTTTGCCTTCACTCAATCTATAATATCTGACATTTAACAAATCTTCTAAGCTGATTGATGAATCTTTTGAAAATCTTGTTTAAATTTGAAGGAGATTACTTGCAGGTTACAAACCCTAAAAACAACTTTTGAATGCTCAAAACCTTGGGCACCCTTGGCCAACTAGGGCATCCATCCTTTCCAGACTAAACCAATTTTTTGATGTTTTTAAATTTCTCAAATTTATCTACCATGCCTTGCTCTCCATTCAATCTGCCATATCTGCCATATGTGGTGACTGATGAATCAGATGACTCGACTGAAAGATTCATTGTGAAGCCAAAAGAATTTTGAGGAAGATATATTGGAGGCACAAACCCTAATTCCATCCTCCATTTGATTGCCTTAAATGCTGAGCGCCCTTAGCTAGCTGAGGCGCCTTTACTTGCCAGAGTTAATTTTTTTCTTAAGTTTTTCAACTCTTTGGTATCTACTTCTAACGACAAGATCCTGAAGTGAAATCAATGTTTTATAAAGCTATCAGATTCTTATCCTTTATACTGAAATAATTATTAAAAGATAAAGTCCTAACATTGCTAGACCCTTGCCTTCTTACCAAAACCTATCTTGATTGGTAGGATGAGCATCAATTCTGTCAGTACCATCGAATACACAAACATGACATTGTAAGATGCATGTGTTTGCGTCATGAGACCTAGGACCACATTGATGATGGTACTTTCTATCTCGATGGGAAAACAAAAAATTATAATAAGTCTATGGAAAAGGATAACAATGAATTGTAAATCTATACAAACCTATTTCCATCTCATTCCACAAACTTAATTGTTGAACCTTCTACTTTTATTGAGTGTATTCCATCAGAGTACATTAACATGGTCTCATACACACGTATTTCTTCCACCCAACCTGCGAGTGGATCACTAGACATAAATTTTACCTCATAGGATTTACCTATGAACAATGAACCTTCTCCCTTGTACATTCTCTCTCGTGTTAATGGAAACATTGTGACTAGTGTCTTAGTTGACCCCGCAAGCTGAGTGAATGTTATAACAAAAGAAACTCGATAAATTTTTTTCTTAGGGAGGAATACGAAGAATCAAAGGCCACTATATGGACACACGATGGAATCTCGGTCCCTCATCTTGGTTCTATTACTCTTTCGGTCTTCGTAGGAACCCAAGCCATAGATACCTCTTTTTTAATAATTCCAAAGTCAAAACTATTCAAGGTGAAACTAGGCATTCTGTGGCTAGTTTCCATGAATAGTGTCGCTTCAGTGATTCATAAATGTCTCAAGTTATCTCATGAGGTCTCTATGCATGTTGTGCATGAAACCGATTAAAAACCACTGGTGTCGCATGGGGGATTCTGATTAGTCCACTTTTGGCCCACTCTTTTGGAGCGATCCCTTCGATCCCTTCAAGGACAAAATCGCTATATTGTGCCTATGTCAAGTATAAGACTGGGGGCATGGCACCAAAAGTGACCTATATGGTATCCCCTTACGTTATCTTAGTAAAAGGTTCTATGATTGTGTAACACCAAGCTACCTCCTCTCAACAAAAGGGTAAGGGGAAGCTTGCTTGTGACTATGGGCCTTCCTTCTCCGCATTCTCTGCCTCTCACCTTGCTGTGGCATGCTCGACTCTTGCTCCCATGCCTTGCATGGGGATACCAATGGTGCCAACTTGTAAAAAGCCAAAGTGTCAGGTGTTTGAACTTACCATCTTTCCCATAGCTCCTAGACCCGTTGTTTATTGAAAGTGAAAGGGTCCTTGTGGAGTTTCCCCCATGTCTCAACCTCCATGACCTCTTACCATAATTCCTCTTTCCCCTCTAGCGGTGAATGGGAAGAGGCCCATTGCTAAGGAACTTGTGTTTTCTTCTCCACTTGCTATTGTTTTTACTCTCGCACTTATTTCTCCTTCCCCTATCCAAGAGGTTATCCTTCTGTCGGTAATGGTTGTGGACACTTCTATGGTAGAACAAGAGCCTCCTATCCCTTCTTGGGATGAAAATTCTAGTGCTCGAAGTTGACGTAATGGGCTTGTGCGCGAACATAAGCATAGGAGAAAGGATATGACCACTAAACAAACTGCCTTATAGAAGACAAAAGGGGAGCCAATACCTCCTATTTCAACACCTCTTTTTGTGCCTCCTCCTTCTACTCCTTTTTCTCCTCTTGCTTCAATTCCACTCACCTCAGTTCTACTTCCGGCTCCCCCAACAAGTGTTGATGATCTTCACCCCAAAAGGGTGCAGGTGTTCATTGCCCCTTCCATGGAGCCTCCACTTTTGATGTCCCTTCCGAACATTTATCCACTTTTTTAGCTCACATACATGCCAAACATAATGGTGATGTTTGCCATGGCTCTATCTGCTCCCTCCTCTACCTCCACTTCTTCTATGGAGATCCAACATCCTCCATTGAAGTGGAAGCCAAAGGATGATCTCACTTCGAGTGGTGGCTAGAAGAAGGGTTCACCTTCTTTGGAAGCTAGTTCTTCTTTGGCTTGTGTTGTCCTTATGACAAAGGTGGAGTTGACATCCCTTGATTTTGTCACTTCCCACCTCGACAAGGTTGGTAGTGGATATCAAGTGCCTCCTTCTTCCCTCACCCGAATAACACATTGCACTCTAGTGAAGTGCATGTTTAACTTGATGGATGATGTCCTAGCTCTGTCAACAATCTTTGCAAGATCGATGACCTTCACTTCACAAGAAATCAATAAAGAAGACCTCAAGGGGCCTTCTTCCTTGGCCTTTGTTGGAAGAGAGTCATATGATAATCCCCTCACTATCCCACCCTTGAAGGCTTGTTCTCCCTCCCCATTTAATGACCTAGATTGGGAGAAGGATGATTTTCTGGTTGACGAGGAGTAGGGGATACCTCTTCTTTATCTGTAGATTAGATTTGTGTGTGTGTTGTGTTTCCCCTGTGCTTGTATTTATGTGTTTGTGATCCTTCCTAGAGAACCCTTGCTACCTTTGTAGGTGCTTAGATACAAGTTTGGAAAATTTGTCGTGAAATTTGTCTATATGTTTCATCATTCTTCTATATGTTGTGACTATGCTTTTCAACAATCGGGGATGCTGCAAAGCATTGGGGTATTTAGGCCTTCCTTCCATGTTGACCCAATTTTTTATTTTTATTTTGTATTTGTGTGATTGTCATGATCTGGGAACTTTGGGGATTGATGATCTTTTGTTCATACACCGAATTCTACCTATTTATATATATGAACTGATCTAACCCGAAACTCCCCGATCCTCTTGTCTCTGCTTGTTTCTCATTTTCTTTATCTTTTTGTGTCTCTCTCTATTTGCTTAGTGATGTTGTGGTGTTCATGTGCTGTCCCTCACGTGCATGCCAACATCTCCACATTTACATCTCACAATGTATAATGATCCACAACATCTCTACCTCTCCTTTCTCTCCTTAGGATGCTACATGCTCCTCTATGTAGCATACACCATCCTAAGGGGGTACCATACTTCTATGATTTTCGATAAGGTGAATTTGGTGACCAATGAATCCCTTACTGATTTTTTTTCATTTTTGAAAAATGCATTCTTCACCAAGGACCCCCTTAGTGAAATTTTTCTTTCAACAAAAAATTCGTAGCAAAAGAATTTGAAAAATTTCCTTTGGAAAAGGAGCTCTTTTTCTGATGAAGTCTGAAAATTTTTCCTTTGAGAAGGAGTATTCTTTTTTATCAAATTCCTTGATGAAATATGTATTTAAAAAGGATTCATTGATGACATAATCATTTGCGAAAAATGTTGCACTTTTCAAAATAGAGTGTCCCTTTACATGGGCCCCTTGCTGTCTTGAAGGGTTCCGGAGGGGAGCCCTTTGAAAAATTATTCAATTGCTTGCTCTGTGATATGTCTGCTTGTTTTTGTCTTTTCTTCCTAACATTTTTTTGTATGCAACTTAACATGTTGCTTTGTAGGACTGAGCATTTTTAAAGCCACTTTTACTATCAAGCTTGCCTAGCAAAATCCAGCACCTCGTCAAGCTTCCCTTACGAGACATAACACATATAAGGGAATTTTTCATCAAAATCTTCAGGATCGAGCACCTATAGAGTCATGTCATGTCAAGCCCTGCATGCCTGAGAACCTATGGTGCTCCCTTTGCAGGATTGAGAACATGTGAATCTCCTTCTTTTTGCAGGACCGAGAACTTGTAGAGCGTTTATTCAGCTTTTGCGGGATCAAGAACCCATGGATCCATTTTTGTAGGATTAAGTACTTGTGGAGACATTTCTCTCTCTTTCACATCAATCTTTCCCTGCGAGATTGAGAACCTATAGAGCTACCTCCTGCATGTCCAAGTGTGTCAGATCAAAGATTTGCTTCCTCAATGGTTAAGGTATATTCTCTTCAACCTCATTCTACTTTACCTGACATTCACATTGACACACATGCTCGCTAAAGTGGGGAAAAAATGTAATGGGGAAATTTTTGTTCCTAGGAAAATTCCCTATGTCATCACCCATACCTTAGAAATATAAACTTGATGATGTAATTTCATCGTTTCCAGCTCGTTGCTTCCACATGGTCGCACCATTTTGCATTAGTGGAGGAATCTCTCTCAGGGACACATGTACATCACACATACGTTCTGACACCACACTGCCGCCCTAACAAGATTCCTGCCCTTGGATTCCGCAAAAATGTTACATTCCTATTAGGTGTGAAGTGTAATGTCTCCTACCTCCTTGATCAATGAATTTCGATCCTTCTACCACCCTCTTTCTAATTCAAATGTTCTATCTCTCATTCCTCCAATCTCTCTTCACTCTCTTGGACTTATTCACTCTCTTACATTATACTTTCATTCATGTGATTCTACACCACTTCTCTTGGCTGCAAGCTCTTTGTATTGGCTCCAACACCATGTTCTTGTTGCAATAATATCACCATTGGAGGACTATCAAGCTTCTTCCTTCTTCTATTAGCCTTGAGTGCTCATAGTTGAGAAGGTGATATTGTTATTTTTTGTCCATTTGCATCATCTTGTTTATTGGATAAAATTGTAGTTGTCTTTTCTTTCTAGCTAATGATACTGCTTCCTTTATATTTCCTTTATAAATTTATATACTTTGTGGATATCTAGCTGTTTGTGGAAGTGGGAACACTTAAAAAAGGGTCTAACAAAGGCATACCTCAAATAAATCCCAACATTGTTCTTCTTTCCGTGTGTGTAGGTGTTTTTGAGTGGATCTACTTTAAGAATCAACATGTGGGTGAAAAGACACATTTTCCCTCTCTCTTCATCATTTTTGAAACATATCACTTCTAGTTTTTCTTTCATTGTATTTTTTTTTGTACCTTTTTATTCTCTATCAAAACATAAAACATCACATAGTCAGGTAGCTAGTAGGTTTCCTTGTGTTTTTGCCTATTTTTTGGACCACTGTTCGTATGGATGCCAACACGTCCTTGAGACATTTTTGTGCCGCACTAGAGTCTGAGATCCATGCTATCATCCTAAGATAGTGAGTTGTTTGGGTAGTAGGCTGAACCTTTAAAACTAACTCTTATAAACTTGTAAGCATTTGGTTTTAACAAAAGGAAAGCGGTAAGATATTTGCCCTTCCTTTTCAGTCTCAGTAGCTTGTCCTTTTCAATTTGTTTAGAAAACTCTAGGTAGTTTAGGACAACTCATTCCTTGGGGCTCTCCTATGACTTGGTGTCCTAGGGGTGACAAGTCCCCCTTCCGTACAATCAATAATATAGGGGTCATGGTTGGGTGGTTTGGCACACCTATGCGGGATTTTAGGTTTAGAAAAATTCATAATGATTCTTTTTTCTAAGGATGATGAACACTAAAATTAGTGAAAAACATGAAGAGATTAGTGTAAAGTTTATCCCTAGGTATAATCACTATCACCTAGTCCTAATAGACCAATTCCATCACTTAGAACATGTACCTTTTACCTAAAGTTCATGTAAGATTTAGCTAAATGGCCTACCAAAGATGCAAATTAATGAAGAAAAACAAATACAAAAATAAAAGATGAATAAGAATAAAATCTATTCTACTCAAGAGAATGCAAAGCTACAATGAGCTTGAGAATTGGAATTAATGGTGTAATATTACAAAGATAATCCCTTGGTTATATAGGCCAAGGTGAGGGATAAGGTTTCATAAGATTATGACAAGTGTCTTAATCTTGTGATATAAGACATAACGTGGATAAGTATATAAGATTGTGACAAGTGTCTTAATCTTATGAAATATCCCATATGGACCCTAAGTAAACTTAGGTAATAAGGTGTCGAAAGTATCTAAGTGGATAACTAGCTAGAAAATGAGCTAGTTAGATAAAGTAACCCTTTCACACCAACACCCCCTTAAGCGTAACCTAGGGAGAAGTATACAATGCAAAGATGCAAATATGGGTCCTGATTGCTAGGCCTAATGAGGTACCCATGTACATATAAATCTCTCACAAATATAGTAAAGGAGAAAAACAATTGGGAAAAACCTCTCCTAAAGAGAGAAAATAGTGAAAATGTTTTCGAGAAAAGATGAAGGACAAAACCCCATATGAAGAAAAAGTCCCACCATAAGAGAGAATGAACAAGGAAGATCTAGTGAATCCCCTTCAAATGTATAATATCCTATATTAATGGTGGATGATTGACATAAAAATATGAAGATGGTTTAATATTATCAAACAACATTCCTCCCCTTAGGTAGAAAATGATAAAAATACATGCAAGATATATTCCCATTCTTGAAAGGAATAAGTCTCTAGAATTGACTCAAATGCCACAATCTTAGGAGCCCCATTCTTAATTGAAGAAAGTGACAATGTAGAACAATGTAAAGATTGATGTAGAGAATCAACCAAAGATGATGATAAATCCTCTAAATGCTACTCCAAAATATGCCAAATGATGACAAGTATTGATATAAAGAATCAGGTACCACTGCAGAAGATGTCAACATGAATGGAGATTGAGTTGAAACTATCAACTCATGAGTATCTACAGAATCTATCACTATGAAAGAATATAAATTGGAATATGGAGCAAGAGGATCTATGTACTCATTTACAAAAATAGGAAATGAGAAAGCCCATTGGGAACAAAACTCCTAACTGTTGATGTGCAAACTCAAAAAATGGTTCAAAGTTGTAATTACCGATGAAAAACTACTGATGAATCCTAAATTGCAATAAAAAATAAGATTAGAATCAAAGACACCACTACACGAGTATCAAATAGATACTCCCAAATGCTCAAAATTACAGATTCGATACATTCTATATCAGTATCACTGATTTTGGATACTACTCAACTGGATATTAGTTAAAAATGCAGGTACCATGTCTTTGGATGTAGAACTCGACCCTCTGAATACAAGGAGATTGATTTCATAACATGATTGTCTATATTGTATCTAGTCCATCACACTGAAATGGATGGACAACCATCCACTTCATTCACTATGTATATAGGAACTGGCACTTGATACATAGATCAATCTTAAGAAGCTTGCAATATATAGAGAAAATTACACTTGAAGTGTCAAGATTGTGACACTTTATTTTAGTGCATTTACAACATCTTTCACATATAAGAGTTATTTGAACAACATCAATAGTGCAAATTTGGAAACTCTGATGAAACAACCAAGTAAAAATAACCTTTGAAGTTGACAACTAGATGTGACTGTTAAATATGCCCTCCAATTTGGATGTCGCCATAAATTCAAGAACAATTGGCCCTTGTTGATAGTTAGATGGAGGAACACAAAATGGTACAATACAAACCTTGACGGTCAATTAGAAAAAAAAGTTTTCCGATTTTACTTATTAGAGAAAACTGTTTAAAAAAAACTTAATTAAAAAACATTATTAAAAATATTAATAAGGAAAAATAATTTTATTTTAAAAACTTTATTAATATAATATATATATATATATATATATATTTTATTTTAAATTTTAATAAACCTATTAATTAATAATTAATAAAATTTATTAAAAATATTTAAAAACTTTAATAAAAAATCATTAAAGAAAAACTTTATTAAAAAAAAACTTAATTAAAAGAAACTTAATTAATTTTTTAATTAATTAAAAAAATAATAAAAGTACTTTTTAAAGGAAAATCTAGAAAAAGAAGTTAGTGGAGGTGCTATAGCCTCCTCCACTTCCCACACACCCCATGGGGGTTTTAAAAGAGCATTACTTTATAATAATTGAAAAGGGTGGCCATTAAAGGAGCTCAAATTCCCAAGTTGCCCCACCTTTATGGGGCGCGAGATGTATCCGTGTATCCATAAGGGGCCACAACTAATCTCGTGACAAAACGCACTGCACACATGCATGTAACATACAAAAATGCATAAAAACATACATACAAACATACATAACATGATGGGATGACATAGTGTGGGGTTTGCCAAACAGGGGATAAAAGTGACAAAACTGACATACGGGGGGAACTTTATGATGACGCAAGTGAGGACATAATGATATCGCCAGGTTGTTTTTCCCACCCTTTGTCCCACATTGTTGAATTCATTAGCGTGGTGGCTTGTGGGAGAAGCTATCCATATGTGGAGGCTATCCTAAGGCTAACGTCACTAAGACATGCGTTTTAAATTGTAATAACTATTCAAATTGGAAAACACTATGTTGAGGGATTTTTTATTTTGCAGGTCCCATTGTGTTGTGGGTTTTTCATTCTGTAGGTTGAAAGTGAAAGGTTGGAGAGCATAGGGTGAAGTTGCTGGTGGGGGAGACATAAAACCGACCAAATTGAGGTGAGGGGTTTCTAAATGATTAGGTTGTTACTTGTAAAGGGTTTTAAAATATTATGTGGGTTGTAGGTTTCGTAAAACCCAATGTCTTGCAACTTGAAATTTTAGAAAGTAGTATGAATCTATTGAAAAGATTTTGTTATTTAGACCATAGGAATGTAATGAAAGGCACCGTTTTATAAACACCTAGTGTTTTTCAACAACCAATAACACTTCGTGTTGTGGTTTATTTCATTTTGCAATTTGAAAGCAAAAGGTTGGAGAGAAGAGGGTGGAGTTGCAGGTGGGGAATATGTAAAACAGGCTGAATTGAGTTGAGGGGTTTCTAACTGATTGGGTTGTTACTTGTAAAGGGTTTTAAAACATTATGTGGGTTGCAGGTTCCATAAATCCTAGCGTTTTGCAACTTGAAATTTTATAAAATAGAATGAATATCTTGAAAAGCGCTTGTTATTTAGATCGTATGAATTTAATAAAAGGCACCTTCAAAATTTATAGCAACCCTTAATTAGAGTAAAAATTCATTTTATTTTTCTCATATGATTGAAAACTAAAATACACAAAATAATTGTAGATTGGAAAAATAATGTGGGTTTTCAGTTATTTCATTCAGCATGTTTAAATGTAAAGGGTGGAGATCACGAGGATGAGTTACAAGTGGGGGATACATACAACTAAGAAAATTGACTTGAGGGGTGACAAACCAATTGGGTTGTTATGTGTAGAGGGTTTTACAACATTATGTGGGTTGTAGTTTAATAAAAACCTACTGTTATCTAACAACCAATCATACACAAACAATATGATTGTAATGAAAATATTTAGTTAATTTAGACAATATGAATGTAATGAAAAACACCTTCAAAATTATCTCTTAGGTATACTAAAAATGACATTTCAATTTCCTCATATGATGGTAAAACAAATGTAATGAATAATTGCAAGTTAAAACACAATGTGGGTTGTTAGTTATTTTATTCTCCATGTTGAAAGTTGAACGGTGAAGAGCATGGGGAGGCTTATGGTTAGAATAAATTCAGTGTCAAAGATTGCACCTCGTAGTAGTTATGTAAGGAGGGTTATCTACACATTTCACAATAAGATGTCTAGTTGTAAGTGAAAATCAAAGGATAAATCATTCAATATTGAATTTGTGATCCTTATCCCATGTGTATAGGGTGATGTACTATGATATATTTGTCAATATAAAGTCACAACGCCACTCTTCTCTATAAAATTATCATTTTTCACTAGAGGAAAGTTAAAATAAGTTAGGAGCAGGTGTTATAGACTTGGTTAAGATCTAGATCAAATACCACAAAATTGAAGGTTGTCCCATTAGTTTACCATTTGAGAAGTCATATACGTGTTTTGTTCATACTTGTGATTTTAATCGAATGCCAAGGCCTAATTCTAATTATAAGGTTTATTATTTAAGAGGATTAATACCTTTTCAAACCAAAAAACAAAAACAATGTATGATTTTTTTCCATAAATATTATTAATACCAATTATGTTATTTAAAATGACTTAGGAGTGACTCATTTAAATTCAAAACCTAAACAAATCACTCAAGACCTTTGAGGGCCTCTTCGAAGGATACACATGTGTGATCATTAATTAATTATAGAAGGACCAATTAAGAACATAACATGTATGCAAATTAGTTAATATTGGAAGGACCGTCTAAAGATCATAAACATGTGTCCAAATAAGTTAATCCTAGAAGGATCCCATGAAGAACATAAGAATGCATTCAAAGTGGTGTAAAGAAATATAATATCATATGATTGGGTTGTTGCATGTAGAGGGTTTTACAAGACTATGTGGGTTGTAGGTTTAATATATAATACCCCTCTATTTTTCTCTGTTGTGCGAACAATGTTGTTCTCCTTTGTTATGCTTTAGTTTCTGTTTGTACTTTGACCATGGTACTCGGTTACTGTTGATAACTATTTTATCGTGATTTGGTGATGTATTTTGATGTGATGATACTATATTCAGATGCTATTATGATGGCATATTTTGGATTAACTTAGTGGATATTCGAATTAATAATGTTTTATGCTTTTGATTAGAGTAATATGTTAGATACGTTAGTTAGTAATACTGTATTGGTGAAGGGGACGGTATCGCATCACTTGCTTGTGAGCGCCCTGCGATTCCGTGATTTCCTCTTCACGGTTTGTTTTAATTATGACATATATATATGCATGTGGATATACTCTTTGTTCGTAGGTTGACAGGTACATGACATCGACTCCACTTGGTTTCACAGGTTTGAGCATGTCCATTGCCCAACGACATTCGATTGGGAGATAGTAGCTAGGTTTTTTGTGCCAAGTCATTGCCCTAGTCATAGTGTGTCGTCGGGTCTTAGACGGGTTGAGTTGATTTAAATACTGTTCCTTCTCTTTGATTATTTAATCGCATGTTGTTAAGGTAAATAGATGCTTTTGTAGTTAAATTGTGGATTAAATTTATCTGGTTTTATGTTAGTAATGTGATCTAATTTATTGATGAATTTAATTTAATTAATAAATAATTTAATCTTGGATTAGATTATTTTATTAATTAAATAAATTGATTATGTTGAAATAAGTTAAGTTATTCATCTTGAATTTATGAATTGTATTGTTTGAATTTGAAAATTAAAGAAAATGTTTAAAATTGCATTTAAGGAAATTTTAAATGTGAAAAAAAGAAAATTTTAAAAAATTAAAGATATTTGTTATTCTGTTTTTGAAAATTAATGAGGGTGGTTGGATGGATATTTTTTGGAATTTTCCTTATTATTGAAATTTTTTCATGAGTTTTGGGGAATGAAAAAAAATTGAAAGAAAAACAAGGAAGGAAGAGGAAATGCTATTTGTGATTTTGGATTTTTTTGGAGAAACAAGTTGGAATTCTTGGAGGAGCTGGAATCAGAAGAAGGAATCAAAGATTCATTGGCAACCTTTCAAGCTTGGGAACTAGGTTTTTTCTTGCTAAATTAAATTGCATTTTGAAAAGCTTGAAGGTTATATTATGCTGTTTGGAAAATATTTGAAACCCTGTATGATTTGCAAAACAAACCCATGTTTAATCTTGCTTCAAAAATTGGAAACCTCTGTTTAGAAATGAATTGCTTGAAAAAAATTCAGTTGTGGAAATGTAAATATATATATACATATTTTATATATTTCATTATAGTAGGGTTATGATGGCAAAATTTTGGAAAATGGCCAAAAGGTGGATAAAAATCCGTAGGGTTTTTAAACCCTTGTCTTTTTTGTTTTAAAAAAAAAAATTATTAAAAAAATCTGGGAGGGAGGCACTGGGGGCTCACCCCACCACACCCCCCATGGGAGGCATGTGGGGCGAGATGCACCCAACGCAACCCTCGCAACCTTACCCTGCTCGACACGGTGGCTATTTACACAACCGCGACCACCATCGCCGGTGGGTGGCTGTGCTATATGGTTGTCACCCACAAAAGGATATAAAAGTCATGGAAAATCCTAACCTAGGAATTGGACATTCCAGTAGGTGACTAACATCTTCTTATGGTCATTCATTTACATTGTCAAACTAGGGAACGTATACTTGAAATGGAGCAGCACTGTATGTGCACTAAGAACCAGTTTTAGCCACAATTTACTAGAAATAAATGCTTGAAAGGAATTCTACTTCTGATGCAGGAACGTAAGGTAAAGTCTTCTTAACTTAAGCATAAATTAATCAAAGAAGAAATCATGACAACTATTACTAAGGAACAAACCATGAACTGGTCTTATGCTGTAGGAACAAACACAAGGATGGATTCCTTATGCTGCAGGAACAATATAAGACTGAGTTTGCATTGAAACTTTCAGGAATAAAATTCTAACTTATAAACAATAGGAAATAAACAACTAACTACATATACTCACTAAGTGGGCCCCCTTAGCAAGCATCAACCAATTTATGCAAGAATTGAAATCAAAACTTCAACTTTTATTCATAAACTTGGAATCATATACATGGTCATTCTGCTTGTAAGAAAACTAACACAAAACTCTGTTTCTCATTATAATACTAATTTGAACATACTCTGTTCTGTCTGTTATTGTTTCTAGTCTAGTCTAAGCTAATCCAATCTTATCTTCCATTTTCACTCACACAGGAGGAACACTTATTTATAGAAAAGAAACTAACTACCTAACTCTAATAGAGAAAGAAGTGGACATAAATGCTTCCTAATACCGAAGAACAAAATTCTCATAAATGAAAGCATATCTGTTCAACCGATTCAAAGATAATCTAGCATTCCACTTTTCCTAGATTGATGACCATTTAGATTTCCTCCCAACGACCCAGAAAGAGAGACTTCGCTAGAACAACTTCCTCGATGCCATGCTGGAAATGGACTTTACTACAGGGCTGAGATCTGTTGCGCTTGACTTGTTCATGCCTCTTTCAACAACTTGCAAAACACATGGTGACATAAGTGAAAGAAAAAATGCATATAATAACATGATACACATTCATTAATCACACACATTAAATCCATTTCATTATCCAAAAACCATATGCATCATATTAGTCAATTGGGAGGTCAAACAGGGCAATAAATGTAGACACACATAGATGCTAAGCTGCAGGAATATAGGAATGTGTTGGCATAGGATACTACCCGATTTTAGATAAAAAGTTTTTAATCAAAGAGTTTAAACAACCATTAGCAAAGGAGTAAGGGTATTTAAAAATACATCATGATATTCAAATTATGAGCATATTTCAAGCTCATCACTATACACAATGCCACCAACAATGGTGGCCGACTGTGTACACAACCACCACTGCCGCCAATGACGCTTTCTTTGTCCATGGACATCTCTTTGCACACGACCCGAGATCTGCAGCTCAACCCTAAAGGTTGGTGGACGACCCGAGGCCCACGACTTGTTTTTCAAAAATAAAAATAAAATTATATATTTTATTATTATAATATCTATTAATATTTATTATTATACTATAATATTAATATATTAATATATTTTATAATTTTTTATAATATATATTCATAATTAATATTATGTTATATAATATAGTATTATTATATATATTTGTTTTAGATGATTAAAATATATATATGGAATTACATATATATATATATATTATGTGTATATGTATTAAAATTATGTTTTTCTTGAAGGCATGATTTAAGTTAAATTGAGGAAATGAAAACATGGTAACTTTAGTTAGTCATTGTTTTTATTTTAAAATATTATATTTAATGGAAAAGTTAATTTATTTTAAGACGATTAAATAAGGAAAAGAGGAAGCAATAATTATTTTATATCAATGTATTTTGATTAGTAGAATTAACTGGTTATTTTATTATTATTTAAATGCAAGTAGGGAATTAAATATTGAGTTTTAATTTCTCCCTTATCTGAAAAGACGTGGTTTAATTCAATTTTATTAATGCAATAAATTACTGAATGTTAATGAGGAAATGGATTTAGTAAATCCAAAGTAGATTTAATTCATGTCTTCTTGCTCATCTTGATTGTGAATTGTTTCCATTATTGTTTGGGAAAAATTGAGTTATAGAGAATGATAAGTCTTTCAGATGGGGTTTGAATTATGTGGGTTGTCGTACTGTGTTAGTCAACCTTTGGATTGCGTTGGGTAGTGCGTTTAATTGTATCCAGTTTGTTACCCGGTTATCATGAACGAGAATGTGTTCACTTTATGTCGTAGATAGGGATTTGATATTTGTAGGTCGTACTTGTGTACCCTTGGGTTGTGGAGTTGTTCCATGTGTTGTCTTAGAGGAGTGGCTTGCAATGAGGTCCGACACACAAAGTGGTGCCAGGATAACTCATTGTAAGTTAGTTAATCCAATGATAACGTAATTAACTGATTAGAGGATTATGTAGTATCAAACACTTAATAAGATAATTATGCCTCACTCATGGACGCAAGGGGTTGTATAGACTTGGGGTGAGACGAGAAGGCCTGGAATGGAAATATTGTTATCTTGTCTCTACGAAAGATAAATGATTCCGCATTGCATTACATGAGGGGCAAAAATTCGTTAGAGGTTACCAAGATAACCCGAGATGGGGACCGGGGCCTAGGAAGATTTACTAGGATAACCCATGTAACATTGTGATGACACTTCTCCTAATTCAACAGTATATTCGCATTAGTGATGCAATGGATTATGTAATTTTGGAAGCATTGTAACCATTGTGTTAAGTGATGTATTTGTATTCGTTTCAGTTCGGTTGTGTTTTAGCCTATGTCTAGAGGTAGATGGTATTGGAAGGAATACTTGTTACTATCTCCTAGCATGGGGGGGTGGGCCTTTGGGTTCCACTTGGTTGGGTGGAATGTGCACCTTACTCTGTTGGGTTTTCTTCTTGCTCGTGTGGACGAGATTTCTAGTTGGAGACTTCGTGGGATCTAGTTTCATTTCATGCTTTATTTATTTTGGTTGATCTTGTGATTTATTACCCCTCATTTGTTATCGAGGTGGAAAGTTGTAATTGTAATCATGTTTATTGGACTTAACTCATTCGGGGAATGATAGTTGTAATCTTATTTTTTAATTATTGATAAATGAAATTGCAAGTTATCTCTTATGCCTTGATGCAATTTTATCATGTATGGAATGTATGTGTTTTAAATTCTTAAGTAAATAACTGACATGGTTTAGATTCATGTTTTTTGTTGAGGTTCTATATAACCTTTATCTCATAACCTTAGATATTGTTGGCATTGGGTAGTGAACTTTCATGTTAATTGTACTTAAACAAAAAAAAAAAAATTAATCCGTTTAAGTAGTTAATTGCAACTTCCTCTAGGGTCGCATGGCGGGGCGTTACACATGGTATCAGAGCCTAGGTTTAAACATTGGGTACTCTAGGATTATGATGGACCTATTAAGCTTTTAGTCATTTAGGCTTTTAAGTTGTGTACCTTGCCTAATACCTTGATGTGTCTGAGCAAGATTATGCCTCCTAGACGTGAAAGAGGTAGAGGGCATGGATGTGGCCGTATGAGAGGTCATGGTGGGAGTCAACATGAATATCCTCCTCTTATTCATCTTATTCTAGACTAGGAAGAACATCAGGCATCTCAAAATGCACTAGGGGTCAGTGATCGTCAACAAGATTCACTAGGGATTGAGGCTGCGCGTAGAGCACTTGAGGAGGCTTTGGCACTCCTTGGCCAGAGGCCGGTTGAGGTTAAGGTTAATCCGGTTGTGAGGGAAGTCCCATCTCATTCAGAGGCACACATGAGAGAATTTCTTAGGGCACATCCACCCTTGTATGATGGAGCAGGCATCAGGCTAGAGGCTGAGACTTGGTTGATAGACCTGGATAGGTGTTTTGCTATGCATCCTTTTGGTAGCAATACCAAATTGTGATGCACTATTATGTATTTGAGAGGGTTTGCATCCACATGGTGGAGGCTAGAGGAGAAGAAGCTCCATATTTATATTTAATTAGTATCTTGGGAGATCTTCCTAGAGCAGTTCAGAGCTTGCTTCCTATCTGAGCATTGGCATCAACGTCGAGGCAATGAGTTTCTTGCTTTGCATTGGATGGCCTTATCTGTCAAGCAATATGAGTGATGCTTTTATGAGCTTAAACAATTTACAGGGATAGGTGACGATGAGAGTATGTTGGTGCACCATTTTGTCAGGGGATTAAATGCTCGTCTTAGCGGAGGTGTGAGGGTTTTTGAACCCAAAACCATGGAGGTAGAAATGGAGAAAGCATGCATTGTTGAGGAGAATCTGACCATGGCACTAGGAGGTCACATGGGTGTACAGATTGGCAGTAGTTCAGCGGCAGGGACTAGTGCTCGAGGAGGTCAGCCTCAAGGAGGTGCAACTTCTAGATCTCAGTAGGGGCCATCTCAGGGTGGTCAGGAGCAACAATAGGTATCACAAGGGAAACACAAAGGTTTCCAGCAGAGGCAGGGGGACAAAAACTGGAGGTGTGTGAAACGTTTCAGCTTTGATCATCCAACAAAAAGCTCACAGTCTATCTTTAGGCGTAGTGCGCAACAATCTAGCACACCATCTGGAGGTAGAGGCTATGACAGAGGTACGAGGTGTTTTACATGTGGCCAACAGGGTCACATAGCTAGAATGTGTACCAACATGGGCCAATCTAGTTTCTCTCAGGGACCAATGACATCTGAGCTGGTAGTTGGTTATGCAGGTAGAGGGCATCAAGTATTTGCAGCGGTTGATAACCGCCAGGTAAAGCATCAAGACACTATCATTGAGTCATATGGTATGTTGATGGGTAACCTAGTTACCATCTTATTTGTTTTTGGAGCATCAGAATCCTTCATTTCTTCTTCCATTGTGACGCGATGTAGACTGCGTGCACTAAAGCAAGTCGATAATTGACAGGTAGAGTTAGCCTTGGGTGCGAAAGTCGCATTGCATTCCCTTGTGCCAGAGTGTAGATTTGAGGTTGGACCTCTCCATACTATGATGGACCTCCAAGTTATTCCTTTGGATTCTTATGAAATTGTCATAGGGATGGATTGGTTGGAGGTGCAAAGTGTTTTTCATAGATTTTTGACGTAAGTCAATTTGATGCATTGAGGCATCTGACAGAGAGGTAGAGATAGTGGGAGTCTAGAGGCCAATTTCCTTGAGGGTCATCTCAGCTATGCAGTTGAGAAGGTGTGTGCTTCCGAGTTGCTAGTTGTTTGCTGTTATAGTGGATGATTTGGATCTAGGAGGTGGAGAAGAGAAAGTTTCTCTTGATAGTCACCCCATTCTTCAAGCGTATTCTGATGTCTTTCCAGACGAGATTCAAGGGATGCCACCTCAGAGGGACATAGACTTCAAGATTGACCTTGTACCTGGATTGAAACCCATTTCATGAGCTCCCTATCATATGACCACCCAGGAGCTGAAAGAGCTTCGCTTGCAACTTGAGGAGTTGTTAGAGAAGGGCTTCAATTGCCCTAGTGTTTCACCATGGGGAGCACCAATTATCTTCGTGAAGAAGAAGGATGGTTCACTTCGGTTATGTATTGATTACAGTCAGTTGAACAAAGTGACCATCAAGAATCGATATCCGCTTCCTAGGGTTGATGATCTATTTGATCAGATCAAGGGTGCCACCATATTTTCAAAGATTGATATTAAGTCAAGATATCATCAGCTTCAAATCTTTGACTCAAACATCCATACGACAACGTTTCAAACATGGTATGGTCACTATGAGTTCATAATAGTACCATTCGGGTTGACGAATGCACTCTCTGTGTTCATGAGTCAGATGAACGGTGTATTTCATACGTTCCTAGATAGGTTTGTCCTTGTGTTCCTTGATGAAATTTTTATATACTCCAGGACAATGGTAGAGCACGAGGAAAATTTTTCGTAGGTATTGCAGTACTTACAGGGTAATTGATTGTATGCTAACCTGTTGAAGTGTGAGTTCTTCAAGACTGAGGTTCAGTATCTTGGGCATGTGATCTTAAGGAAAGGTACTTCAGTGGATCCTGCAAAGATCCAAGCGATCTCAGATTGGCCTGCACCCATGAATGTGGCAGAGATACGTAGCTTTATGGGGCTAGCGGATTATTACAGGCATTTTGTGCAGGACTTTTCGAGGATAGGTTATACTATCACCACCCTTCAAAGGAAGGGGAAGAGATTTGAGTGGTTAGAGAAGTGTGAGGTAGCGTTTCAAAATCTTAAGGAGAAGGTGACTAGTGCACCAATACTTTCCATACCGGATCCAACTGGGGACTATGTAGTTTAGAATGATGTGCCCTTGAAGGGTTTAGGTGCAGTATTGATGTAGGAAGGTCAAGTCAATGCATATGAGTCACAAAAGCTCAAGGATCATGAGCTGAACTACCCCACACATGATATTGAGTTGGCGACAGTTGTTCATGCATTGACGAGATGGAGTCATTTCATTCTTGGCCATAGGTTTGAGTTGCACAGTGATCTTAGAAGTCTTCAGTATATCTTCACGCAACCCAACCTTAATGTTAGGAAGAGGCATTGGATGGAGTTTCAGTGTGAATATGACTTTGAGGTGAAGTATATCCAGGGAAAGGAGAATATCATAGCGGATGCACTCAGTAGATGAAGACATGAGATATATGAGTTGACTCTTGTTGTGGATTTGCGGAGTCAGATTCTTTCAGCCCTTCCAACAGATAGTTGGTATTAGGAGGTTAGGATAGAGATAGAGGCAGGAAAACCTCTTGAGGGTAAACATTCAGGATATTCTCTGGGTTCTGATGAGATATTGAGACACATGGGACACATATATGTTCCTTCATAAGGTGATCTTCACACATTGGTCATGACTGAGGCACATTATGCACCTTATTCAACCAATCTTGGGGTGAAGAAGATGCATGCAAATTTACGTAAGTTGTATTTTTGGCCTAGGATGAAGCGCAATATCACGGATTATGTGTCGCGATGTCTAGAGTGTCAGCGAGTTAAGGCTGAACACCAACATCCAGTAGGGCTTTTGCAACCTAATTTAGTACCAGAGTGGAAGTGGGATATAATCTCATTGGATTTCATTGTTGGTTTATCCAACTCCTCAAGATGACATGATGCGATTATGGTGACAGTTGATAGGTTGACGAAGGGGGCACACTTCTCACCTATGCGCTCTTCCTATACTGCATCATCCGTAGCTAGATTTTTCATGGAGGACATAGTGAGGTTACATGGTATTCCGTGTTGGATTATTTCTGACATGGATCTAGTGTTTACCTCATCTCTTTGGACTTCATTACAACATGCGATGGGGACATAGTTGAACTTCAGTTCAACTTATCACCCAAAGATAGATGGACAGACTAAGAGGGTCAATCAGATCCTCGAGGATATGTTGCGTATGTATGTGATGGAATAGCAGACACGATGGGAGGATTATCTCTATTTGGTAGAGTTCTCTTATAATAATGGTTTCTAGAGTTCTATTGGCATGCCTCCATTCCAAGCATTGTATGGGAGACCATGTCACACTCACTCGAGTTGGGATTGACTAGAGGACAAAATAGTTTTGGGTCCCGAGATGTTGCAAGATATGGAGCAGCAGGTGGATAGGATTAGAGAGCACTTGGTGGAAGCGTAGGATAGGCAGAAGAAGTATGTAGATGCGCATAGAGTGGATCATCAGTTTGCTGTAGGCAATAAAGTCTTCTTGCGGGTGCGTCCGTGAAAGATTCCCATCCGTTATGGGAGGGGCTCTTAGTTGGTGCCTCGCTTTGTCGGACCTTTCGAGATACTCGAGAAGATTGGCCAAGTTGCTTACCATCTTGATTTACTGCCCAATCTCTCGCGCATTTATGATGTTTTTCATGTTTCAGTTCTTTGGCTGCACCATCCAGATATTTATCATGTCCTTGATTGGAATACATTATAGGTAGAGGACGTGCATCTAGCTTTGGAGCTTGTGGCTGTAATGGAGCACAAAATGCCTCCTCTTCGAGAGAGAGATATTGATCAAGTTAGGATTCAGTGTGATCCTAAGGATGACACGCCATCCACTTGGGAAGATGTAGCTAGAATGAGGGAGCTTTATCCCTATTTATTCGCAAGCTTCCAGGAGTAAGCCTCAACCTTGGGGGGGATGTAGTACCCCTCCATTTTGCTTTGTTGTGCGAACAATGTTGTTCTCCTTTGTTATGCTTTAGTTTCTGTTTGTACTTTGACCATGGTACTTGGTTACTGTTGATCACTATTTTAGCGTGATTTGGTGATGTATTTTGATGTGATGATACTGTATTCAGATGTTATTATGATGGCATGTTTTATATTAGCTTAGTGGACATTCGAATTAATAATGTTTTATGATTTTTATTAGAGTAATATGTTAGATTCGTCAGTTAATAATACTGTATTGGTGAAGGGGACGGTATCGCATCACTCGCTTGCGAGCACCTTGTGATTTCGTGATGTCCTCTTCATGGTGTGTTTTAATTATGACATATATATATGCATGTGGATATACTCTTTGTTCGCAGGTTGACAGGTACATGACATCAACTCCACCTAGTTTCACAGGTTTGAGCATGTCCATTGCCCAACAACATTCGATTGGGAGATAATAGCTATGTTTTTCATGCCAACTCATCACCCTAGTCATAGTGTGTTGTTGGGTCTTAGTTGGGTTGAGTTGCTTTAAATACCACTCCTTTTCTTTGATTATTTAATCACATGTTATTAAGGTAAATAAATGCTTTTGTAGTTAAATTGTGGATTAAATTTATCTGGTTTTATGTTAGTAATGTGATCTAATTTATTGATGAATTTAATTTAATTAATAAATAATTTAATCTTGGATTAGATTATTTTATTAATTAATTAAATTGATTATGTTGAAACAAGTTAAGTTATTCATTTTGAATTTATGAATTGTATTGTTTGAATTTGAAAATTAAAGAAAAGGTTTAAAATTGCATTTTAGAATATTTAAATGCGAAAAAAAGAAAATTAAAAAAAATTAAAGATATTTGCTATTCTATTTTTGAAAATTAATGAGGCTGGTTGCATGGATATTTTTTGGAATTTTCCTTATTATTGAAATTTTTTCATGAGTTTTGGGGAATGAAAAAAAATTGAAAGAAAAACAAGGAAGAGGAAATGCTGTTTGTGATTTTGGATTTGTTTAGAGAAACAAGTTGGAATTCTTGGATGAGCTGGAATTAGAAGAAGGAATCAGAGCTTCATTGGCAACCTTTCAGGCTTGGGAACTAGGTTCTTTCTTGCTAAATTAAATTGCATTTTGAAAAGCTTGAAGGTTATATTATGCTGTTGGGAAAATATTTGAAACCCTGTATGATTTGCAAAGCAAACCCATGTTTAATCTTGCTTCAAAAATTGGAAACCTTTATTTAGAAATGAATTGCTTCAAAAAAATTAAAATAAAATTCTATGGTGTAAATGGTTATTTCAATTTTGTTTTCTCAATTTTTTTTGCAAATTCAGTTGTGGAAATGTAAATACACACACACACACACACACACACACACACACACACACACACACACACACACACACACACACATACATATTTTATGTATTTCACTATAGTAGGGTTATGCTGGCAAAATTTTGGAAAATGGCCAAAAGGCGGATAAAAATCCACAAGGTTTTTAAACCCCATGTTTTTTTTTATTAAAAATTCAAGGAGGGAGGCGTTGGGGGCTCACCCCCACCATGCCCCCTATGGGAGGCATGTGGGCGGAGCCACACCCAACATGACCCCCACAACCTTACCCCGTCCAATGCAGTGGGTGTTTACATAGCTGCCGCCACCATCGCCGATGGGTGGCTATGCTATGCACAATGCCACCAACGATGGTGGTTGGCTGTGTATGCAACCACCACCACTGCCATCGACGCTTTCTTTATCCGCAACCGACATTGTAAGTGTCATCTCTTTGCACGTGACCCGAGATCCATGACTTAATCTTAAAGGTTGGCACGCGACCCGATGCCCATGACTTTTTTTTCAAAAATAAAAATAAAATTATACATTTTATTATTATAATATATATTAATATTTATTATTATACTATAATATTAATATATTAATATATGTTATAGTTTTTATAATATGTATTAATAATTAATATTATATTATATAATATTATATTATTATATATATTTGTTTTAGATGATTAAAATATATATATATATATATATTATGTGTATACATATTAAAATCATGTTTTTCTTGAAGGCATGGTTTAAGTTAAATTGAAGAAATGAAAACATAGTAACTTTAGTTAGTCATTGTTTTTATTTTAAAATATTATATTTAATGGAAAAGTTAATTTATTTTAAGACGATTATATGGAAAAGAGGAAGCAATAATTATTTTATATCAATGTATTTTGATTAGTAGAATTAACTGGTTATTTTATTATTATTTAAATGCAAGTAGGGAATTAAATATTGAGTTTTAATTTCTCCCTTATCTGAAAAGACGTAGTTTAATTCAATTTTATTAATGCAATAAATTACTAAATGTTAATGAGGAAATGGATTCAGTAAATCCAAAGTAGATTTACTTCATGTCTTCTTGCTCTTCTTGATTGTGTTTCTTTTATTGTTTGGGGAAAATTGAGTTATAGAGAATGATAAGTCTTTCAGATGGGGTTTGAATTATGTGGGTTGTCGTATTGTGTTAGTCAACCTTTGGATTGCCTTGGGTAGTGCGTTTAATTGTATCCAATTTGTTACCTGGTTATCATGAATGAGAATGTGTTGAATTTATGTCATGGATAGGGATTTGATATCCGTAGGTCGCACTTGTGTACTCTTGGGTTGTGGAGTTGTTCCACGTGTTGTCTTAGAGGAGTGGCTTGCAACGAGGGCCGAAACACAAAGTGGTGCCAGGATAACTCATTGTAAGTTAGTTAATCCAGTGATAACGTAATTAATTGATTAGAGGATTATGTAGTATCAAACACTTAATACGATAATTATGCCTCGCTCATGGACGCAAGGGCTTGTATAGACTTGGGTTGAGATGAGAAGGCTTGGAATGGAGAGATCTTTATCTTGTATCTACAAAAGATAACTGATTCTGCATTGGATTATATGAGGGTCTGAAAGTCGTTAGAGGTTACTAGGATAACCCGAGATGGGGGCTGAGGCGTAGGAAGACTTACTGTGATAACCCGTGTAACATTGTGATGGCACTTCTCCTAAGTCAATAGTATGTTCACATTAGTGATGCAATTGATTATGTAATTCTAGAAGCATTGTAACCATTGTGTTAAGTGATGTATTTGTATTTGTTTTAGTTCGGTTGTGTTTTAGCCTATGTCTAGAGGTAGATGGTCTTGGCTAGGAATCCTTGTTACTATCTCCTAGCATTAGGGGTGGGCATTTGGATCCCACTTGGCTGGGTGGAATGCACACCTTACTCCATTGGGTTTTCTTCTTTCTTGTGTGGATGAGATTTCTAGTTGGAGAGCTCGTGGGATCTAGTTTCATTTCATTCCTTATTTATTTCAGTTGATCTTGTGATTTATTACCCCTTATTTGTTATCGAGGTGGAAAGTTGTAATTGTAATCACATTTATTGGACTTACCTCATTCGGGGAATGAGAGCTGTAATCTTATTGTTTAATTATTGATAAATGAAATTGCAAGTTATCTCTTATGCCTTGATGTATTTTATCATGTATGGAATGTATGTGTTTTAAATTCTTAAATAAATAAATGACATGGTATAGATTCATGTTTTTTGTTGAGGTTCTATATAACCTCTGTCTCATAACCCTAGAGGTTGTTGGCATTGGGTAGTGAACTTGCTTGCTAATTGTACTTAAACAAATAAAATAAAATTAGTTCGTTTAAGTAGTTAATTGCAACTTCCTCTAGCGTCACGTGGCAGGACGTTACATTATAGCACGTAGTGTTTTCCAACATCCAATTATGCATAGAGTATGGTTGCAATGATTTTTTTTTTGTTATTTAGAAATTATGAATGTAATGAAAGGTGCCTTCAAAATTTATAACAAATCTTGGATAGACTAAAATTTGCATTTCAATTTCCTCATATGATGGTAAAAAAATGCATTGAATAATTGCAGGTTGGAAAACACAATGTGGGATCTCAGTAGATTATTTTATGTATCTTGCACAAATTCAAAACATCTCTTGATTTATTCAATACAATGGAAGTTGACAAACTTCTCCCTTCTCTCAGTACAACGGCCATTGTAGAAAATCCTAGCTACCGATCTCTTATCCTACAGCTAAATTTTCCCCTCGCTTCGTATGTAACTCATTCCGAAAGAATAACTAATTATTGAAAATCAGCTACTAAAGAAACCTCCAATTCCACTTAGAATATGGAATGTTTTACCTTTCATATTTTGATTCTAACATTTTGCAATTATTAATATTTAAAATTAAAATGTAATCTTCCATTGCCTTTTGAAGGAAGCAAGTTAAGGAACACAATTATTGTGATGTTCATCTTTTGTTAACGCTCTGAGCTTGGGAAATTTTAGATTTTTATCCATTCTAGCAACCAATTTAGTCAATTTCTAGTTCTCATTTTTATGATCTCTATTTTCAAAAAGAGAAATATCTTAAGACTTCATCTCCAGATGAGATTTGAAATGTGAAAACCTCTTTTCTAATGGAAACAATATTGCAATTTCTTCTTCAATTCTTGCTAGCATGTTTTGATGAATAATAAGCTAAGACTCTGCCATAGATAATGCATGAAGCTACCTTAACAATTCATCTCCTCACTTGTTACTTTCACTAGTAAGAATACCACTTGGTTGGAAAATGTCCCCTTCAAGAGTTACAATTGGAGATCACATATCTCTATGTGAAGGAATCTCCTTTACAACATCTGAATTGCTGAAAACAAATGTACTATGAAATAAAAATTGCATAGCTACTTCAATATCATCTTCATGTGCAACAAGAGATAGTGCCAGCCTTGCATTTCCATTGCCCACCAATTTGGTTGTTGGTTGTTGAATTGTTGATGAAATGGTATGGGCTTGAATTTTGTTTAAAGGGATAATCATTACACTTCTTTGTAGATGTCTTATTTTAAATAGTAACTTTCCTATTTGTTTCATATCCAATACCAAATTACACAACTTCCCTCTTGTAACAACCTCCAATGCAGCTATTGTTGAGGCATCTTTAACTTTTATAAGTTGTGCAAGAACACCTTTGACTTTTAAGCTATCAAAATTCTTTGGAGGATCATTATGGTAGATTTAACATTTCCTAATTGAGCCTCGAGGAGCCTAGTATGATCTTTCAACTTGTGGACTGCGCCAAATTCTTGGAAACACTCATTTTCTAATGTCTCCATGCGCCCTTCTTCATAGTCAACACCTTCAATTGCTGCCTTTGTTTTATCAACTTCTTGTCTTTTAGATTGCAACTCTCTTTGAACAACATTAAGCTCCTTTTCTTTTGACCATGACAACTTCTTCTTGTCTTTTATTTCCTTTTCTAATTGGTTAATTTTAGTCTTCGGTTTTTTTTCTTTACTTTCAACACTTCCAACTATTTATTTTGCATCTACAAATTGATCATTGATATGTTTTTCCTCATCCCCATTGCTCTCACCTCTTAACACCCCCTGTTATTCCTTTGCATGATATTCTAACTTATTTTTCATATCTTTTACTTCAAGCTTTAGATAAGTTGCTCCCTCATCATCCCATAGGACAACAACATCCCTTTTCTTAGATAGAGTTTTGAATTTATTGAATAATTTTATGTACCTTTGCAATTGGTTTTTTCTTAGTTTTTATAGTGTCTTTATCATTAGACTATGTAGGTGTTTCTTTTGACAAGCTCATTAGAGAACTTTTCTACCTTTTCAGGTAAGAATTTCATGTCTCCACCCAAATAATTCTCTTTTTTGTACTTAGACCTGGTTTTTCCTTTTCCTTATCATCCATTTTGAATTGTATTTGTTCCATAGAATTGTTAACTTCAAGAATTTTTGGCTTCATTTGTTCAACTCCACTTATAACATGATTTCTCTCTTTCTTTGCTTGCACAAATTCATATGTAATACAAAACCTTTCGAGTTAATCCACTTTGACATTTCCCTTTCCCCATTGCACATACTACACATGCTCCTTCCTCAACTTCTCATGAGTAGGAAGAATCTCTTCAGTTAATACATTATCTATCTCATTAACTTTGGTTATGTTCTTCCCAAGTATTTTTAGAGAAAATTCCTTTTTCATTACATACTTTATAGTACATCTTCTTATTTTTATTAGTAGACATAATTCTGATTTTTTTTTTTTGGTTTTGTCTGATTTGTTACAGGTGAAGGGATTAAGTAGATCACAAATGGCTATGATTTTCATATTGGTTATGAGAAATAGGAATGGAAAAGGGTTCTGTTAGATAACACATTATGATTAACTATGCATCATATGCCAATTTTACATAGGTGATTAACTGATGGTTATTTGTATTTATTTGATATAAGTGAATATTGATTGTAGTTTTTTGAATTACTAAATGGAACATATAATTTTGTAATGTACATGTTAGAAAATGTAGTGTATTTTCTGTACCATTTCAAGTGAGTGTTAAAAATCATTGCGTGTGTTGAAACTTGCAATTTTCCATATACAAACACAATATAGTGAAATGATCTTCTAATTTACAATGAACACCTACACATGTAGAAATATGAGTATTTTATAAGAAATAGAAGGCTAGAAGAAATATTGTGTTAGAAAACATAGTGTTATTAACATTTTTCATAAATATGAAAAACAAAAAACTTTGAAGTTGTTGGTGTTCTAGGCACCTTGGGTCCTTTATCTTGATCATTACATTATCACTTGGCCATTGCACATACCACATTTTCTCCTTCATCAACTTCTCAAGAGCAGGAATAATTTGTCCAATCAATACATTAGCTATCTCATTCACTTTGGTCGGCTTATTTTTAAGTGTTTTTAGATCATATTTATTTTTCATTACATAATTTCTAGTACGTGTTGCTAGAGTTCTAGATTTCCATTTTCCCATTGCACATACTACAAATGAATTTTCCTCAACATCTGAAGAGCAGGACGAATCTATTCAGTTAATACATTATCTATTTAATTCACTTTGGCATGCTTCTCGTTAAGTGTTTTTTGAGCAGATTCTTTTTTCATTTCATACATTCTACTACCTCTGCCTCTATTTTTGAATGGTCATTTACCTATTGCACACACCGCACTCACTCCTTGCTCAAATTCTCAAGAGAAAGAATAATCTCTTCATTCAATAAATTATCTGTCTCATTTAGTTTGGGGTGCTTCTTGTCAAGTATTTTTAGAGAAGATTCCTTTTTCATTCCATACATTCTAGTACCTGCTCCCTTCAGTTTTCCAATTCTATTTTCCCCTTCCTAAAAATAATAATAGGTAGGATAACACAATGGGTTTTTAGTTGTCTCTTTCTATATGTTCAAAGCTAAGTGTTGGAGATCAGGGGGCTAAGTTGTCGGTTTAGGTATGGGTTCATATATGAGTATAGGTAAGGGTATGATGGTACACCAATTTTTTTCTTCTAGTTTTTATAACACCTAGTGTTTTCCAACCTCATTTTAGAAAACAATATTAACGTAACTAAGAATTTTTTTTATTTACACAACACAACTGTAATGAAATGCACCTTCAAAATGTACCATTAATGTAGTATTAAATTTGATAAGTTGTGCAACAACACCTTTGACTTTTGATCTATCTATCAAAATGATTTACAAGATCATTATTGGTAAATTGAAAATTTCCTAATTGAGACTTGAGGTGCCTGATATCAACCCTAAGATCCTTGAAGCTTTAGATAAGATGCTGCCTCATTAACCCTTAGGACAACAACATCCCTTTCTTGGATAGAGTTTTGAATTTATTGAATACTTTAATGTGCCTTTGTAGCCAATTTTTGACCAAATTTGAGAGTTTATTTATGATTAGATAATTTAGATTTTTCTTTTAACAAGTTCTTTGCAAAAAAAATCTATATTTTTAAATAAGACTTTCATCACTTCACCTAGCTGATTCTCTTTTTCTGCACTTAGATTTGGTTTTGCATTTTCCTTATCATCCATTTATAATTGTATTTGTTTCATGGATTTATTAGGTTAAAGAATGTTTGACTTAATCTATTCAACTCCACTTATAGTATCATCTCTCACTTTATTTGGTTGTATAAATTCATATGCAATGCAAAACATTTCGAGTTAATCCACTTCAACATTGCCATTTTTCTATTACACATAATACACACGCTCCTTCCTCAACTTATCTTCCTCAACTTATCATGAGCTCCTTTGTAAAAATATTATTTGTCTCATTCACTTTGGTTTCCTTTTCAAGCATTTATAGAGTAGATTCCTTGTTCATTACATACTTTCTAGATCTTGTTGCTAGAGTTCTACATTGCCATTTTCCCATTGCACATACTACACATGCTCCTTCCTCAACTTGTCGAGAGAAGGAATAATCTCTCTAGTTAATACATTATCTATCTCATTCAATTTGGTTTTATTATTTTCAAGTATTTTTAGAGAATATTACTTTTTCATTCTACATTCTACTACCTTATCCTTTCTATTTTTTATTGCCATTTCCCCCTTGCTCAAAATAATAGTTGGAAGGATAACAAAATGGTTTTTTGGGTGTCTCTTTTTGTACGTTCAAAGATAAGTGTTGGAGGTCAGGGGGAGGAGTTGTAGGTGGGGGATACATAAAAATAGCTTAGTTTAGCTAATGGGTGAGTAACCAGTTGGGTTGTTGCATGTAGAGGGTTTTACAACAATAAGTGGGTTGTAGTTTTTATAATACCCAGTGTTTTCCAACCTCTAATTTTAGAAAATAGTATTAATGTAACTAATACCTTTTTTTTTCATAAATACAATGTGATATTTATTTATTTATTTATAGTAGTGGATGAAGCTGTTGTTTGAGAAAAAAATGTTCTTTTCTACATGCTTGCAATACTATTTGTTATTGATGGTTTTTTCCTTTATTAATAGTACAATAAGAAGCTTAAAGAATCTATTGAAAATTGGAAGTTCAACCATTTTAGTCCTCCAGAATAGAAAAAATGAAATCATGCAACCTATTTGAGGGGAGCTCGCATTATGAATCTTCAAGTTCTTTAGTGATATCTTCTTCTTTCCTCTTTGACCATCACCATTGGTGATTTGTCTCACACAAAATATGTTGATCTCAAGGATTTGCGTCAATCAAAACAATGGTGTTCCATTCATAACAGAGAAGCTACATTCCATTTTCAAGTTCAATTTTTGGATTATGGAGAATACAAACTATGAGGTCACCAAATTTCTGATGCTAATGGATCGTGCATGCTTCCAATTCAGGTGTGACACAAGTTGTGCTTTCCTATCCAACTGTATGGACCTCTTAAGAATCCAAACTATGATTTTCTTTCTCTCTATAAAGTATGTGTGGGATGTTGTGGTCAGTCAAACATAATTTGTTGAAGCACTCAAAAGGTATGATGTTGTAGAGAGTCTATAGCCCCTCGGTGGTCTCTTTTTAGCTTTGTTGCTTTAATCATCCTTTGAAGTGAGATTTTTGTGAGTAGAATTTAACATGATCCTATAACATGATGGTCTTGGATTTTTTGAGTGTGCAATGGAATTGCATGGTCATGTTTTTGAGCCACAAGTGGAACGTGATATACAATGGATCTTCATGCTCTATGCACACTGATAGACCACCCCCCACCAATTCTAATAAGAAATCAAAAGTTTATTGCAGATCTTGACTTACTATGTGTCCACCATTCAGATAAGGAGGGAAATGAAAATAGCGAGTCTATGAGGGTTCACCTTCCAACATCATGAAAACCACCCCATAAAAGTATCAACAAGAGCTTTGCATTTAGACTACAATGAGTTATTCAAAGGGTGGTAAACAATTTTTCCATTAGATTTTTTCTTATAGTAATGTTGAAAGAAAGATAACACCTTAGAATTGTATGTTATATTACTATTTTGGTATTGAGGAGGTTCCCCCCTCGAATATTCTTCTAATACCTAGAATATTTTTTAATATAAGCATATTTGCAGCTATATGAAAGTGTTTTTCTATCTTTATTTCATTATCACATAATTCTCATAGAAATTCACTATTTTAAATTAATGAAATATTTTTTGGGGTTTGATCATCATTAAATATATTTTTGTTCAATTATTTCAAGATAAAGGACCCAAGGTTCCTACAACACCAACAAATCAAAATCTATATTTTTGTGTTTTTCGCTTTTATAAAAAATGTTAATAACACTGTGTTTTCTAATATAATAGTTTGTCCAACCTCATTTTTCTCATAGCATACTCATATGTCTACATGTGTAGGTGTGCATTGTAAATTGGAATATCATTTCACTATACTATATTTGTGTATGGAAAATTACAATTTTGAAGACAAATAATGATTTTTTAACACACTTGAAATGGTACACAAAACATAATGTACATTGCAAAATTATATGTTCTTTCTAGTAATTAAAAAAAATACAATCAATATTCACTTATATCGAAGAAAGATGAATAACCATAAATTAATCACTTATGTAAAATTTGGCATACAATGCATAGTTAATCACAATGTGTTATCTAATAGAACCCTTTTTAAGTCCTATTTCTCATAACTAATATGAAAAGCAAAGCCATTCGTGATCTGCTTAATCCCTTCAACTGCAACAAATCAGACAAAACCAATTTTTTTTTTTGTTATGAGAATTATATGAGATGCTACCAATAAAAAGTAAGAGGACAAAAAGGAAACTAAAATATAATAGTATACCAATAATGTATTGATTGCACATAAGCATATGTCATGTGTATATTTATTCATCTATAAAATTGAGAGGTTTTGTATTACATATAAATTCGTGCAAGTAAAGAAAGATAAAGATGATGCTATAAGTGGAGTTGAAAAAATGAAGCCAAGCATTCTTGAAGTTAGCAATTGTATGGAACAAACCCAATTGGAAATGTATGATAAGGAAAAGGAAAAACCATATCTAAGTGCATAAAAAGAGAATCAGTTGGGTGGAGACATGAAAGTCTTATCTAAACATATAGAATTTTTTTGCAAAGAACTTGTTAAAATAAACATCCAAATTATCTAATTGTAAATACTCTCAAAGTTGTGAAAAGGCAGCTGCAAAGGTACACAAAAGTATTCAAGAAATTTAAAACTCTATCCAAGAAAGGGATGCTATTGTCCTAAGGGTTGATGAGGGAGTGAATTATCTAAAGCTTGAAGTAAAAGATATGAAAAAGAAGTTAGAAGATCATGTAAAGGAATATCAAGGGGTGTTAAGAGATAAGAGTAGTGGGGATGAGGAAAAACATATCAATGATCAATTTGTAGATGCAAAAGCAATAGTTGGAAGTGCTAAAAGTGAAGGAAAACAACCAAAGAATAAAATTAACCAATTAGAAAAGGAATTAAAAGAAAAGAAGAATTTTTCATCGTCAAAAGAAAAAGAGATTAATGTTGTTCAAATAGAGCTGCAATCTAAAAGATAGGAAGTTCAAAAAATAAAGACATTAATGGAAGGTGTTTCTTATGAAGAAGGGTTCATGGAGATATTAGAAAATGAGTGTTTCCAAGAATTTGATGTAGTTCACAAGTTGAAGGATGATATCAGGCTCCTCGAGGCTCAATTAGGAAATGTTCAATTTACCTATAATGATCTTGCAAAATATTTTGATAGCTCAAAAGTAAAAGGTGATGTTGCACAAGTTATAAAAGATAGAGATGCCTCGACAATAGCTGCATTGGAGGTTGTTGTAGGAGGGAAGTTGTGTAATGCAATAGTGGATACAAAACAAATAGGAAAGCTACTACTTTAAATAGGACATCTACAAGGAAGAGTAATGATTATCCCTTTAAATAAAATCCAAGCCCATAACTTTTCGTAAACAACTTAGCAATCAACAACCAAAGTGGTGGGCAATGGAAACACAAGGATGACACTATCTTGTTGCATGTGAAGATGAAATTGAAGTAGCTATGCAATTTGTATTTTGTCGTACATTTTTTTGTAGCTATTCATATGCTACAAAGGAGATTCCTTCTTATAGAGATATGCAATCTCCAACTGTAACTCTTCAAGGGGACATTTTTCAACCAAGTTGTCATCTTATTGGTCAAATTCATAAGTGAGGAGATGAATTGTTAAGGTAGATTCATGAATTTTTTGAGGTAGAGTCCCATTTTGTTACTCATCAAAACATGCTAGCAAGAATTGAAGCAAAAACTACAAGATTGTTTTCATTGGAAAATAGGCTTTCACATGTGAAATCTTACCTAGAGATCAAGTCCTAAGATCTTTCTCTTTTTGAAAATAGAGATTAGAAAAATGAGCACCATACATTGATTGAATTGGTTGCTAGAATAGAAAAAAGCTATAAATTTCCAAGCTCGAAGTGTTAACAAAAGATGAACATCACAATACTCGTGTTCCTCAACTTGTCGCCCTTCAAAAGGAAATGAAAGATTACAATTTCATTTTAAATATTAATATTTAAAAAATGTTAGAATCGAAATATAAAAGGTAATAATTTTCATTTTATATGTATAATTGGAGGTTTCTTTAGTAATTGATTTTCAATAATTAGTTATTCTTTCAGAATAAGGAGTCATGTATGAAGTGAGGGGAAAATTCAGTTTTAGGATAAGAGATTGGTAGCTGATATTTTCTACCATTGTACTGAGAGAAGGGAGAAGTCTGTCAAGTTCTATTGTATTGAATAAATGAGAATATGTTTGGAATATGTGTAGGTTTCATAAAATCATCTACTGAGATCCCACATTGGTTTTTCCAACCTACAATTATTTAGTGCATTTTTTTACCTTCATATGAGTAAATTGAAATACAAATTTTAGTCTACCTAAGAGTTGTTATAAATTTTGAAGGTGCTTTTCATTACATTCATAATGTCTAAATAACAAAATTTTTTCATTACCACCATACTCTCTATGTAATGCCCCACCACGTAAACCCCAAAGGACAACTAAAACCAACTAGATACTAACAAAAACAACATATTTAAAAAAAGAAAGTAAAACATAACATGAGATGCACAATAATATACAAGACTTGAATTTTTTTTATACATATACAATATCTAACTACGTCCTCTGGGTTACATGTGACAACATTACTAAAATTAAACCCATATCCCGTATTGATGATTATCACATCACGAGATTACATTGCAAAAACCATAATATAGGATAAGTAAACAATGTACATACATTCATTACATTATATCAATGATAAAATTCATAAATGAACACATGATATAGTCAAGAACATACATATGTTATATTGATCAAATTAGATATAGATATACATCAATATGAAATTACATCGTTTTAGGTTTACAAATGTACAATAGTACCTTCCCACACATAGTGGAAAGGATTTATCAATTACAAGAATAATGTAGAAATGAACATGGTACAACTGAAATATGGTGAACCTTAGGATCAATTACATCGGTACAAACTCAGCGCTTCACGAACTCCACTTGGGAACCCAATGGGGTGCATAGCACGTTCTACCTTACCATGTGGACCCTAAGGCCCACCCCTCGTGCTAGGATATGACAAGAAGTGCCCACAACATAAAAAAATCAAGTGAACAATGGCCAAAAAGACTCCAAAACAAAAGTAACAACAAACACACAAAACATTTGCTTCCAGAGGTACAAGAACAACAAGGGAGAAACAAAAATACACAAGGTTGTTAAAGGGAAGAGTGTCATCACATGGCTCGATATGGGTTACCCAATGCGGATCTTCATAGGTTACTGACCCCCATCCTAGTTTACCCTGGAAATCTCAACCGATCCTCGACCCCCATTCTAACACATGCAAAATCAACTAACCTTTCTTGAAGACAAGGTAGTTGATTTTCCATTTCAGGCCTTCTCATCTCATCTCAAGCCTGAGTGAGCGCTTGAGCCATGAGAGAGGCACCCATTATCTCTTATTAGCATGATTACTACCCACCCTTAATTATTTATTAGGTTATCACTTGATTAAATCAACTTCCACACGGGTTAACCTGGACACAACTTAGGGTTTTGGCCCTTGTGGGAAGCCACTCTTCCTACTAGCAACAAAAAGGCTCATAAACACAACTAGGTAAGCCTACTTGCACAAACCAACAAAGACAAATACGTAAATACATCAATTGAGGCATGCACCATCTCACGCTAGATATTCATAACAAAACAATCCATAGTGCAAGGCTAAACCCTCAAAATCCAGTATGAGATCAACAATTCACAAAGAACCAACACAAAGAACCTATTATAAATTAAAGTTTTTTCCCCACCTTTGGAAGCCTAAAACTGACTATCCATGAACTCACAATTGAGGCAAATCAACATTACAGATTTCCAACAATCTCAAAACATGACTACAAGAAAGTCAT
This sequence comes from Sequoiadendron giganteum, assembly GCA_007115665.2. Lineage (NCBI taxonomy): Eukaryota > Viridiplantae > Streptophyta > Pinopsida > Cupressales > Cupressaceae > Sequoiadendron > Sequoiadendron giganteum. Next base: position 405,624,807 of record CM021103.1, on the reverse strand, counting down.
TGCATAAAGTCTCCTCAATCAAAATTAACACAAGAGGAAGACTCACATCATGGAACCGCAAAATGACTATATAAAACCACGATCACAAAACAAAAAATATAGAATAAGAGTGGCAACATCATAGCAAAATCTTCAAACTCAATCAATGCTAACACAATCAATTCAATACAAGATCAACCACAATTACCAACAATAAATCAAACAATAGGGCATCCAAGGGAGACCTCAATTTTCTCCTCACATGATACCCTAACAAAGTAACAAGTTGGCTAATAATTTTTTCTAACAAAAACAAAAATCATGACAACAAGAGTGGTTAGCCGATTCACAACTCAACTCGAAAATCAATCCACAAATTTAATCCAATATCAACCAAACATAATACTCAATCAACAACCAAAACTAGCATGAGAGGCATTATTCTCCAATTTCCTAAAACTCATTACTTAATTAACAACTTCATTTTATAATCCATTTTCACAATAACTCATAATTAACTACAATCTCAACTATTCTAATTTTCAAATAAACATCACGTTATGTACTATAAGCAATGAATAAACATTGCAACATAAAGTCAAATCTTACTAACAATCCACTATGGAATAATTAAGAACGAAGTCTCTATTCACAAGACAATATATTTTATTTATAAGACAACAAAATAAAATCAAATAGAGCTTACTATAACTCACAATACTTAAGCATTGTCTAGGATATCGGTTATTCTAATTTTACAATTCCATTATCAGAGAATGCAATGAAATAAATATTTAAAAGAATATCGGATGAGTCATTTAACAAAATTCTTCTATTATCAAAATACTATTAACTCCAATTATATTGAAATAAGCATTTAGACATAGCTACACAAATCAACATATACATATATATAATAAATTAAAAGAAATCAATTGATTGAAAAACAAAAGAAAACTGAATTTATATTTTTCAACAAGTCTAGACAACGATATTGAGGAAAGTGTTTCTCCTAAAATATCATCTGAGTTTATCTGAAACTCGGACAAATTGATCATTTAACATAACTCTAAAAACCCATTAAATTTCATAGGAACCTAGATTGTAGATTTAATGATACGACTTGATCTTAGACCTATTTAGCTAGATTTTGTTCTATTACTTAAAACAAATATATTTATATAGTTTCACTTATCTTATCCAACATCCATATTCCATACATATGTACCCTTACCCACCATTCCAAATCCATATTAAAATCATTAAAATAATCTAAGAAACTTGCAATCTTATAATATAAATATTTTATACGTATTTTAACATAAACATATTATTCTTAGTTATAATTCCTGATATATATATATATATATATATATATATATATATATATAATTAAGAAGTTTTTGCTGTTAATAAACAATATTCACTGTATTTAATTAATAGTGATCTGCTGTTTGCAAACAACATAATGAAATCATAAAGAACTACAACATAAAACACCAACACACGTAAAAATATATATATACATATATATTTAATTAGAGATAACTCTGCTATTTATGACAGATGTTAAAGTTAAGACAACTTGCTGTCATAAACAACATATAAACAAACTAAATATATATATATATACAATCACATAGGGATCGACTATTCTTGTACGCTAAATATGGCTTCCTTTACACTATTGTTTACAACAACAACACCCGTTAAACGAAGCGATCTTCTAAAATCATATCACACGCCTACATCTGCATATAAACCAAATTCTATTCCTTTTTGAAAGAATCGACCCAACACAATAATATGAGGCGACATAATTAAAAAAGCATGTAAATATTGATTGTCATATAAGCAACAAACTATAATGAATAAATTTGATTTAAACAAAGGAGACTATTGCCTAAATTGTCGTTTTACAGCCAAGCATCGAATTGCATAAATGAATCAAAGGCTTAATGACTTACAACATAAAATAATGGAAAAAAAGCTATTGATTCCCACAAAAACTATTATAAACAATGCCCCCAAGATGTGTAGGAGAATTCAACCAAAGATTAAGAAGATGCATCTGGCAACACTTTTTTTTTAAACACAGTATTAGATTTAGAGCAATGCAAAAAGCCAAAATCATTTCCAACGATTGGTTGAAAGCGAAGACCTTAAGGAAATTCAAACTCCCAAACAAACGAATGAAGGACAATAACAAAACTGACGCCATGACACCAGTTGACTACCATAGAAGAATGCATGGTGCGAATCTATTTTCCAACATACAACACAATCTCCAAAAATCCAATATAAATTGTATCATGAGTAAGACGTCTGGGTGAAAATCGAATTATGACCAGGGATATTGATATGCAAATACATATGTATATAATCGACATCTTTAGAATTGCATCCTACGGTGTAAAACAAGGCATTGACAAGGTTTCAGTGGAGATAATTGGTGATGCTAAACATAAAACAATCTAACAAATGGGGAGATTAGTTGGAAAGGCTGTAAGCAACGACATAAGTAAGAAGTGAGGGCACACTTAAGAACATATACAATCAATAAAGAAAATAGATAAAGCCATCGATTCAACTCAAGAAGGAAAATTATTCAAACAAACCACGTCTGCCAAACATCATTAGCAATATCGAAACTACTTATATGGAACTCAAGATGGCAGAAAATGATTCAGATCTAAGAAAGTTATGAATGGAAACCAATGCAAAAAAACCTGCAAGAAACCAATATACGCACAACATTATTTGCTGGAAAACGAAGAAATCTCTTAAATAATCTATTTTCCTCTATCAATCATTCCTATTCGAAAAAAAATGGAGGAGAATTCAAAGTGCAGCACTAAACTGGAATACCCCGCTTCGGAAATGAAGAATTTATGCAGACTCTAGCTCCTTCGCAACCCCAATCCGTTCTTAAAAACCCACTTTTCCAATTCTAACCTCGGGAAAAAAAAAAGAAGCAAATCTTAAAAAAAAGGGAAGAAATTTGTGGAGCCATTTGGATTTTTAACAATATGGAGTTGTGCTTATTTCCAACCCCCCTTTTTTTCCCACAACTTATTTTAAATTCTTAAATAGTAGCTGCTCCATTAAAATAGGAAAAGATTCCAAATTATCCTTTCCCAACAATAAAATTTATGCATGGGAACACTCTCGCTGCTTAAATTTAAGCAGAAAATGGAGTTAAACAGCGCATGGAGACATGAGGTAAAAGCTGTGTTATTTATTTTTATATTCTTATTTTATCAGAGAAAAAAATTGCTTGTGAATGAATGAATGAAAGATTTTAATGACGTCCTCGAGACTAAACAGTCTATGGGACTGAAACAAACAACTTAATTTGTCTTCAAACTCTTTTCCAAATCGGACCTCCTGCTATTGATTTTGACTAGAAGGCTGGCCGTCTGATTGATCTTATCCTCCTCAAATAACTGCTGCATATTGTCCACCCCCAAACTATTTGTGAACTGATTGCATATATTTGCATAAGCTGTGCATTCCATGACGAAGTGCCATTCCATTTCCACCGCCCCCTTATTACAGAATATGCACATTCTTTCTTCCCAAGCCTCTTTAGGAATCTTCCACCTACCAGTCTCACATCTAAGATGGTGCAATCCCGTTCTCAATTGCGCAACTAACAACCTCGCCTTCCCTTTTCTTCTTCCTTCAATTTCAATTAAAGAAATTATTTTTGTTTTTCGAAAATAAAAATCAAATGTTTAATCATAAAAAACTCAAAAATCGGCAAGTTGCCCTTTGATCCTCGATTTGAGACTAGCATGCACTTGCATGCAAATTCCGATTCAATTTCTTTTTAATCACTTTTTCATGATTTAACATTATCACTTAATCTTCATTTAATATTCCAATTTAATATTTTATTTTAGACCACATTATCCACTACGTTTAAATTTAATATAAACATTATTTATAATTGCAATGATAATCCATTTCATTTCATTAAAATATTCATCATTAATAACTTAGCAAATTAATTTAATAATTAATTAACGCCACCCACATAATAATTTAATTTTATAATTAAAAATTAATATCCTCATCGAACCATTATACAAACATACTATATTCAATTATTATTTTAATTCTAAATTGATTTACTACATAAATTCAAAATCAAATTAAACAATATAATAATGAATGCAACGTGACAACTCAATTCAACCAAACAAACTTACTCAAATGTCATGAAGTGCCAAATGTGGAGGGGCACTACACTCTATGTATAATTAGATGTTGGAGAAAACTACGTGCTATAAACCTGCAACCCACATACATACTCATGTAAAACCCTCTACACGCAACAACCCAATTAGTTGGTCAACCTTCAACTCAATTTGGTTACTTTTATGTATCCCCCACACTATAACTCCACCCCAAACTCTACACCCTTGAGCACTGAACAAAAATTGAGAAGCCACCACAACCCATTGTGTTTTCCAACCTACAACTATTTTGTACATTTTTTGTTCCAATCATATGAAGATATTGAAATGCAATGTTTACTCAAACTAAGGGTTGTTATAAAATACAAAGGTTAACTTTAATACATTGTTACTGTCTACAAAACATAAAGTGTTCATTACAGTCACCCGTTTCAGTGTCACACAAATTAATTGTGTTTGTGTATTTATCAAACATCCAAAGATACCATTAAAGACCATAATTGATTAGAATGTATAGATGATGATAGTGATAATTTCCCACATATATACATACACAACATTTACTACTATACATGTTTTCATTTATGTAATAAATAAAGATTGAATTTGTTTACATTTGTAAGTAAGTTGACATAAATAATAAGACTTGAGGTGGCATCACCTACCATTATTTGATGACATTTGACATTGTTTATAATGAAATTTTACATGGCAACACAAATTTTCATATGAAATCTACAAGAGCATAGTATTTAAAAAAATAAAATTAAGAGGGGTAAACTATTTTGACCCAAAGCTATGAATCGGTGAGGTCACAAATAGGGGACCTCATACCCAATATAAATTGTCAAAAACTACACCCCAATGGGGTTTGAACCTTGATGACAAGAATAACACTACAACTTAACAATCACACCATGCCACTAATGGAAAAAGACCATAGTCTTCAAACATACCAAAATAATGTAATTCTACACCATAATTGTTAAATAATTACATGATCAAAGATTGAACACAAAATGACTATTCTCAGCCTCTCTCATCCTCTCCTACACTACCTTTTCTATGCAATTAAGGAGCTTCTTTGATAAAATATTATAGGCTTCTTTGGGTTCTTGGCACAGAGCGTGGGGTGATTCCACTTGCACTGATTCTCAATGTTGTACATGTAACAAGAAGGTTTCAGGAAGCCTATGCTTTGACCTTAGCACTTCCAACACCTTCAACATGTAACAAACCCATCAATATAAATGACTACTTTCAACAATTATTGTATGGATGTAAACAAATATAAGGTACTAAATATATACAAAAGAAAATCGTTTATATGTACTTGCGGAAGACAAAGACAATTGTAAATAGATGATAAGGAAAATGAAAAATTAGGTCTAAGTGAAAAATAAGAGAATCAATTGGGTGGAGAAATGAAAGTCTTATCTGAAAACGTAGACAAGTTTTGTAACAAACTTGTCCAAAGAAACATTGGCATTGTCTAATAAAAAATACACTCTAAAAGCTAAGAAAAAAGTGTCTGCAATGACACATAAAAGTATTTAAGATATTGAAAAATCTATCCAAGAAAGAGATGCTGATGTCCTAAGGGCTGATGAGGGATGCACTTATCTAAAGCTTGAAGTAATTTAGATAAGGAAAAGAAGTTAGGAGATCATGAAAAGGAATAGCAGGGGGCGTTAACAAGTAAGAGAAGTGCGGATGATAAAAAAACATCCCAGTGACCAATTTGTAGATGCAAAAGAAATAGTTTCAAGTGTTGAAAGTGAAGCAAAACAATTGAAGACTAAAATTAAACAATTAAAAAATGAATTAAAATACAAGAAGAAACAAAACAAGCAGGAAAGATACTATGATATACACAAACACAAATCATTTATATGTACTTGTGGAATAGAAGGGCTCAAGTCAAATATCCTCCGTATCACAAAGGAATTCATAAATTCAACAAGAAGGTCTACAAAAGCACTAGGATAAGGTAGTTTACAATCAAGAGAAATGGCCTCGATAAAGTGGACTTTCACACAACCTTTTGGGATTCTAGAGAGGTGGCAAACAAAACCTCTCCCAATGTTTTCCATAATGCCTTTTCCAACCATTTTACCCCTCGAGAAAAGGTCAATATCATCATCAACCTTTAAATCCATGACATCATCATCTATCCTCTCATCATCGACACGATTTGTTTGCATTGGTAATTTTAGTAACATCAATAGTAATTCATGTCATTGTTAAGGAATCATTAAGAAATTAAAAAAAAATCATGGAAATGCATTGTGTCACTATTGATATAGATAGAAAACTAGTGCTCTCCCTGTCCCCATGTCCATATTTATGACCCTCTCCCAACTGCATTGTGACCACGTCACCAATAAGGTCAATGCCCAATTTTTCTTGAGACTGTAGATGTCCAATAACATTTCAATCTTGCAAAACATGGTAGAGGTGGGAGAAGACTAAGATCATAATCAAACTTTACAATTGTAGACAACAATACACAAAAAAAAACATATCAATTTCAATATGCCATTTCCAATAATTTATCTATAGAAGGAAAGGAGATAGCACACTTTAGATTGGTTAACTTATATGAATGCAGTGAGCACCTCAATATTTATTTGGTCAACAATTTTTTGCTTCTTTTCCAAAAATTGAAAAATATGAATATCATCATCCTAGCACATCAATGTGCAACACATTAAAAAATAAGTCATATCGTACAAACTATACCCTTTTTCAATAAATAAAAATAGATACTGAATCATCTATCACATGTATATGATCTCCTTTCTAGGCACCCTTCTTTTCTACCCTACCGAGGCACATTTTCTTGTCCCAAATAGACACAACCCTACTCATGCCCACCACTTCCTTGTTCATCCTTGCCCTATAATAGAAGGAATGCAAACGTCACATAAAATACAAATACATGCAACCAATCCAATAAAAATATCAAAATACATGTTAAAAATTAGTTTTCAAAATTACCCTTTCTTCCACTTTCTTCCTCTAAAGGAGCCTTGAAAATTTTGGTTGCCTATGCTCCTTCTTCTTCTCAATGTTAGATGCAACAGTGGGAGGAAGAACATGATCTTGTGCTTTCATGGGAAGCTCCTCATCTTTCAAATAAAATATACCCTGCTTAGGACCAACATTCACTTCATGACCATCACATTTTCATGCCATGTAAGTTAATGATACATGAACCTTGAATGCATCAAAAAAATAAATAAACCAACCGAAATTCAGATTTAAGAGTTCATTTCCACATTACCTTTTTCTTTCTCTCTTGAAAGATCAATATTATTTTCCTTCTTTTCTCCTTCCTCTTCTTACTGTTGTATGAGCGTTTTTCAGATTTCACATCCTCCTTTGTTTAACACCCCACCACACAACCCTAGAGGAAGTTGCAAACAACTACTTAAACGGGCTAATTTTTTTATTTAATTAATTAAGTACAATTAACATGCAAGTTCACTATCTAATGCCGACAACCTCTAAGGTTACGAGACTAAGGTTATATAGAACCTCAACAAAAAACATGAATATAAACCATGCCAAATATTTAATTAAGAATTAAAACACATACATTCCAATTAAGATAATTTCATCAAGCATAAGAGAAAACTTTCATTTTCATTAATCATAATTAAACAATATGGTTACAACTCTCATTCCCCGAATGAGGCAAGTCCAAAGAATAAGATTACAATTACAACTTCCACCTCGATAACAATAGAGGGGTAATTAATTACAAGAACAACAGAAATGAAATAAAGCAAGAACTGAAACTGAAACCAATGAGCTCTCCAACAGGAAGTCTCATCCACACAAACATGAAGAAATCCCAACGGATTTAGGTGCACACCGCCCAACCAAGTGGAACCCAAAGGCCCACCCCTTGTGCTAGGAGATAGTAACAAGGAATCCTAGCCAAGACCATCTACCTCTAGAAACATGCTCACATGTAATTGAACCAAACTGACACAACCAGTCACATGCACCACTCAAGTACAACACTAGTACAACTCTAACATGGTCACATTGCTTTAAGATATAAGTAGATCAAGTATGTTAAGATAACCATACACATAATAATAAAAAACCAACTGTGGTCACATCAAGTATGTTAAGGAAACCATACTCACAATAAACAAGTACCAACTGTTGTCCTAGATAGAGTGTCATCACACAGTTCGTCATGAGTTACCTACTGTGGATCTTCATAGGCTCCGACCCCCATAATGGGTTATTGTGGTGGTCTCTACCGATCCTCAGCACTCATACTTACTACATGTAGAATCAAATACCTTTCGTATTGACAAGATATATGACCTTGTCGTTCCAGGCCTTCCCACCCATCCCAAGCCTAATCGAGCACTTGGGTCTATGAGTGAGTCATAATTATCTTGATTAGTGAGAATTCAGTCCTAATCTTCTAAGTATTATTTTAGTTATCACTTGATTAAACCACTTCTGAAGGTTACCCAATCTTACCTCTTCCGGGCTCTGGCCCCTACGGAAGCCACTCTTCTACTTGAAAACACACATACTATCCAATCACCAAGGGTACAAAGTGCAACAAACAAGATATCACGACCACTCCTTTCACAGGAGGCGACATGAAATGAAACTCACTCCAACACTGGAGGCAACAAACCACATAACAAGGTCACTCCTTACAAGGAGATGTGGATCCCATAATCCAATCCTAATCCAAGGAGGCACAAAACATCCCCATCCTAGGAAACCGGGTAACAAACTGGTTATAGTTAAACGCACTACCCAAGGCAACCCAAAGGTTGACTAACACATTACGACAACCCACGAAATTGAAACCCAACTAGAAGACTTGTCAAATCCTATGACCCAAATTTCCCAAACAATAACAGGAACAGTTCACAATCAAGGCGAGCAAGAAGACGAGAATTAAAATCCTACTTTGGATTCACTAAATCCATTTCCTCATTAACATTCAACAATTTGTCGCATCAGATAAACTAAATTAATTACATCCTTTCAATTAAAAGAGAAATTAACACTAATTATTTAATTTCCCCACTTGCATTTAAATAATGAAAATTAACCAGTTCATCATATAAACCAAATACGTTGCTTTAAAATAAATATTGTTTCCTCGTTTCAAAATAGCCATTTAAAAATAATTAACTTGACTTGAAAACGTATTATTTTAATTCAAAATTATTCTCCTTTAAAATAATGTTTTAAAATAAAACAATGATTTAATTCAAGTTAATTATTTTTCATTTCCTCAATTAAATTTAACACATACAATCACTTAAATTAAATATTTTAATATATATATATATATATTTCAACTATATATATAATATTAAAAAAAAGGAAACTCATCTAATTATATATATACATATCCATGTGTATATATATCATAAATAAATATAAAATTAACTAAATTAAAAATAATTAATATATATTAATATTTTATTATTATATAAATATAATAATAAGTATTAAAATATATTAAAAATTTTATTTGTAATAAAAAAAGTGAATTAAAAAAAAAAAGGCCACGTTTCCTTGGGAACCGTGTGTGGATTTTAGGGGGAAGGGCTGACTGTGGTTAACCATAGCCGTCCCTCGGGCGGGCTGTGTTAACCACAACCGACCCACACTGTGGGTGCGACTGTGTTTAACACAAGCAACCTTGGTTGGGTGACAACGGCGACATAAGGAGGTGTGGGGGTCGCGCTGGGTGTGACTCCCCCCACACACTTCCCATGGGGGCGTGGTGGGGGTGAGCCCCCAACCCCCCACAAAATATATTTTTCTTTTTTTAATTTTCTTTTCTTAAATGAAAAAAAAAAATAGCAACTCAAAACCCCTGCGGATGTAAATCCGCGATTTGGCTAGGGGTCAAAATTTTAACACCATTTTAGATAGCAATCCCAGTATATAAGAAATATATATATATATATATATATATATGTATATATATATATATATATTATATATTTTCAAAGAGGAATTTTCAAAACAATTTGGGAAAAATCATTTATAAAATAACCATTTACAGTCAAGAATATCATTTTATTTTCTTGAAGAAATATATTTCCAAAGAAGGGGTTTTTGCAAAACAACCTTAGATTCCACATGGGTTTTCTATTTTTTTTTCAACATTATTCATTTGAGTTTCCAAACAATGAATTTTGCAAACAACAATTCCAAAAACATGAACCTTTTCAAATTCAATAAACAATTTAAATAACATGAACCTGGTATGCAAGAGTTTGAGAAGATCCAGATGGTGCACAAATCCTTGCTTGAATTCCCTCTTCAAATCAACAATCTCCTCAGATTCAATCCAAACCCACAAAATGCAAAATTATTCCTCCTCTTGTAACGCCTCGCCACACAACCCTAGAGGAAGTTGCAAACAACTACTTAAACATACTATTTTTTTTTGTTTAAGTACAAAGAACATGCAAGTTCACTTCCCATTGCAAACATCCCCTAAGGTTACGAGATTGAGGTTATATAGAACCTCAACAAAAAACATGAATATAAATCATGTCAAATATTTAATTAATAAATTTAAGCACATACATTCCAATAAGGTAATTTACATCAAGCATAAATATAACTTTCAATTGCATTTATCCATAATTAACTATTACAATTACAACTCTCATTCCCCGAATGAGGCAAGTCCAATAAACATAATTACAAATTACATCTTCCCACCTTGATAACAAATGAGGGGTAAAATAATACAAGATCAACTAAAATGAAATTAAGCCAGAATTGATATTGAAACCAACGAGCTCTCCAACTGGAAGTCTCATCCATGTGAACATGAAGAAAGAACCCAATGGATTTAGGTGCACGCCACCCAACCAAGTGGAACCTAAAGGCCCACCCCCCATGCTAGGAGATAGTAGCAAGGAATCCTAGCCAAGACCATCTACCTCTAGACACAGGCTAACACAAAACAAAACCAAACTGTAAACCACCAATCACATGCACCTCACAAGTACAACACATGTACAACTCAGGTACAATGTAATTACAACACAAGTGCAACTCAAATACCATGCAAGTACAACACAAGTACAACTCTAACATGGTCACATTGCTTCTAGAAATAAAGCAGATCAAGTATGTTAAAAGAACCATACACAATATAATCTGATACCAACTATGGTCACATCAGGTATGTTATGGAAACCATACCCACAAACTCGAATACCAACTATGGTCACATCAGGTATGTTAAGGAAACCATACCCACAATAAACAAGTACATGAGTTACCCCTTGCGGATCGTCAAGATGGTGGCCTCAACTGATCCCCGACCCTCATACTTACTAAAGTGAAAAAAAATATTGATTGTTGTCCTAGACAAAGTGTCATCACACAACTCGTCATGGGTTATCCTCTGGGATTCTTCCTAGGCTCCGACCCCCACTATGAGTTATCCTGGTGGCCTCTACCGAAATCCTGGCCCCCATACTCACTCATGCGGAATCAAATACTTTTCATACAGACAAGATAGATGACCTTGCCATTCCAGGCCTTCCCACTCATCCCAAGTCTAAACGAGCCCTTGTGTCTATGAGTGAGGCATAATTATCTTGATTAGTGAGATGTACCACCTAATCTTCTAAGTTTTTTTTTAGTTATCACTTGATCAAACCACCCCCATAGGTTATCTAGTTTACCTCTTTCGGGCTCTGGCCCCTACAAAAGTCACTCTTCTACTTGACAACACACATACCATCCAAACACCAAGGGTACAAAGTGCAACATAGAAAATACCATGACCACTCCTTTCTCAGGAGGCGACATAAGATAAACCATCTCCAAATAATGGAGGTAACAACATAACAAAGTCACTCCTTACAAGGAGGCACAAATTACAAAACCCACTCCTTTCACAGGAGGCACAAAACATTCTCGTTCGTAGAAACCGGGTATATCATTGACATAACTTCATGCACTACCCAAGGGAATTAACAAACAATCGACAACACAAAACGACAACTCCCAACCTCTAGGGTCTTCTGGAAGACTTACAGCTTTAAGACACTTGACCCATTTCCCAAACAAGAACACAAAGGAAATATTCACAATCAAGGCGAGCAAGGAGACGAGAATTTAAATTCTACTTTGGGTTCACTAAACCCATTTCCTCATACATTCAATACTCTATTGAATTCAATAATCAGAATTAAAACACGCCTTTTAGATTAAGACTCAATATTTAGTTTCCTATTTGCTCTTAATTAACAATAAAATAACATTTACACCTTCAATCCAAATATATCATTATAAGATAACAATATCTCCTTTGCAAAATGAAACATCCATTAATTACAGTATTAAACACGTACTTGCAAAGATAAAACATTTTAAGGCCAAGGTCTTATTATTAAAACATGAAAATTTCAAATCTAATTTGTCTTTCCAAAAATAATATTATTTCCAAAATAAACCCAATGGTTACCCTTTCAAATACATTATTCTAAGATAAACTCATCAATTGACTAAAGTACATTAATCCAAAATTTCTTCAATATATTAAAATATAAGATTCAATTACTCAACCATTTTAATATATATATTAAATACATATATATATTAAAATCATAATCCCACTAATAAATATATTTAAATTAATATCCTAATATTATATACATATAATATAAAGTATTAAATATATATACATTAAATATTACTATATGTATATATAATAATATTTTATATTATATATAAAAATAATATGAAAATATTAAAAAAACAAAGATATTATATATATATATATATATTTAGCTTGCAACCCTTTTCACGCATTGGGCCGCACGCGTGGATTAGGGTTGGCCACGTGTTGCTTAGGGCTGGCGTTTTATTCTTGGCCACTGTTTACACAGTGAACGACGAAATTGGAGGGTAGCGGCAGTTAAGAGGGCGGCCGACGACGGTGCTACACAGTCTACCCCTGACGGTGGTGACTGTGCCAAGCATAGCCGCCCACCCCAGCGGGTGGCACTGCTGTGCTTGGCACAACCGACCACCGCTCGCGGTGGCGGCTGTGTAAAGCACGACCGCAGGAGGTCTGTGGGGACCGCGCTGGGCATGGCCCCCCCCACAACGTCTCCCATGGGGCGCAGTGGGGGTTGAGCCCCCAACGACCCCCAACAATTATTTTATTATTTTATTTTTATTTTTTTTATATTTAAGATTTTATTTTAAGCCAAAAACCCTACAGATTTAATCCGCTTCAATAGGGGTAATATATATATATATTTTAAAAGAAAGACTTCTCCAATATAAACCCCCAGCCAAAAAGATATATTAAGAATATATTTAAATAAATGTGTTTTCAAAAATAATTGCAAATTTAATTGAAGAACAAATTTGGAAAAGCAATTTCCAGCCAAGAACACAATTTTTTTTTTTTTAAGAAAATTATTTCCAAGATGGGGTTTGTTTTGCCATTTAAATAGAAGATTAAAATGCTTTCCAATATGATTGTCAACAACACAAACATATTAAATTTCCAAAACAACTAATTCAAAAGGTAAGAACCTGATTTTTTTGGAGTTGAGAAGATCCAAAAGGGTGCTCAGCCTCCAACCTTTCTTCCAACTTCCACTCCACAAATTTTCACAACATAAATCCCAAACCCACAAATTGAAGAATTCTTCCTCTCTTTCAATTTCTCCAAAAAAAAAAAAAACTCCATGATACCCAAAATTGAGGAAAATTCCATAATAACCAAAAAAAATATCAAAAATATCCCTGCAACCACCATAATAAATTTTTGAAAAAAGAAAATAGAAAATATCCCAAATATTTTTCTTTTTCATTTTTTTTTGAATTTCAAATATTTCTAAAAGAAATACAAATTCATTTTTCTTTATTTTTCAATTCCATCTTTTCTATTTTCCACTTTCACACAAAAAGCCCATATAATTCAAAATGCACAACTTAATTTAATTTAACACAATCAAATTTAATTAATTAATAAAATAATCTTAATCCAAGATTAAATCATTTTATTAATTAAATTAAATTAATTACTAAATCAAACAACATCTCTAACGTTATAACCCGATTAATTTAATCAATAACTTTAAATACATAATGCAATTAAATACCATTTTCCAACTTGAAATTCACTAACGAAGAGAGGGAACAATATTCACAGCAACACAACCCGACTAACATCTGAAGACATACTAGGACTAGGGTGATGACTTGGCACGAAAAACCTAGCTACTATCTCCCAATCAAATACCGTTGAGCAATGGACATGCTCAAACCTGTGAAACTGGGTGGAGTCGATGTCTTGTACCTGTCAACCTATGAGCATAGAGTATATTCACATGCATATATATGTTAAAATTAAATCACACTATGAAGAGGAAATCTCGGGATCGCAGGGCTCTCGCAAGTGAGTGATGCAATCTCATCCCCTTCATCAATACAATCTTACTAATTGACGAATCTAACATCATTAATATGATCAAAAGCATAAACATCATTAATTCAATTATCCACTATGCTAATCCAAAGCATGACATAATGATAACATCAAGATCAAATACCATCACAATAAAATATCACATTCACATCGCTTTACAGAAAGCGATCAAATAACAACTGAGTTCTAAGTCAAAGCACCAACATAAAATAAGGCCAAACCAAACAGAACACTGTTCGATCAAAAGAGAAAAATGGAGGGGTCTTACACCTCTCCTCTATTTTCACTTCCTCCAACTTGTTGAAAAAAACTCATTCAAAATAACCAGATAATAAAGAATTTTTTCCAAAATATCCATACAACAACCCTCATCAATTTCTGAAAATAGAATAACAAATATCTCAAAATATCTCAAAATATCCCTATTTTCAATTTTTGAATTCAAACTTTTCTAAAATGAAATTTAAATCTTTTTTTCTTTATTTTTCAATTTCTTCTTTTCTATTTTCCACTTTCACACAAAATACCCATACATTTAAAAATGCATAACTTAATTTAATTTAGCACAATCTAATTTAATTAATTAATAAAATAAATCTTAATCCAAGATTAAATCATTTTATTAATTAAATTAAATTAATTAATAAATTAAACAACATCTCTAACATTATAACCTAATGAACATTAACTATAATGGATGGAAAGTGATAGCGAAAATTAATCAGCACCATCATATGCGAAAGGAGTTTCAAGATGGAGCACATTTTTCAAAACCTGCCGGTCTCGGGGGCCCTTTTGGCTATTCTCAGGTTTCTCGCCCAACGCGTTCTGTCATTTCTGGGCCTACTTGGGATTCTCGGGGTCCTCTTTTCGAAGTTTTTGCAAACCCTAGGGCTTATGTGTCAAAAAATGCCAAGTCTCTGCCTTGCGTGTATGGTGCCGGTTTGGTTGAGCTGCGTTCTAGGGTTCTGAAAGTGCTTTCTCATCCTCCTCTGCCCGTTGATTCCTCTCGGTTTAGCTTCGGTGGTTCTGTTAAGGCTTTTGGTTATTCTGCAAAAGGGAAGCCTGGATCTGTATTCAAGAATGGTCGGTGGGTGTCGGTTGTTCATCGCGGGCAGTGGAGCTCTCCTTCTGGTTGGGAGCAGTCATGTGTGTGGGATCTACAACTTCCTTTTGATATTTGTCGACCTTCTTCTCCTGTTCTTTCCTCGCATTCGTGGGCCGATGTTGTGGCTTCTCATCCTTGCTCTTCCTCCCTCACTCCACATTCTCCTCCTGCCCCTCTTCCTTACCCTATCCCTGTGCGCAACTTTTCAACCTTCGCTTTGAACCTGCTCACTTTTTCGAACAATATCCCTGTGCGCAACCTTTCAACTTCCGCTTTGAACCTGCTCACTATTCCGAACACTATTGTTCTTCCTCCAATTAATTGGTTAATGAAACGGGTTGCCAAGCAATCTTCGGCTCCTCCTCTGGATGTGACTGGTTGTGAGAATTCTGGGTGTGCACATCACCCTTTGATTCAGCCTCCTCCTCACAACACGGTTAAGCACCAAGCTTCAACTATCTCTGATAAGGTTCGAAAGTGGAAGGGAAAGTCTTTAAATCATTCTTCCTCTCAGATTGAGGTAACAATACCGCATGACATGATTGATCTACAAGTTTCAGACTTAAAGGATGTGGCACTCTTTGGTAAGTTCTGGAAATTTCAACCTCTGCTTGATAATTTAAAATCTTGGGTTTTTGAGTCTTGGGTTGGCTCCAACCAAGTATTTTATTTAGATAAAGGTGAGGGGTTTTTCGTGGTTATTTTTTCTGAGAAAGATGCAAGAAATGATGTTTTGCGGAAAAAGACCTGGATGATGGATGGCTATGGTTTGTTTACTTCTTGTTGGACCCTGAATTTTAACCCTAGTCGGGTCAAACCTCATTTCATTCCTTTTTGGATTCAACTTCAGGGGCTCCCTTTGGAGTATAGAGATTTGGGTATTATTGAAATTCTTGGTAATAAGTCGGGAATATTTATGAATCATGATTTGGGTTTTTTTTCAACCCCCTCATTGCCAGTTCAGTTTTTGGCTTTATTGGATGTTCGTAAAAAATTGCCATCCAGTGTCTTAATTAAAATAGTGCATGGTTCTTGGGTTCAAAATGTAGTAGTGGAGGATCCTAAGGTTTTTTGCTGTTCTTGTCATTTTCATCTTCATCCTTCCAAGAAATGTTGTGCTAATCCTATTGGGTTTCCTGGATTATAGTCAAAAGTAGTTATTCCTTTAGTCTTGGAAGCTTCTTCTGCTGATTTAATTCCTTTTAATAATTCGGGGAACTCTCATTCTGTGCTTTATAAACACATTTTTGACCTTTGTCTTTCTTGGTTTTACTCTTTTCAATCAAAATCTAAGAAGGAGTCTCTCGCAGAGTCTTTTAAGATGGCTCAATTTAATTCTCCTTCTTTTGATGTTGCAAATCAACCTCTCAAAGTTTGTTTTTATTAAAGATCCGTTCCTTGGGGGTTTTTCATTGCAGTCTCCAATTAAGTTCTTCTTGTCTTCTTTAAATGTCCTCAGTCCAGACTTACGTTTTAATTGTTCTTTCCAAGTTCATCAATGTGCTTCGATGCTAACATTGGGTGTGACAAGAAATTATGATAGTAAGCTTGCCTTGTTTGATTAGTGTAATATTGGTTAGATTGAGGTGGAAAGTCCTCAAGGTTCTGTATCTTTAGTAAATCATAAGCTTTCTTCTGATGGAGTTCCATCGGATCAAGACCTAGTTAATTTTGTTAATCAGTCTTTTATTTTGTTGCTGGGCAATTTATTGATGATATTGCTTCAGAGGTTTTTAGTGATGAATCTCCTAGTGAGGATGGTTGTTCCATTTCTCAGTCCAGTTTTGTTCCTTCTATCATTTCTAAATCTCCTGCAAAGCGAGGCAGGAAATCTTTAGCTATGAAGCTGCAGGAAGAGATTTCAAAGGGAATTCAATTGACTTTAGATTCCAACTTAGTTCAATGTGCAAAACCAAAGAGGCCAAGGAGAGCTTGTTTCTCTCCTAAGTTACAATGAAGCTTATATCATGGAATGTCAGAGGTTTAAATGCCTCTGACAAACAGTCCCAAGTGAAGCAGCAACTGGATGTTTCAGGGGCTGATATCATAATTCTTCAAGAGACAAAGACCTCTGAAGAATCTTTTCAATCTATTCAAAAGAAATGACATTCATGGGGGGCAACACATTCACCTTCCCAGGGTGCTTCGAGTGGCTTAATTTTCTTTTGGAATACTAAGATGGTTAGTATTTCAAATGTCTCATTTCATCATAATTGGAAGCTTATGTTTGTTTCTCATTTTGAGCTTTCATTTTGGCTTCTCAATGTTTATGGACCAACTAGTTCTTATGAGAAAAAAAATCTTTGGGAGTTATTACAATCAAAGTTGGTTTTGATAGGTCAAGATAAATGTGTTCTTGCGGGGGACTTTAATGCAATTGCTAATGAAATGGAAAAGAAAGGAGGAATCAATCCTCCCAAAGTTGTAATTTCTGATTTTGCAGCATTTATTAATCATAATGCGTTAAGGGATGTAATTCCCTCAAATGGATTGTTTACTTGGACAAATAAAAGGAAAAATTTCTCGCAAATTGCTGAGAGATTAGATAGGTATCTAATTACCTCAAACTGGATAGGTTCATAGTTTTCCTTTTCCTTGGAAATTTTACCCTTGTTTGCCTCTGATCATTTTTCCATATCCCTGGTTATATCTGGTAGTAGTGTCAAATCTTTAAGACATTCATCCTTCAAATTTGAAACTATGTGGCTTAGACACCCAAAACTAATCAGTTGTATAAAACAATGGTGGCAATCTGCCCCTTTTGTTTATGGGTCTAAAATGTTCCAATTAAGTAATAAATTGGCTCATGTAAAGAGGAATCTTATTTCTTGGAACCAATTAGTGTTCAAAAATGTGTTTTCTTAGAAGAAATTGGTGTATGATAGATTAGTTGAAGTAAATGAGAAGATCATTTCACATGAGATGGACAATAGTTCTTTTGAACAACAAAAATCTTTACACCTTGAGTGGAAAGAACTACTTGCTCGGGAAGAAGACTATTGGAGGCAAAAATCTAGGGAGTTGTGGTTGAAAGATGGAGATAAAAATACGAATTTTTTTCATAATTCTGCTCAGGCCAAACAATCAAGATCTTCAATTTTCTCAATACAAGATAGTGTAACAGGTGCTACTCTTGTTACTGAGAAAGACATTCAGGCAGAAGCTGTCAATTTTTTTTCCACTTTGCTATCAAAGCCTGATACTTCCAATGTAAATTTATCTGTTGAAAGGGAGGAACTTTTGCAAAATATACCTTCTCTGGTTTCCTTGGAGAACAATTTGACGTTGCTTGCTCCTTTTTCTCTCAAAGAAATTAAGGAGGTTGTTTTCTCAATGGGCCCAGACAAGGCTCCAGGGCCAGATGGCTTCACTGCCATTTTCTATCAAAAATGCTGGGAGTTTATTGAGTTTGATATATTGAGTGCTATGGAAGAGTCAAGGAAGTCTGGTGGGATGCTAAGAAAATTCAATGCTACTAATATTGTACTCATCCCAAAAATTCTGAGTCCAAAGTCTTTTTCAGATTTTAGGCCTATCTCTCTTTGTGATACAATTTACAAGATCTTCACAAAAGCGATTTATCTTCGCCTTCACCCTCTCATTTCTTCAATTATCTCTGAGGAGCAAGGTGGCTTTGTGCCTGGTAGAGAAACTCCTGAAGGGTCAATAGTGGCGCATGAAACCTTGCATACCATAGCCTCTAATAAATTGTCAGCCATGATAATTAAATTAGATATGCAAAAAGCATATGATCGCGTTGATTGGTGTTTCCTCAATCAAGTGCTTTTGAAGTTTAACTTTTCTGCTAAATGGTGTAAATGGGTAATGGCTTGTATTTCGAGTGCTAGTTTTTCTGTGTTACTTAATGGTTCATCTGTAGGTTTTTTTAATTCCTCTCAGGGTGTCTGCCAAGGGGATCCCTTATCACCTTTCTTATTTATCATCTTGGCAGAGGCTTTGAGTAGATCTTTTAAATCTGCAAATCTACAAGGGAGGATTAAAGGAGTTGTCTTTCCCAATACAAATTTATCAGTAACTCATTCTTTATTTGCGGATGATACTCTTCTTTTTGGCAAAGCTGATATGGCAGAAGCTAAAAATATAAAAGTTCTCTTGGATAACTATACAAAGGTTTCCGGGCAAAAGGTAAATGAAGATAAGTCAGAGATTTATTTGTTTAACACTAAAGATTCAACTGTTGAGTCTATAGTAAAACTTTTTGGCTTTAATCTAGATCAATTGCCTAGCAAATATCTAGGGATTCCATTCTTTGCTGGTCAGAATAGGGCTTTGCATTGGAAAAAAATTATTCAGTCTATTCAATCCAAATTATTGTCTTGGAAAGGAAGATGGTTATCATTAGTAGGTAAAATTCTATTGGTTAAGTCTGTGCTTTCTTCCATCCCTACCTATTTTATGTCAGTTTTGAGTGCACCCAAGTCTATTTTGCTTCAGATTCATAAATTAATTAGAAAATTCCTTTGGTCAGGGAATGTGGATACAAAAAAAGAGATACCGTTAATTTCCTTAGATGCTATGTGTATGGATAAGTTAAATGGAGGGGCAGGTCTTCATAATATTGGTAATAGAAATTTAGCCTTAGGAGCTAAAATGATTTGGAGGCTATTTTCAAAACCTTCCATGAAATGGTGTAAAATTATGCAAAATAAATATCTGGATAATCAAGATCCATCAAGAATTTTTACTGTCCTTGATGCCCCATCAGGCTCAGCAATGTGGAATTTCCTCCTGTCATGTAGAAAGTTAATTCTTCCTCACCTATCTTGGGAAATAAATGATGGTAAGCATGCACTTTTTTGGAATGATTCATGGAATGGGTATAAGAAACTAAGTAGTTTCAATTTAGGCTCCTCGATAACTTTCTTGTCTCAAAAGTTTGGATCCTATGTGTATCAATATTTTGATAATGTGGATTCATTAACAGGCAAAGTTAATTGGAAGGATTTTTCTTCAGAGCCAATTGATCATAATCATAAGGGTATCATTGCCTCCTTATTGGATGATCGAATTGTTTATGTTTCATCATGTGCTGACTGATTAATCTGGTCCAAATCTCTCTCAGGTTGCTATTTAGTAAAAGAGGGGTATCTATCCATTTCAAAATCTTGTTCCAATTCCAAATCTCTTTGAGCTTATAGTTTTTGTTGGAATTCTAAAAATCTTCCCAAAGCTAGTTGCTTTGCTTGGCTAGCAATCCAGAATAAAATCCTGACAAGTGATAAACTGTCACGGTTGAATATTTCAGTTCCTTTTAATTGTGTCCTATGTGAATCAAAGTTAGAGGATGTCAATCATCTGTTTCTCTCATGTTCAATTGCACAGAGGTGTTGGCACTTTGTTTTATCAAAGCTTATGATACAGTTTCCTCTTCCCAAAACTTTATGGGATTTATTTTCTAGTTGGCCAAAATTGTACAAGTCTTCCTTTTTTGCATGTATATGGGAAGTGATTCTTGCATCAGTCTTATGGTCTATCTAGTGGGCAAGAAATAAAATCATTTTTAGGAAAGAAAAACTGAAAGTTGAGCATATTCTGTCTTCTTTGGAAATTCATATTTCTGAAATTGTCAATTCTTTTGTTTCAAAAACAAAGCACATTGGGTCTTCCTTCATGGATTGGGACTCCAAAGTTCTTGTAAATTGGCCTCTTCTATCTCTGCCTTTTAAAGGTAGTCTTCACCAGGTGTCAAGCAAAGTTGATAGATCCAAAATTATATGGACCCCTTCCACTTTGGGTTACTTGAAATTAAACTTTGATGGCACCTCAAAAGGTAATCCTGGTATTTCTAGAGTAGGTATTGTAATAAGGGATTCTAATGGTATGGTTCTTTGTGCCAAATCTATCAAGTTAGTTGTGGGTACAAATAATGAGGCTGAAGCACAGGCTCTCTTATTTGGCTTAAAATTGGCATTAGATTTTAAATTAACAAGGTTAGAAATAGAAGGGGATTCTCTCATTCTGATAAATGCCCACAGGGAAGGATTCTCTCACAGTTGGAAGTTATATTATTTGGTAAAGAAAATTTTAAATCTTTTGGAAAGTTTCGTGCATTATCACTTGTTGCATACCTATAGAGAAGGAAATAGGGTGGCTGACTTTCTAGCCAATCTGGGCTGCAATCAATTTGAAAAAGAAATGCTGCATATCATACAAATTGGGAAATGTGATCTTGCATTGGAATAATTAATTTCCAATGAGGAAATTCCTATTGCTCAAACTGGATAAAATTTGATCAAGTATTTTTGTTGTATTGTCAATTATGGATATGCTAGGTCTTCAAGTTGATCTTTTAGCTATCATATTTATGATTGGCATGTCAACATGTTTTTTTAACTATTTTTTTGTCCAGTGGAGGGAGTTTTCATATAGTAAGACAATATGGGTTGATTCCAACCTGAAGTAAGGCTCCACCTTTACAAATTAGGAAATGTGACTGTGCATTGGAATAATTAATCTCTAATGAGTTTGTTTCTATTGAACAAAATGGATAAAATTTGATAAACTTTTTTGTTGTATTTTTCAATCATGGATATGATAGGTATTCAAGTTGGTCTTTTAGCTATCATATTTATGAGTGGCATGTCAACATGTTCTTAATCTCTTTTTAGTCCATCGGAGGAAGTCTTTATCTAGGAATATATGATGTTTAGTTGTTATACTTTTGTTTTATGGCTTAAGGAGAAGGTGCAACATGTGATTGGTATAAAGATCGAAGGCTTGGTTGTCCTGTGTTAAGAATGATTGTAGGAGAAGCCTCGCATCGGGTATATCGTGCCATGTCTAAATCGGCCAGCTGTCAGTAACTTTAATTATGTTTGCATATAGGTAAGCATCTCAAATGTTTCGGGTGGTAAGATCATGATTACAAGTACAATTTCACCCTCATTGCATGGAAAATTTGGTGTTCTCTCATACTTTATGGGATGTTTTGCTGGCCCAAATCAGCTTGCATGCCATCAGTACTAATTGATATTTGTATTTAGCATTCGGTTGTTTTTTTGTGAAAAGATATGAGGGTACTTCTTCATTATAATTTGGTAAGGGACTTGTCATGATAAAATGATAAGCCATAAAACATAGGTGCCGAAAGCTTATAAATAGGCAGCTTTGTCTTATTTTATACATCGGTAACTAAGAGATTTTCTTTTATAAAGTTATCTTGTCTATGATAGCTGTTGTGCAAAGTAAGGCAGGTAGATATGGACTATCACCCTCAAAATTTTTGAATGTGGTTTCCAGCTCAAAGGTGGGAAACTCCGGCTTCTGGTAAGCTTGATATTCAGCATCTCCAATCTATCTTTAAGTTTTGGTGCCCATGTGATTATAATTGTTTCAAATGCATAGCTGGATATGAGATTCTTCAGCCAAAGTCACGGAGGTTGATATTCTCATCAAATGTTCTTTCAATCTTTCTTTCTAATATCATGGATATTATTCAATGTTTGGAGACAGTTCAAGTCATTGCTGATACAATGGTAATTGACATTTTCTTGAAAAATGAAGCTGTTCTTTGCAGTGCACAAAAATATATCTTCTCGGGTGGAGAAGGTTATATTGGTGGCATCTTCTCTCCCCATTATCTTCCTCATAATATGGCAGTGGTTAATGCTTTTGATGCATTAAAGTTATCTATAGAGTCTTTTGACCCCTGTTATTTGAATAAAGCTTTGTTAAAATATTCTAACCAGCTGGGAAGGGACTTGGCAGATAGGTTCCGGGAGAAGTTTTTTTCTATATCCTTCCTTTTGTTTCATAATTGTCAACATGCAGCTTCATCATGGCGAGGACAACCAAGACAGGGGATTACTCAAAGACTGGAAGGCTCTAGTATGTTGAAGGAGGAAGCAGGGATTGAAAAGCAGGAGGACACTAGCTTTGAATTTATGTCGATGGAGGAGTAAAGGAAAAATGTTGTATTATTTGTAGATTCTGTACATGCAGATTATGTAATCTCAATATAGGTTTATGCTTTTAGGCAGATAAACCTTGGTAGGGTTGTAAGATTGACAATGGTCAACATTTTGTAATCAGAAGCATGACTTTTTGGGCCATAACCGGAGGTTTTCTCACTGGCTCTTTCCTGCCGGTATGCCTTTTGAGCCAGTATCATGTACACTATACTACAAAGATTAAATATATATATAGTGGCTTGCCACTTTTGTTTAAAAAAAAAAACATTATAACCTGATTAATTTAATGAATAAATTTAAATAAATAATGCAATTAATTTCCCTTTTCAACTTGCAATTAAATAATTGAAGAGAGGGAACAATATTCAAGGCAACACAACCCGATTAACACCTGACGACACACTATGACTAGGGTGACGACTTGGCACGGAAAACCTAGCTACTATCTCCTAATCAAATACCATTGGACATTGGACATGCTCACACCTATGAAACCAGGTGGAGTTGATGTCCTGTACCTGTCAACCTAGGAACAAAGAGTATATCCACATGCATAAATATGTCATAAATAAGGCACACCATGAAGAGAAATCACAAAATCACAGGGCGCTCGCAAGCGAGTGATGCGATAACGTCCCCTTCACCAATACAATGTAACTAACTGAAAAATATAACATATTAATATAATCCAAAGTATAAACATCATTAATTCAAATATCCATTTATGCTAATCTAGAACATGCCATAATGATAGCATCAAAATACAATACCCGCACATCAAAATATAACTTTCACGTCGCTTTATAGATAGTGATCAAATAGCAGCCGAGTACCATAGTCAAGGCACTAACAAAAAGTACACATAAAAGGTATCTGAATATCTAGAAACACATCAAAGCAACATAAAAACACAAGGACACACTGTCCAACCAGAAGGCAAAACGGAGGGGTATTACACTTTGCTTCACAAGGAAGTTCAAGGAAGTCGTTTTTACTATACACTAGACACACCCTTTCAATAACATGCCTTCTCTACATATTTTACCGTAACCTCATTTGGTATTCCACATCATTCTCCATCTTTTGACGATACTGTTTCAATTAGACTAGAACATTTTATAAATGAAATTAAATTCATAACTGTAACCTCATTTGGTATTCCACATCATTCTCCATCTTTTGAGGATACTGTTTCACTTAGACTAGAAAATTTTATAAGTGAACTTCTGCATATTTTGACGATATTGTTTAACGATATACAGTCAAAATCATTATATTCGTAACATAAATTAAATTTTGTAAATGAAATTGTAAGGAATAATAGTTCACGTATTGGAAGGAAATAATTATGGGAAGTTCAAAATCAATTATTGAACAATATTCCTCACACATCTTGTCAAATCTTTCAGCAACATCAATAGTATTCATCACAATACAAAGTACATTTTATTTTAAAGGAGGCATCTATGATTCTCCATAAAATGCAAAAAAGTTGCAAGTATTATGGATAGTTAAAGTTCCAAAATTTATTGCATTGTCTACTATAAGGACGCATACATTTTTTCAATCATATGAGGAAATTAAAATGCAATCTCTATTGTAACTAAGAGTTCTTATACTCACAACCCATGGTGTTTTTCAACCTGAAAATATACTGTGTGCTTTACTTTTTGATGATGTGAAGAAATTGAATTATATTTTTTACTGTAACTAATAGTTGTGGTAAATCTTGAAGGTGCATTTCATCACATTCGTACTGTGTAAATAACAAAGGGTTTTGAAGACATTCATATTTTGAATAAAATTATAGTTTGGAAAACACTGGGTGTTATAAAACCTACATCATATAAGGAAATTGAAATACAATATTTAGTCTACCGAAGAATTGATATAAATTTTGAAGGTGAACTTCATTACATTCTTACTGTCTACAAAAGAAAAGGTTTTCATTAAATTCATATTGTTTTCATATATGCAGTTTCCAAAATAGGGGAGAAGCTAATATCCCTACAAAATGACACGTCTTAGAAATTATAACATAACACCCCATACCCCATACAATGACATCCTTATGCGATAAGATTGATAGAAGAACAATGGCATATGTTTAGGAACATGCCGTTAGTGCTGTCACATATCCTATCGTCAAAAAATGTGGCACATCGACACGAGTTTATATCAATCGAGTGATGCATTTCAAACTATCTATTTTGAAATAAAATAGCTACTAAGCTTGCTATTTCATATTTTTTAGGTTGTTGGGGAGCTCAGAAGAAAGTGTAGGTGGAAGCAGATCAACCATTCTCCCTTCCAAGATGTATTTAAGGCACAGGCAACTAGCTAGGTGGTATGTATATCTTCTAGAAATATGTGAGGCATTCTTGTATGTTATCATGTCTATGACATGCCATTTTTTTGGGAGATTGGTTGTGTTCACAAAATAGTGGGTGATTAACCAAATTGAGGTGAGGGGTGACATGCCAATTGGGTTCTTACTATGTAAATAAAAAAAGGTTTTGATTGCATTTATACTATTTTTTAAAAAGTGGAGGTTGAAAAACACTCGATGTTGTCAAACTTGCAACGCACATGTTGTTTTAAAACCATCCATAGATAAAAACTTAATTGGTTGGTCACCCCTCACCTCAATTTCGTTATATTTATGTATCCCCCAGCTACAACTCCTCCCTATGCTCTCCACCCTTTATCTTTAAATGTGCACAATGAAATAGCTAACAAGGTCTACATTGTGTTTTTCAACCTGCAATTATTTTATGCATTTTATTTTTTCCAATCATAATGCAACATTGCTTTCAATAATTTTATATCACTCTTGTTGGAAAATATGTATGAATTTTTTTTAATTATTTCCTTAGATGACTCTACAATTTGTTAAATTCATTGAGCTATAAATAAGCCTCATATTTGGATGTTTTAGCGATGTTTGTGGGAACAATAAAACAAGATATTATATCAAATATACACTAAGAAAACAAAGATCAATTATGATGAAGCTAATTTAAATGATGCAGTTTCCTTATTTAATGTTGTTTTAACCATTTCACATGTCATAGTGGCACTTCAACATGAAAAAATCCTCCACATAAAATTTTGGGATATAATAGGTCTCCAATAATGTATCATTTATTTTATTTTAATTGAACTATAGATTGTTTGCATTCCCCATAGTAAGCATCTCATCTATAAATAAATCATAACTTCTAAATGCAAAATAAAATTTGGAAATTCAACTGTCTAGGGCACTAGCAATTCAAGCTAAGAGAGCTAGAATCACCTATATTTAGTGCAGATGCTTCATGTATCCCCAAGCGTCCTTCATAATACACCTACCCTTGTTTTATTTAATTTTGTTTCATCACCTATATCAACCACCTAGAAGGAAGACAAGTGTTAGCAATAGATTTGATTGGAAAATTAAAGACATTTGGTGTTACAAAGAATTCATTTTTTGCAAAATTTCATCGATAGAAAATTATATTTTGTTTTGATTGCAACATGCCAACTTATATTGACACTAAAACAACACATCAAATAGTACAATGGGAATTTAATTTCCAATTTAACCTATCACTAACACTAGTAATATATCAATAATTATATCTTCTATTTATCCATTCTATCAGAATTGTGAAGAAGTGAATGTCCATATGGATATATGAAAAAATCATCTCCCTTGACATCTTAAATAAGGTAATTGTAGTGTAGTAAAATGCATACCATTTCATTTTCACACTTGTTTGGGCCTACCTTGCTTTATTTATGTATTAATTGGTCCTATTTTGCATTCACAAGCCTAATAAACTATATCTTTTTATTGCTAATCCTGACAAACATCAATGGATAAATGATAATTTAATGATTCCATTTGAGTGTCCCTGATTTTTGGGTTGGGAATAATATGCTACCTAGGGCTTCTTTCTCCCCCAAAGGTCTTGGGACCCTGATTTTAAAAGCACCTTAAATGGGCCCCTTTTTGGAGTCAGTGCCCCAAGTTTTTAGCTTTGGGACTAAGATGTCACCTAGGGTGTCTTAGTCCCCCTTAAGCTTTTTTAGAGATTTAATTTCAAAATTTGGCAAGATTTAGCCTCCTTAAATTAATGATTTCATATGTCGACTTGTTGTGGTGTAATTAAGGATATTAAGCATGTACAAGTATAATTACAAGGTTCTTTCACTCATTTTCATATCGATCAAGTTGAACAAGCAATCTAAGGAATATAAGCATTCAAGCATTCAAGAGTAATTCATCAAGAATTTTGAGCCATCATCAAGGTTCAAGCAACATATCAAGGATATTGTTGCATCATGTTTGTTGTTGTGCTAAAAATTGTGATGTAGGGTTTATGATTCAAGCAAGATCTACATCATTCAAGAATGAGTCAAGAACCACATTCATTGCAGCCATTTCAAGCATATTTGCATATTTTATAACAAGGGTTTGGTGAGTTGCAACACAATTTTTTTTCATTCATCATTTCTATTCCATTTTAAGGTTTAATTACCAACAAGGGGTTTGACCAAGGAAAACCCCCATTTAATAACAATCAACAAACTTTTACTTTCTTGCATGCTTGTGATTATAGATTTAGGTTGAATACTTGAAGATCATTTGGAGTGAAAAGTTGTAAAGTTGGATTGTAAAATTGTCATCTTCACAAAAACTCACCTACAGGCTAGATCTGGAAGTTTCAGGACCTAAGACTAGAGAAGAAGGAAGTGTAGACATCAAGCCTTAGGACCACTTTTAGAGATTTTAGAAATTCAAATCGGGACTAAGATAGTAGCAAGGGCACCTTAGTCCTCCGAGTGGAATTTTGCAGAGATTCCTTTAGACCCGGTTCTGGCATCCTAAGGTTCTGCATCTACCCTGAAAAACAACAACGAGACTAATAAGATAGTAAGGGCATCTTAGTCCACCATAACATATTTTGACAACTTCTTTGCATTTTCAAAATCCTTGTTACATTTCCAGACTTCCTAGGTACACATACCCTAACTTGTTGTTGCATTATTTCATCATTTACATCCTTCATTTAGCTTGCATAACTAGGTTTTGTGAGTTGAATGTTTAATTGTATTTTCCAAGCTTTTGCTTGGTGGTGAACCCCACAAAGCATAAAGAACCCCCTCCTAGGTCTTCCTTGTTGAGAATTGACTCACCCTTTGCGTTGATAGTCAATCCAATTAGGGTTCCTAGGTCATATTTGAATGACCATAGGAAGATAGTGGTGTTCTATGACCTAGGCCATAAAACCCCCTACACATTTTTTCTTTATGGTTCAGTAATATATAACAAATCTTAGAGTAAAATTTTTATTTTAATTTCTTCATATGATTGGAACAAAAAAATGCATAAAATAATTGTAGGTTGGAAAAAACAATGTGGGATGTCCATTGTTTCATTCTACATGTTGAAAGATAAAGGGTGTAGACAACAAACAAGAGTTGTGGGTGGGAGACATAAATCTAAGCAAATTGAGGTGAGGGATGACCAACCAATTTGGTTGTTATGTGCAGAGGGTTTTAAAACAACATGTGGGTTGCAGGTTTGATAAAACCCAGTGTTTTCCATTTTGCAATTTTACAAAACAATATGAATCTAATCAAAACCTTTTGTTATTTAGTATTTACATAGTAACAACCCAAGTGGTTTGTTACCCCTCACCTCAATTTGGTTAGTCATCCACTGTTCTGTAAATTGCACTATATGAAAATAATATGAATGTAATGAAAACCCTTTCTTTTATAGATAGTAATAATATAATGAAGTCCACCTTCAAAATCTATAACAAGTCTTAGTTAGACTAAATATTGCATTTCAATTTCCTTATATGATGTAGGTTTTATAACACCTTGTGTTTTCCACACTGTAATTTTATTTAGAATATGAATAGCTTCAAAACCCTTTGTTATGGACAAACTATGAATGTAATGAAACACAATATATTTCTAGGTTGGAAAACATACGTGTAAAAGTATATTTGTAAGTTGGAAAAAATAGTGGGTTGAGAGTAGATAGTTTATGAAAACACTTCAAAATCCAAATCTGTCTCCCCAACAATATCGAATTCTTGCCACTTTCTTCCGAGCTACCCAACAACCTACAAAATGCAAAAATGTGAGCATGACAATTTTTTTTCCAAAATAGATAATTTGAAATGTGCCAACGATTTGATTTAAAATCTTACCGGTGTGCCATGCTTTTCAACAAGGGGACACGTGACTAAGCACTAAAGACAAAATAAATGTCCATCAACATCCATCCATTAGTCTATCTTGTAAGGATGCCATTGTATGAGGTGTTATGTTATAATGTCTAAGATATAGTGTATTTTGTTGAGAGATTAGCTTCTCCCTCTTTGGAGTTCCATACTTTTTATGTAATTAAATATTTAATTATGGATAAATTAGTTGTCATGAGCATCACTCGTAAAGTAAAAGTAGCTCAAACTTAAAAAAATAAAATCACGAGGCATGTCACATCATTATGAATCAAGATTCCACTATCATATGTTGTGAATCTCATATGATCTTAAATTAAATTAATGTGCCATGCCATGATATATGGGTATTAAAGCATCTAAAAGTGATGATACCATATGTCATACCATGTCACATTAATTAAATTTTAGATGATATCAATCCATAGATCATATCATACCAACATCATATGATAGTGAAAACTTGAATCATAATGGATGTAAAATGGCATGTATGGTTTTGATTTTGATTTTTCCTAGGTTTTATTCATTGACCCTAAAAACTACTTGTAGCAATGCCTAGACTCTCATTTTTTTTTCTATTGAAATTTGAACTCAACACCATCTAGGTGCTTACAACATGGCATTTCCATTAAGCTAAGCGCCCATCGGTAGAATCTCCTTATTAGTTTGGTAATATTAGACATTAAAAATTATGATAGATGAAAACATAATTTTCAATTATAATAGTGCTCTTTAGGATTTTTTAGGTTATAGATAGAAATTTATATGCATCTTCCACTATGTATTGACTATGAATAGAAGATTCCTACAATGAGAAATGTCCTATTTCATAAAATAGAACCCCATCTATATATTTGTACAACTGTATTCCATGACAAAATTTTCATATAAGTAAAGGTAGGTGTAAAACAATAGTGTTTCACGACCTACACTATAAAATGTTCATCACTGTCAACAAGTTTATTCAATATTGCCTCTAATATCAAGAAATTGATGTTATTTCTATTTCTAATGCACACATACATATACGGACTTGTAAACCACCTAGGGGTTTGGTAGGTTATGATGTGGAGGTTGGAAAATACACTGTCTTATGAAGCATGCTTTTGATTGAACTCTTTATCAATATTTTATATCATTTTCTGATCAATTATTACAATGACGAAAGAAAGTGTGATTTTAAATATTAAATCATTTCCCCATTATAATGAAACATCACTAATTATGGTTTAAAATATTGTTAAAAGAAAACTTATAAAATTAAATTAGAAAACTCTAATTTTTAAAACAATTAACATTTAGAAAATTCTATGATAATTTTATAAAAATCTTATAACAATTTGGATGATTTGGTAGCTAGTGTTGTAATGTGGAGATTGAAAAAAACAAAGTGTTATGAAGCATACAATTTCTTAGAACAACCAATCTTTGCAGGTTTGGATGTAACTAATTTCAAGACAAAACAACAAGTCAGAGACATGATAACAAGTCATAGACATGATAACATACTAATTGAGAAGGAGTATGCTAGAGGCTCCCACACCATTCCTGATACTAGCAAAGTAAAAAAGTACAACTTGGATTCCCAGTCTTCGGACCCATTGGGCATGGAGCATGCTGATATTGTGAAGACTACAAATCATGGGGAGGAGCTCTATGTGTTGTAGGAAAAAATGAATAATATGGACAAGAAATTATGTGGCTTGACTCGCTTCACTATCAAGCTTGTCCACTGTGTTACCAACACCCTATCTGCAGTTATGAAGGATGAAATGGATGAGAAGAATCTTGATGATGGACAAGAATGGGTTGGGGATGATGTTGTTAATCTCCTATCAAAGAACTAGGAAAATGCGAGTTAGTCTATATTGTGTTTTCTTTTTGTCTATCTGTTGTTGGTCTGTGGTGTATGTTTTTTGGTATAGTCTAATGTTTTTTGGACTTGAAATTTTTGGCCCTAGTGGCTCTTTGTGTTAAGGGTACAACACCCTGTAAATGCTAATTACCATATCAAAAAAATACAAAAACACATAAAAACATACATAGAAACATACATAACATTTGGTGGCTAGTGTTGTGATGTGGAGGTTGAAAAACACACAATGTTATGAAGCATACAATTTCTTATACAAACCAACCTCTGCAAGTTTGGACATAACTAATCTTGTAAAAAAATGACATGTCATAGGCATGATAACATACAAAAATGCATAAAAACATACATAACATTTGGTAGCTAGTGTTGTGATGTGGAGGTTGATTAACACACAATGTTATGAAGCACACAATTTCTTATACCATCCAACCTTTGCAAGTTTGGAGGCAGCTAATCTCACAAAAAAATGAAATTTCATGGACATTATAGCATACAAAAACACATGAAAATATACATAACATTTGGTAGCTAGTGTTGTGATGTGGAGGTTGAAAAACACACTGTGTTCTGAAGCATGCAATCTATTATACTAGCCAGCCTCTACAGGTTTGTAGGTAGCTAATCTCACAACAAAATAGCATGTCATAGACATGATAACATACATAAACACATAAAAACATACATGGAAACATACACAACATTTGGTAGCTAGTGTGGTAATGTGTAGGTTGACAAACACACCGTGTTTTGAAGCATGAAATTTCCTATACTAGCTAGCCTCTGTAGGTTTGGAGGCAGCTAATATGGGAACAAAATGACATGTCATAGACATGATAACATAAAAATGCATAAATATATACATAACATTTGGTAGCTAGTGTTGTGATGTGGAGGTTGACAAACACACTATGTTCTGAACCATGCAATTTCTTATACCAATCGTAGGTTTCGATGTAGCTCATCTCACAACAACGCATGTCATAGACATGATAACATGCAAAAACTCATAAAAACATACATAGAAACACACAAAACATTTGGTAGCTAGTGTTGTGATGTGGAAGTTGACAAACACACAATGTTATGAAGCATGCAATTTCTTATACCAGCTAGCCTCTATAGGTTTAGACACAACTAATCTCATAAAAAAACAACCTATAGACATGATAACATATAAAAATGCATAAAAGAATATATAGAAATATACATAACATTTGGTAGCTAGTGTTGTGATGTGGAGGTTGACAAACTCACTGTGTGTGTTGTGATGTGGAGGTTGACAAACACATTGTGTTTTGAAGCATGCAATTTCTTATACCAGCTAGCCTCTATAGGTTTTCATGCACCTAGTATCATAACAAAATGATATCTCATATACATGATAACATACAAAAAAGAAAAAAAATACATAGAAACATACATAACATTTGGTAGCTAGTGTTGTGATGTGGAGGTTGAAAAACACACTGTGTTCTGAAGCATGCAATTTCTTATACCAACTAGCCTCTGCAAGTGTTGACACAACTAATCTCACAAAAAAAACATGTAATTGACATGATAAAATATAAAAAATCATAAAAATATACATAGAAAAATACATAACATTTGGTAACTAGTGTTGTGATGTGGAGGTTAAAAAATACACTGTGTTTTGAAGAATGTGATTTCTTATATCAACTAGCCTCTGCAAGTTTGGAGGAAGCTAATCTCACAACAAAATGTAATGTCATAGACATGATAAAATACAAAAATTAACAAAGGAATACATGAAATTTGGTATCTAGTGTTGTGATGTGGAGGTTGAAAAACATACAATGTTATGAAGCATGCAACTTCTTACATTAGCCAACCTCTGCAGATTTGGATGAAACTAATCTCACAAAAAATGACATGTCATAGATATGATAACATACAAAAATGCATAAAAACATAGATAACATTTGGTAGAGCTAGTGTTGTTATGTGGAGGTTGACAAACACATTATGTTTTGAAGCTTATAATTTCTTATACCAGTCAACCTCTACAGGTTTAGAGGTAGCTAATCTTGAAACAAAACAACATTTCATAGACATGATAACATATGAAAATTCATAAAAACATACATAACATTTGGTAGCTAGTGTTGTGATTTGGAGGTTGACAAACACATTATGTTCTAAAGCATGTGATTTATTATACCGACTAGTCTATGCAGTTGTGGATATAGATAATCTTGTAAGAAAATTACATGTCATAGACATGATAACATACACACATAAGAACATACATAGAAATATACATAAAATTTGGTAGCTAGTGTTGTGATGTGGAAGTTGACAAACACACTATGTTCTGAAGTACACAATTTATTAAACCAACCAACCTCTAAACGTTTAGAGGTAGCTAATATCACAACAAAATGACATTTCATAGATATGATAACATATAAAAACATACATAGAATCATACATTGCATTTGGTAGCTAGTGTTGTGATGTGGAGGTTGACAACACTATGTTTTGAAGCATGCAATTTCTTATACCGGCTAGCCTCTACAGGTTTGGAGGCAGATAATCTCACAACAAAATGACATGTAATAAACATGATAACATACAAAAATTCATGAAAACATACATAACATTTGGTAGCTAGTGATGTGATGTGGAGGTTGACAAAAACACTGTGTTCTAAAGCATGTAATTTCTTATACAAGCCAACCTCTATAGGTGTGGACGTAGATAATCTCACAAAAAAATGGTATGTCATAGACATGATAGCATAGAAAATGCATAAAAAATACATAGAAACATACACAACATTTGCTAGCTAATGCTGTGATGTGGACGTTGTCAAACACACTGTGTTTTGAAGCATGCGATTTCGTATACCAACCAACCTCTGCAAGTTTGGAAGCAACTAATATCGCAAAAAAATGGCATATCATAGACATGATCACATACAAAAATTCATAAAAAACATATATAGAAACATACATAACTTTTGATAGCTAGTGTTGTCATGTGGAGGTTGAAAAAAAAATTGTATTTTGAAGCATGCAATTTCTTATACTGGCCAACCTTTATAGATTTGGAGGCATCTAATATCACAAAAAAATGACATTTCATAGATATGATTGTTGATGGTTAAAATGACACAAACAACATTAAAAAAAAATATTTCTACTCTATTTCTCCTGAAAAAGAAAGACAACATGTAGTGGCCTAACACCCAAGGTCCTGGTAGTTGGTTCTCAACTGTCTGGTGTCACTCAACCGGTTCATGCAACTGTAATGTTCAAGGGGCTTGTGCTAGTAACAAAAGATTCAAGCCATGACTCATTTTATCAAAATAGTTCTTGTAAATAAAGGGGTTTCAAACAAAAGAAAAATATGGAACAAAGGGGTAACCAATAAATTTGAATCAAAGTTATCTAACATTCGGACATATACCTTCAACAATGAATGTTTTCTAACAAATCACAAAACCAAAAGCATGACACAATCTACATCATAAACTATACCATTGCATGCACCTAAGGTGCTTAATTCAATACCACTTTTTCGCTTATCACAACTATCTCCAAGATTTCAAAACATACATCCATTCATTTCCAAGGTCATAGATCAATAGATTTTAAATAACTTTAATTCAATGACAATCTAATAAGAAAATCCTTAAATCTGATTCCTTCAAGTGATTTTCATCACTCAAGAAACTTTTATGTTCAACACAATCATTGCATACATATAGAGTATAACTTATCAGCCTTATCACACAAACAATTTAACTCTAACACCATATTGCGAGAAAACCTATAATTTAATTAACTATAAATCATCTAGTAACAATGTATCAAAGTGATCACTAAAAAATTCTATCTCCTAGCATTAGGTAAGCCAATTCTATTCTCAATTAGCCGACCTTTACAATATGATACCCATCAAGTATTTATAGATATACAAAACTTCAAACTCTACTTCTATTTTAGGCAATCCACCCTTTCAGGAACTAAAAATTCTCTTGGAAACTCAGATCAATTTGATCTTGAGTTCTTACATTTAGACATTCAATTTAACTAAAAATAGAAGATAGAAGAGAAGAAGAAGTCATGCGCTTAAAAAGTTGTTAGTGATGCATGCAACATGCAAAGAAGAGGAAAATTATGCATGTAGGGACTCATGCATGCGAAGCTGGATCTGCAATGAACTCATCATAGCTGATGAAGACTTGCTGTAAGGTATCTATTTCCAGCCCATCAATCTAGCTATCTTCAAACTTGATTCGATCCAATTCTGCTGCAGCAAATTCCCTCATACCCTTTATTTTTGTTAACTCTCTCCCAACATGTTTTATCTGTTATTTGACCTCCACTAGCCGATCTATTATCAAGTCTTCTCCAACATCTTTTCCCTGCACGATTCCTTTGAACCTTTCATCCCACTTCTCTTTAATTTGACTCAAAGGCATGCCTTCTTTTGTTAGCACATTTGCATCTACAATTATAGCAATGACTGCTTCCAGCTCTTCCAATTGCTCAGTCAAATTATTAACAGGCTCCTAAATTTCATCCTTATGTTTACACAAAAAGTTAGTTCTAAACCGGAGTATACGAGAAGTTTTCTCCACAAAATCCTTGTTGTCCTCCTCAAGTATTGATTGTTCTAGAAGAGTTGTTAAAGGAAATGCACTGACCTTTTCTAACTTCTGACTGTATTCTTTATACTCTTCTTCTTGCTTTTCCGATGCCTCAATGTATTGATGCATCTCTTTTATCAACCCTTCTGTATCCTTGTAGGATTCAAAACCTTCAACCAAAACTTCACCTACCTCTCGGTTGAACTTCTCTACCCACCGATCTACCATCTCCACTTTGCCTCTTACCTACACCAAATCATCTACCTCCTTTTTGCTTAAAAAAATAGGAGTCTCAATGTTTGTTACCTGTTGTGATCTTGGAGAGGAGACTCTTCAAGAATGAATGTAATTGATCCAATTGAGCTTTAAGCTCATCCTTCTTTTGCTTATCCTTGATCATTCTTGACTTGGTTGTTGAAGCCACCACATCAATCAAGTTCATTTTCTGATTCCTAGTGGGCCTTCCCAAGTTGACCATACTCAATTGATAATCTGTTAGCTACATGTCCCCTACCTCCTTTTCTGTCATTGGCATGACACATTCAACAACAATTTCTCCTTTGTCTGTGAGTCGGGTAGAATGTAGAATATTAGCCTTCTTTTTAGGCCTCTCCTGCTCAATTCCTTTCATCATATCCTCCCAATTGAGAGGTTGTGGAGGTGTTACTGCCCTCTTCTACAGGTCCAATTTTAGCCAAGTAGGAGTACTTGGAGCAGTAGTCATCATAGAAGAGGAAGCAACAACTGTAGAAGGTGGCTGAACATTTACCTGAGATTGAGGATCAACCTTGGATTTCTCTTGTTGTTCTTGCAGTATATGCATCTGCACCATCTTCTCATCCTCTTCTCTATCTTTTTGATCTTCCCTTTTCTTTTCTTCTTCTTCTTTCCTCAGACTCTCTTCTTCCAACCGATCTCTCTCTACCTTTTCTTTTTCCAAACTTTCCTTCTCCAAAGCCTTAAGTTTTTCTTCTTTTTCCATTTCTTCTTCTACTTGCTGCTTCTTAACCATCTCCTCAACATCCTTTTTCCTCTTTAAACTTTCAGCTTCTTCTTCTTTCTGGTGAGCTTCTTCTGCAAGTTTTATTTTGGCAACTAAGATTTCTCTTTCCCTTCGGTTTCTTGCTTTCTCTTCCTCAAGGTCATGAATTTTCTGTATTAGCTCCAACTTGTCGTTCTCTTCTTTGACCTTGAGCTCATGTTCTTGCTCCCTTCTTTTCCTCTCTACTTCATCAATTGCTGCCTTTTCCTTAACTTTTTTTGCTTTCAATTGTTGCTGCTACAATACAACATCAGCTTGTACCTTGGCTTCCATTTCCTTTTGTTTCTCCAATGCAGCCCTTGCATCAGAATCTCTTTTCCCATCTTCAAATAGCTTCCATTGATAATATTATGTTAAGATCTGCTCAATATCCTCCTCTAGAGGCATGTTCTCTTGCAAATCCTTTTCTGAGAGAGTCTCATCTGAATCTGTCTCAACTTCCAGAACTTCCTTCTCCATTTCTTTCCCCTTGGCAGCTTTAGCCATGTTATGAAGAGATCCTTCTTGAATTTATTTACTCTTCTTCCTTGTTATTGGGACTTGTGTGGACGATTCACCTAATGTAGGTGTCAAAATAGAAAATCCTACTGGAACATCTCCCTCTTGTGTTTCTTCTTCATCATCTACCGCCTCAAGTTCTATTTCTTCAATGTCTGGAGGAAGGAATTCCAATGGCTCTTTGGGAGGTGTCTTTCTTTTGATTCTCTTGTATCCCTTACCCTTTTTAAGGACTAGTCCTTGAGGAGCTTGAGTTCTCAACATTAACCACTGCACACTCCTACCCAATACAGTCCTTCCAATCTTCTTAATATCAATTGTTTCTTCAACATCCCAGTCAATTGGATCCAGATTCTTGGTGCCAATATTCAAAGCTTCATAGGACAGATCTAATACAATTCCATCATCCACCAATGTGTCAAGAATTTTTTCTTTAACACCTAGCTCTGCCATGAGTGCAACCGAAAATCTTTCATAGTTATTCTTTCTCAAATCATATTCATCCTGCCGATCACTCCAAAAGTCTTCTAACAAATTGAAATGTCTAGTAAACACTAAAGGCAATAAGGCATACATCTTCCCCTTTGGATCAAAACACTTACGAGCTGTGTACAATCCCAATTTCAATTGTATCAATTCACTATAGACCACCTTTGCTCCTACCAAGTGTTGACAGCTATATTCACCTAGCTTCATGGGAAATTTATGACATCCAGTTTTATGCTTGATCCCAAACCAAGCATTAACCCCAATAGCTTGATATACAAACTCCATTAACACTATCCTGTTATTGCAACACCTTGGAAGCAAATGTGGATGGCCTTCAAAACCATCCAACTTGAAGTATGTAAATTTAGGGTATTGGATGTACCAACATCCCCATTCTGCAATGAATGCCATGGCTTCTTGACTCAACCGGTATCCTGCATCTCCATTCAATTGGTTGATAATCACATATAAAAATGCATCATTAACTCTTCTGAAATGAGTCTCAACAACTTGAAGAGACAATTGATCATAGTGCTCCCATACCGTCTTCTATCCATCCAAGACTCCCATTATGCCTACTCTATTCAAACCCAAAAAAATCCCCAATCTGGTTGTTGCATATACAATGTAAGAAGTCATGAAGAAGCTTTTAGTTTTCTGATCCTTGTTAGTTGATCATGTATGGCATCAGAAACAATCATTGACCAATCAAACTGTTGTTCACCATTCAAGATGGTCTGAATAAAAGGAAACATCCACTCCTTGAAGTGAAATGCATCCCTCTTCCCAAATACCCTAGACAACATTAAGATCAAGTTTGACAATTCTTTATGAAATTCCGCTCTTTTTGGTTGATCATGAAGTTTGAGCAGAGACTTCTTCTCTATTATCAACCATTTCTTATTCAAATGAGTATTATTGGATGTTTTATACTCGCTATACTTCTCTAGGGCCTCTGCCTTGGTTAGCTGCACCAAGTTCTTAGGACCCGGAACACTAAATATACTTTGAAACATCTGAGGAGTAAGATCAATGATCACATTATTTTGTGAATCCACGCATAGTCTTGTAGCAGGATTGTAGGCACTGCCTGCTGTTAAGATCAACTTCGGACACTGGACTGACAAAGGAAATACAGTGATATGGGCCAAGCTAGAATCAACAATCCTTTGCGTCCTTCCTGTGAGATTTTCTCGTTCTGCAAATGTTTTTGCATGTAACTCCTCAAAGTTATATTGCCCCAAATTGGTATCAGTGATATCTGACCAGTCTGATTCCACCTTGCTCACCTTCACCACCAAACTCTTGTGATTATACCTCAAGGTATAAGGTAGTTGTTCTGGCTTTACCTTATTTGGTGTTGGTGCTGCCTTTGATGTTCCTGACATCTTTCAACTTTCCTGCAAGCAAAACCTCTAATTAGATCTTTAGACATCATCATAAAACATGCTTTTAAAAACCATACCCTTCATACATGCACCGGAGGTGGAACCAGGCATAAACACAACCTAAAATAGTCTCTTTTACAATACTGTCAGACTTAGAACAAAAACCGATATAGATACTTCACTAATAATGAACGGGCTCAGAGTCAGAATCGGGAAGGTGATCGGAACCGGGACCGAAATGAAAAAGGGATTTGGTTTTTCTTCAGATATTCATATTTTCACATTCCATTTCCACTCCGCCTCCGCTTCTGTCCAGGTTATCATTATTTCCCAAAGAAGACTTCTTATCATACGCGAAGCCGAAAACGGAATGGAAACGAAATCGATAACTTTTGTAAAACAAAATTCTCAAGTTCATAATCGATTCCGATCCCGCCTCCGCCTAGGTTAACCGTGACATCATCAAAATATTTTATTGATTTAACATATAACTTCATGATTAAAACCAAGGTCGCTTTAAATGAAAAAGGGGCTTTAAAAACACTACACTCATATGACTATGGGGAACGACTGTATTTAGGGAATCATATTTAATCATTTAAATGTGATCACTTCAAGACACAAAATCCTACTATAACAAACTCGATAAAAACTAGGGCACTGATTTTAAACCTTGCCATTTACCAGAACAAAAACTGCGACACAACCCTAAGTAAAAAAAATGATGAATCTAATCTACCTCACTGTAGATCCCTAACTTTAACCAACACCATTAAAACCCTAATTCAATCTAATCTACTGTGAATCAAAATAGCACGATGTGATCATGACTAAAATGTGAAAACTACCGTGCTCTAAAATACAAAGAATCAAAAATGATAGTACAAGAAACGAAGACTAAAGCAAACAAACAAAATAAAACAAGAACCTACTCGTATAATCATGCCAAGAAGCATAGATCCACTTAAAACTAAATGATTGAAAGCACGAGCAGATATAAAACAAAAACATAGAAAACACGATAGTAGATAAACAAAGAACAACAATGATAAGAAACCCTACCTCAAATGCAAAAGAACCCGAGGTAACCTTTCGAACTGATTCTCATGCAATAACCTTCCTCTCTTTCGATCAATTTTCTCAAATGAACTTCGCTGCTACTCTTTCGTGCTCGTTAATCTCTTAACAATGATAATAATGATTTGTTTAACCCTTAATGAAGGTAAAAATTCTGATTTCTAGCTACACGAACAACTGTTATTAATGCCTTAAAATGCAGTTAAGGCGGAGTCATAACTATGAGAGAATGAATACTTCTTTGTAGTGCCACTTGAGTCAAAAAGTCAATAATCCAAAAATGGCGGGGGTGGAACCAAAATGGAAACTGATTCGCAACTTTAAGAAATTTCTAAACTTAATTCCCATTCTGAGTCCGGGTCCGCCAACTAAACATAAAATAAAACCACACACAAAAAGTAAAGCAAAAGACCGACATAATAAAACTAAACATAAGGACTTA
The DNA here is from genome assembly GCA_007115665.2 of Sequoiadendron giganteum. NCBI lineage: Eukaryota > Viridiplantae > Streptophyta > Pinopsida > Cupressales > Cupressaceae > Sequoiadendron > Sequoiadendron giganteum. Next base: position 405,583,438 of record CM021103.1, on the reverse strand, counting down.
GACTAAAACCAAAAAAGAAACAATGGAGGCGGCGGCGGAATCGATTATGATTTTGCAATTTTTCGATAACGACCAACCTAACACCCACTCCGGCTCCGGTTCCGCTAAAAACAAAAGACCAAAAAGAAAAGACCGTCGGGATGGGAACCAAAACAAGCTTTAAAAGGACTTTCAGAACCCGATTCAGTTCTGGTTCCGATTCCGACAGACTAAACCAAAATAAACAAAGTGTTGGAAGCAAAATGACCCCAAACTTTATTTGAAAAACAACAAAGGATAAAGAACAACAAGGGGGACCCATTTTGACCAAGGCAAAAGATGGGGTGGTTATGCAAGGCATAACAATGATAACATACAAAAAATTATAAAAAAATACATAGAAACATACATAACATTTGGTAGCTAGTGTCATGTTGTGGAGTTTGACACACACATTGTGTTCTAAAGCATGCAATTTCTTATACTATCTAGCCTTGGTAGATGTGGACGCAGTTAATATCACAATAAAATGACATGTCATAGACATAATAACATAAAAAAATGCATAAAAAATACATAGAAACATACATAACATTTGGTAGCTAGTGTTGTGATGTGGAGGTTGACAAACACACTGTGTTTTGAAGCATGCAATGTCTTATACCAGCTAGCCTTTGCAGGTTTGGAGGTAGCTAATCTCACAAAACAATGACATGTGATAGACATGATAACATACAAAAATGCATAAATATATACAAAAAAACACACATAACATTTGGTAACTAGTGTTGTGATGTGGAGGTTGACAAACACATTGTATTTTGAAGCATGCAATTTTTTATACCAACTAACCTTTGTAGGTTTAAATGCAACTAATATCACAAAAAAATACATTCCATAGACATGATAACATACAAAATCTCATAAAACATACATAGAAATGAACATAACATTTGGTAGCTAGTGTTGTGATGTCAAATTTGACAAACTCACAATGTTATGAAGCATGCAATTTATTATAATAGCTAGCCTCTACAAGTTTGGACACAACTAATCTCACAAAAAAATGACATTTCATAGACTTGATAAAATAAAAAAATTCATAAAAATATACATAGAAACATACACAACATTCGGTAGCTAGTGTAATTGTGATGTGGAGGTTGAAAAACACATTGTGTTTTGAAGCATGCAATTTCTTATACCATTTATCCTCTACAGGTTTGGGTGCACCTAATATCACAACAAAATGACATGCCATAGACATGGTAACATACACAAAGGAATTAAAAAATACATAGAAAAATATATAACATTTGGTAGCTAGATTTGTGATGTGGAGGTTGACAAATTCATAGTGTTATGAAGTATGCAATTTCTTACATCAGCCAACCTCTATAGGCTTGGATGCAACCAATCTCACAATAAAATGACTTGAGATAGAAATGATAACATACAAAAACACATAAAAACATACATAGAAACATACATAACATTTGGTAGCTAGTCTTGTGATGTGGAGGTTGGAAAATACACTACGTTCTAAAGCATGGAATTTCTTATATCAGCTAGCCTCTGTAGGTTTCATTGTCTACACTAAAGCTTGGTCTATGCAAAATTAATTGAAATTGAAAAATGACATCTTGTTTTCAAACCCTAAACTCTAATAGCTATGCAAGGACATTCGTAACTTAACACGTAACACCCCAATTGGTGAGTCACCAATGATCTCAATTTAGAAAGTCTTCCTAAATTGCAATAATTATGGAGACAATGTTAAAAAATAAATAAAAATACCTCAATAGAATCACATAAACAAATACTCATATCAAATGGAAACCCCTTTTCGTAAGAAAAATCCTTACAGACCCATCAATCAATACCCTTTTCGTAACAAATACCAATTCAATTCTTCACAGTCCTTCAAGCAGAATGACAAAATGACATATATTTTAGGTAGATATACATACCTACTAACAAGATTCCCATGCTTGTCACATGTGTTTTGGTAGGGATATTGGCTATTTTGCAACTCCCTTCCCAGCTCCCTAGAAACCTTCAAAATGTGAATATTGAAAATGACAACGTTATGGGTAGAAAACCAATGTAGGCTCAATTTTCATAGTGGGATGTGAGTCTTTTCATACAAAATTCAAATTTTACAAACCCTCAACACATAAACAACTCTGCATGTCAAATTAATACCCCTTCTCACAATGAATACCCTTTCAATTCTTCATAGTCCATACGTAGAATGGAAAAACAACACATATTTCTAGCAAATATACATACCTCATAGCTAGCTATGTACGCCTCACATGCATCTTCAAAGGGGGAATGGATTCTCTACTTCCCTCTGTGCTTTCTTACCAAATCATTGCAACCTACAAAATGCAAAATATGGCAGCTATTTTCTTTCAAAATAGATAATTTGAAATATGCCAAAGATTTGATTTAAAATCCTACTGATGTACCACAATTTCTAGTGACGAGACATTTGACTAAGCACTAATGACATGTGCCTAAACGTCCATCAACATTTTCCCGTTAGTCTATCTCATAAGGATGCCATCGTATGGGGGATGGGGTGTTATGTTATAATGTATTAGACATAGGTGCATTTTTTCGGGATATTAGCTTGTCCCCCCATAAGGTGTGGCCCTTTAATTTGATTATATATATATATATATATATATATTACTTTTAAAAAAGATATGTTTTTAAAAAAGCACAAAAAATGAGATTTTTTCTCAAATTGGTATTTTCATGGGGCCGTATGGCTCCCTAAACCAAAAAAAAATTCTTCTTTTGCAAACCAAGCCAAAATTAACAAATTTATAGTCAATTTTAACAATGTTGAGCCTTGTAAGCGTGATGGCAGGGCCAAATTTGACCTAGAATGCTTTGAAATGATAGCTCCTTGATGGATTTGGCAATGAACCTTTTGTTTCAAATTATTGTAGATCTGGCCTCTAGTGTCCGATTTAGATAAAAGAAAAGACATATATGACTTTCTTAGCTACTATGAACTCAATGTTGAGCTCAAAATTTCTCTAGGAAGTTTCAAAAAACTTGAAACTAACAAGTTAATGTTTGAACACCCCATAAAATAGTAATTTTTACACAATTTTCTAATTCTCCAAATCATCCAAGGATGCAAGAGAACAACATACTCATATGATTTGAGAAATAAAACTCTAAACTCTGAGATTTCCTAAAATATTACTAATTGAAAACTCATTATTGCTTTGATACCATGTAAGATTTGGCTAAATAGCCTACCCAAGATGCAAATGAATGAAGTCAAATATAAAAATAAAAGATGAGAATGAATAAATTGTATTCTTTTCAATAGAATGCAACGCTACAATGAGCTTGATAATTGGAATGAATGGCGTAAGATTACAAAGGGAACCCTTTTGGTTATATAGGCTAAGGTGAGGGATATGATATGAGACATAAAGTGGATAAGTATCATAAGATTGTGAAAAGTGTCTTAATCTTATGATATGAGACACAAGGTGATAAATATCCCATGTGGACCCTAAGTAAACTTAAGTAATAAGGTGTGGAAAGGACCTAAGTGGATAACTAGCTAGGAAATGAACTTGTTAGGTAAAGTACCCCTTTAATACCAAAATTACATAATTAAATACTCATATTATTCAATTATCCTTTTTCCATCTCACAAACAAACAAATAAATAATTATCATATTCCACCTATTTTCCATCTCTCACATGCAACTATAATTATTAAGGAAATATTCCCTCCAACACATTCAAAAAATATTGCACACCTAAAAGCACTTGTCCTTATGGTCTTATTATTCTCTCAAAATATTCCAAGAATATAGTCCCACTAGATACATGTCACTTGTTCCCCTCATGCTCACAACCACTTACTAAATTTTGTAAGTTCATTTTAACCATTCATAATCCACCAACCTCCATCTCTATCCTCCATCCTCTACTTGATTATAGGGAAATCCTCTCAACCATCTTCCATTGTTGGCCACATCATTAGATTTTGACCATCCATTATCCCTTCTAAAAGTCTTTAAATTTGAACACTCTCTCTACTAAATCAATCAATTATCATTTATATTAGGTACATGCTATCAAAAAAGGTTTATTCAAGTGTAATAACCAACATTTTTTTTGAAAATATGTTAGCTTCAAAGAAAATGAAAGCATAACAACTTCCTTTCTACTTTTTGATTACTCAAATCCTAGATTGGGTAAAGTAAGAGCATACGATGTTAGGATTACCATTTAATGTATTACAACTTGTTGGAAAGAAGAATCAAACATCAAGCCAACCAAACCACTTATTCAATGGGATGCATAAAAAATACAAGAAAGAAATCATTTGCTTATTTAGCGAGAATTACAAGACACTTCTACTTTTTCAATGAGAAAGATTATAAAATATTTAAGAACATTTGAACATGATTCTTCTACTTTTTAGTGATGAGCTATTGCAGTATTACCACTTGTTCAGTGGGGTAAGTACTTCAACAATAACAAATTTAAACCAATACTAGTAATACCATCTCGTGTTTACAAAATAAAGTGCATAGGAATTGAAGCTTTTAGTGGTTTAACCATGCAAAGAAACACATATGCATTGTGAACACCAAAATAAAAAGATTAGCTATTGATATAAAGTGGGTGTAAAGAATTGCCGAAACAAGCCAAAATAGTGCCAAATAACATGCATCCAATAACTTAGGTATAAAATAACAATGTAATACATTGAATGGATGAATTAGAGAGTTGGTATAAGTATGAAAACCCTCTTTTTGTTGGTGTACTTTGGAAAAATCAAAACTGATACACTACTATTGATGCTTTGAAAAATAAGAAAAGGAGCATATGAACACACCCACAAGCATAATACTAGAAAAATCCCTTCAAAATCCATTCAACACACTTCAAAACACTGAATAGATCTTCATCTCATCAACATCCAAAATTAAAATTAAATTTTAAGCACAATTGTGATATTTGAAATGAAATCACTCCAATCTAACTAGGCCTTATTTCTCAAATCCAGAACTAAAAATCTAATGAGGTTTTTCATCCTCAAAAGATTAAGGAAGATCTCATAGGTTCAATTTAACAACCAAACAATATGAGAATTCTTTAGCATATCCAAATGAGCCCTTAACACCTCCTTTTATATTTGTTTTGTTGTTTTTAAAAACAACTTTTATTTTTTCACTACTTTTTTTAAAAAGAGGTTTTTTTGCTACTTATTCAAAGAAACACTTTTTTTTTTCTTTTTGCCAAAAAGCTTTTTCTTTTTTTTTTTTTGAAAAAAAATACTTTTTTCTTTTATTTGGTTGTTTTTTTTGAAAAATATTTTTTTCTTTAAATTAAATAGTTCATTATGTGAAAAACACCTCCTTATTCCTATCCATCCAACTTCTCAGACATTTAATCAACTTTCCAATGAGCTATTACATTAAGTTGTCCTTCAATTATTTCTCATTATTAGACAATATTAGTGAAATATTAATAAAATAATTTAATAACTCACCCAAGTTGCGCAAAGTACCCAAAAGATATAATTTTGTAATTTTGATCATACCAAAGTGATATTGAATGCTAGGGACAATGATTGGAGTTAATCAAGTGACTTTATAAAACTAGCTTGCTCCTTCAAGAAGTTTGGAGAGCACTCAAATGGTTAAAAATTGATTCTAAAAGAATCAAAGGGCTCCAACTAATCAACTAAACTCAAACCCAAGAAAAACTACACTACAAGTGATTAAATGCTTCTCTAATAAAGTCAAAGTTCTCCCTAACTAACTAGTTAGCCACTAGAAGACTTGGAAGCTAGGCTAAATGTGCATGAATTGGCTAAGCACCAAAAGGGGACATTACATCGAGCAAGGAGCATACACATTCCAACTATTCAAGGAGCAAACCATTCAACAATGGAGGTTTTGGTAACATATGAGTTTAGTTTTTGATGTTATTACTTTGTTTACACTCTCTTGTTGGGCTCTATCTAGAGGTTTTTGTTTGGGTTGGATAAGTTTACATTCTAGTTTTCTCTCATTTGCATTTCAAATCTCGGGCATTACATTTTGACGAATTTTTTAGGGAGATTAACACCCTTATCTCACTCCATTTGCATGTTTTTATGTCTTGTGGTTGGTTTTTATTGATAGCTTTTGTAACTTTTTGACTAGTTTTAGTGACCAAGTTTTTACAAGTGTGTTAGAGAAAAACAAATTTCATGGTTGCATCCAGGATGACTTAGAAATAAAGTTTGACATAAAACACATGTTATTTCACTAACAATGTTTTTCGAAGTATTTGTAAGTGTGATCAAAGGTACCCTTGTAAGAAATCTGTACCATCTTATGGAATCCATACCTTGTACAGTTTGTATCATACAAGCTATTGTATGGTTGCATAAATAAAACTCAACATATATACAAGTTACCAGTACACAACATTTATAAAACTAAAAAACATATATTCTGGCTTGTGAACACATACATAAGGTTAGAAGAAATTTACAAAGGTGATATATATAAAAGATGAGAAAAATAAAGCATATACACAACATATATTCCTTGTTAGAATTTTGATACATACATAGGATTGCAAAGTGTACTATATACATAAGGGTTTAAATCCTCAAAATCTTCATTCAAATCTATCGCTTTTATGATTTTTCAATTCGTTGAATTTCATTTCAAAATTTGATTGGAATCCGTGGGTTAAATAATAGATCCTTGAACTATATTAGTTGATAGGGGACAGCGGACAAAGGGCTTAAACCTTGCCTTGGTTCATTGGAACTTTGTAAAGGGACCCTTGCACAAAAATCACAATAATTTTTTTATTTCTATTAGATTTTCAAACTTTTATAGTCATTGGAAAGTTGATTCAAAGATGCACACTATGGTAAAGGTAAAATTTGCTCCAAAATTCAAGAATAAGCATTTAAAATTAAAATTTTGTTTTGAAACTTAAATTATGCATAACTTTAACATTTTAAATTCATTTTCAATGTTTTTTTCAAAAACTTATCAAAAAATTAAAGATTTTTTTTTTTTTATAGAATTAACTAGTTTTCTATTTTTGACTGATTTTTGTGTGTAAGACTTTTCATGTTCCGAATGACTCTATCTTACAAAATACTAACATAAGTGGTTTTGTAGGATGTTTTTTGAAGACATTGGTTATAGACCTTTTATTTTTTTGTATTCTTTGTCTTCTTTGTTTGTTTTCATATTGAAATTGGGTTAATCACATACACACTTTGATTTGAGTTAATAATTTATGTGTCTTTTAAACCCCAAGCACATGCATGTATGCTCTCCTATCACACCTTAGGGTGATCTTGAGGATAAAATAAGTATTGTAGTTTTTTCTTTTTTCCTTTTTAGGGGACCTACTTGGGGATTTCATCATCCCAAGGGATGATCTCAACTCCAAAGTTCCAATGGAGTATAAATAGCAGGGGGTGAATCCAAAGACACTCCTCTTGGAATTTATGAATTTTCATTTAGGCTAAGCCCCCAAGAAGTTTATATCTTGGGGAAGTGAAGGAAAAGAGTGGGTTAACATACTCTCATAGATGTTTGACTCTCTTATAGTTTTAAATTCATGGATTAGGCCTCACATACCCTTGTGGTATTCAAATGGTTCCTTGGATAAGCTTTGTATAACCTACTTTAAGACCTTTCTAGTGCAATGTACAATATCATGCATGAAGTTACTTGCCATGTATCTTCCTAAGTAGTGATAGAATCTCTTTGGGTAAGGTGAAAAAAACCTCCAAAAAAGGGAAAATGTGAGCCCTTGTGCCACTAGATCCCTATCTATCAATTCTTAAAAGATAAGTGCCTTCCACTAAACTTGAGGTATTTTATTGTGTGGGCCTACTTCTAAGTTAACACAACTTTTATTGAATAAATTTAGGCTTGTTATTATATCTTCTTGTTTAGGTGTTATATATACTAAGTGCTTGTTTGTAATCCTTCACTACCAAGTTTGAGTCAAGTCTAGTTTGAAGTTTGTTTTCTTGTTTGAAAACATTTTCCTATTGACATCATTTTTAAAACATAAAATTTTGAAACCAAATTTATGATAACCATCACTTCGTGAAAAATCTATTTATTTGATCATCACTAAATCCATAAACCAACATCCCCACAACAAACCAAATACATTCTGCTGACACTGTTGTGCCCGACCCGTCTGTTGACTCTGTTGTGCCTGACCCATCTGATGTCGTCGCTCTGTCAGCCCCGGTTCACACTTTGTTGGGAGCCTCTTCGATTCAGCTTGATATTTTGATCTTGACTACCTTGCTACCGAATCCCTTGCTGCTTGGTGATTCTGTAGTGGCTAAGGTGGGGTCGCTCATCTCACCGTTCTCTTCATTTCTTGTTTCCAAGCCTCCCTGGTCAGTTGTCCTTCGGAAGAAGAAATCTATTTCCTCTTCTCGGTTTCGGGCTCATGGAGCCAGCTCTGATCCCTCTGTGTCAAGGGTTTCTTGACCTCCTCGATTTCCATAGCTGTCAGTCAACTATTTCTATTTATTTCTATAGTTCAATCTCTATTTTGAACTATGTTTTTCTTTGGCCCCTTGGGCTCTTTGTGAAGGGAACGACACCCTGAAAATGTTGCTTAACTTTTCAAAAACAAACCAAATACATTATCCATTTTCACATTGGTCAAACTTACCACATACCTAGTCCTTAATAAATTATTCACAGTTTTACTTATCACATTGTCCAACCTTTCACAACACACCTTGAGTGCATGGTACACACCCCTTTGTCACCCATTATCCTCTTTCATAACCCTTGCCACCTTTGAGTCATATACAAGATAACATTAGGATGCCCTTGATCATCATATCATCAATCATTATATTTTATCCACATCTTCCTTATAGTCCACACCCATCATCAATACAAGTCAATCCTCAGTAATATTAAAAGCACCACTTTTGGATCTCTTAATAAAAATAATCACCTTAGTCAAAAACTTGGGACATTTAATCATCATAAGGCCCATCATTTAATCCTTGGAAACTCTACAATAATTTGTATATTCCAAAACTAAAGTTATAATCAAACCATCCTAAGATCCAAGTGTGTAGCTTAAACGTTTATCCAAGTTTAGAAAAGTCCAATACACACATTCTACCTAATCATCTATACCCATATTTGGGGTTATCCAATCATCCACGTTATCCATCCAAGTACTCCATCCAAGTCATCTATCAAGTCCACCCATGGTTATCCTTTTGATATAGTCACCATAAGTCAAACCAGTCCAAAATCCAAATTATCCCAAAGTTAAAAATCCAAGGATCTAACTAAAATATGGATCCATATCCCAAACTAGAAAAAATAAATTCACAATCAAAGAAATTCCAAATATTATAATCAAGGGAAAATCCAACAACATGATCCCTTTAGATCAAATCATTTTCCAAAATCAAACCAAGTATACTAACTATAATGAAATTATCCATAAACCAAGATATCATCCTTATGATGATGAGGATGATCTTATATACCAACTTGAATATGATCCTTATGATGATGAAGATGGTCTTATCTTCCAACCTAAATATCGTAGGATTAAATAGTGAATCTCAACACCCCCAAGAATAGTTGATAGACCAAAATATCTTCCAAAAGAGAGAAAATGACAAGAATAGCTTGTTGTATTATGAATACAAAATTACAAGATTGAATATATAATGTACATATGATTCATTGCTTATAAAGAAAATTTGTGAGATATGATTAGACAACAACTTGACATGTGTCTTAATCCTATACAATGATACAACTATCCCAACAATATTAACATACCTAGGAAAAACATTAAATAAAAGCCAACTAGATAAGATATGATAAGATCTTATCTAGACAACTAGAATTTCTAGAAAACACACCTAGGATCTAAGTAAACTAAACATGTAAATAGGGACCACAAATTAACTAAGATAAAATTCCTATTTACACCAACCACCCCCTTTAAGAGTAAGTTAAGGAGAATATTATTATGCAAATTATGAAAAGATGTAAGGATGCAAAGATGGGTCCCAACTACGAGGCCATGTCAGGTACCCATGTGTAATGCAAGTGTAATCTCTCACAAATAGACAAAAAAAGAAAACTTAGTGGGATAAAACTCCTCTCCAAAAGAGAGAAAAAATAAATAAGATGTTGTATGGAGGAATCAATGACCCCCCAAGGACTACAACCATCACGTATATATAATTAATTACCCCCTCATAAGAGGGAAAGAGAGAGACAATAAATCCCCCCAACAATGTGTAATCTCCTAAAAAAGTGGCAAGTCTTTGAAGACAAAACATAATCCAATGCCTACAAACAATATTTCTCCCCTTGGGAAGAAGATAAACCAAGTACAAATGGAAGAATGCTTCCCATTCCAAATAGGAATTTGTAGGAATATGAACCCATATTTGTGAATATTGTGTCTCTAAAACATGCTCATGCATGGCCAAGTTATTGGTAGATGAAGATGCCACAATCAAATTAGGTACATGCCTAATGACAAAAAAAGGTGATAAAAAAAAACAAACGGAAACCAATCTTGAACTAACTTAAAAGATAAATATGAAGTGACAACAGTTGTGCCATGACTATCATCAAATATGAGAGATAAACCCTCAAATTGGTCCTTCGATTCTGAAATTTGAGGCTCCACAAAAAATGATGCAATGTCTAATAAATAGTAATCCCAAACATGAAGAACATGATATACTTGTTGTAATGAATCACTAGAATTTCTCAATTAATCATCAACAAATGAGGAATGTGTGATCTCAAGTGGAGAAGTAGGAGCTATAGGAGAAGTCTCAAGATTATCAAGATGCTCAAGTTATACATCATATTCAAAATCCTCTAAGGTCTCACCATCAAAGGGTAAATTATCAACATCATCAAGTAGAATGAGGAAATTTGATGTAGGATCAAATGGAAATGGAGGATTATGTGGATCTCCAAAAACCTCCCAAATATTAGTCAAAATTGTGTGTGGGAATGAGATTATTGAAATCTAATGATAGGTATCTTTGAAGATACTTGCGTTGAAAATAGAACCAATCAATATTAAGATATGATTATTATTATTATCCAAAATTAATTTCTTCCATATTGTCTCTAGCTCAGGAATGATTCCATAAAGATGAGGCGAAATATTGAGCCACTTGCAATGTGTGAGGATTCCTTTCTACCAAGGCTCATAATTTTCCTTAGTTAAAATGATTACAAAAGGATGAGTTGCATGACCCATTATTACAACAATGATACACTTCTTAAATTATAAAATATGAGATCATACAAAAAATGTGGCTAAAATGAACTATTATGATAAGAACAACACCCTCCCAACTACCAAAATATCCAAGTAATCTCTAGGATACCCAAAAAGAAAGAACTAAAATCAAAATATACCAAACACAAGAACAAGAAAAAGTGCATGGATGGATGGATAGAGCTCCTCAATACCTTTCCAATACCACAAGAATCACAAAAAATAGAGATCGTGGCAAAAAGTTATGAGATTAAGAGCCAAAAAAAGATTCAAATTCAATCAACAATATAATGCACCTGTAAAAAAATATAGAAAAATTATTTGCACCACTGTGAAGTAAACAAAACCAAATTTCCATTGATATCTCATTTGATTTTTTTAGATATTCTAGCGAGAATTTATGCTCTATGAAAAAAATGCCAGATTACGGCTATAGGGGAAATTTTTTGGCCCCTTGGGTGTTGGTTGTAAATCACCCACTTGACCTTATGCTACACAAGTGGTTTAAAAAAATGTGTTGTCTAGTGGTAGTGGTGCTACTGGGATTGAGCGGATTGGTGGCAACAGGTGGAGCCACATTGCCTAGGGGTTTAAGCCCCCATAATTATATGACCATGGGCTGAATAGTCTATGAACCAAGTGCTATAAACAACAACCACCATGGGTTAAAAAATATATTATTAAACCTATGATTATGTACCGTGGTGATGTACCATGCATGGACAAATTTGACAACAAACCAAACATATTTTGTAAGGATGACGAGTACACAAAACATGCCAAATGATGTAGGGATGATGCCAAAAGATTCTCTGTCGATGCCTATAAACTACATAACTATAACCTATCATATGGTATGAACTATATACAATACAAATCCGTACTGTATGGATTTTTTTAGTGACGAATGAAAAAACCTATGATGCCCATGAGACAAAAGTGTTTGTTTTCAATGAATTGATAGTCGATATTTAGGTTTTTGGGGCTTTCAAATGTAATGCCAGGGTCCGATTTCGCCCAAAGTGCCCCAAAAATTTAAGTACCTCATAGATTTGGCAATTGTAACCATCAAATTGAATCCTACTGATCATGAAAGCTTATGCTTCTCCCGAACAACCTTATGGAAAATTTAGTGAATGGGGGACCTTTTTGTGCTTCACTAAATGACCTTTGGGATGTTTACAGAAGCTGACTCTTCCTTTTGTTTTAGGGAAAAGGGAGAGAGAAATACAAAAAATAAACTAAGGAAATGCACCATAAATTTTTTAGAGCATTTCAAATCCTAGCAAGCTCTTATTTCTGATGGAATGGACACAAAATACCATAGACCCTTCATTTTTGAAGAGAGAATGAACAACTAAGGCCCATAGGAGCATAGAGCATCTATTGGTGTTTTTTCCAGTACACCTGAAGAGAGATCTAGAAGGTAGCAATCTTTCATTATCAATCATCTTACAGATGAATGACCAACTCGATAGGTAAAGGGTTTTAAACCTTTGACCCTTACACTTTAGGCTCTATGGGACCAGGGAGGGTATTTCTCGACGAAGCTCACACGGATTCAACTAAATGAGTGAACATCTTGCACATATATGTTCCCCTTCATTCAAATAGATATTATTTAGCAAAATTTTGGCCAACTTTTACACAAATAAGCGTCCATTTGTTGGGAACAATGTTTCATTTTAGACTTGCACCTTGGGATAAGAAAAATTTGATTTAATGTTATCGTCATTATGAGTCCTTGACAAGGTATAGTGGGTGCTTCACTAAATTACAGAGACATACATAAGATAAACCAGTGCCTCATCCATTGGGAACAGGGTCAAACACATGATAGTCGATAATGCATAAATCATGAAATCAATGGCTTATTTTCATAATGCCTTAGACTATGAAAAATTCACAGTTACCAAAAACACAACTTCTTATTAGAATCTTGGGTAATTGCTTACAAACCTACTAATCCCATCAAGTATTTTTAATTAACCCCTTAGGCTAAAACAAGAAACAAAATTGGACATTCAATTAAACATTGAAAGAAAAATGATAAAATGCTTGCTTTCTCATTTATAGTATTGTAATAATCACTTACAGGAGAGAAAATATCTTAGTTTTATAGATTCATCACAATATCAAAAAATTATGCAAAATTATCTAAGATTATCATGTATAAGACTTGAACCTAAGACAATACCCTAGCTTGTCATATATACATTTTGCATTGCATTCATATTTATCCTATACCTAATCCATCTTAGACTCAAAAAGAAGATCCTTGAAATGAACCTTGAAATCCCTTTTATAAGTTAAGGGAGTAACAAGCAAAGGATTCATTTCATTTACATTTTACGATGATTTCGAGGTCATTTCGCCTGGTGGGTTTTCGTTCTCGGATAGTTATATTTTTGTTTGCATATCATGGGAAAAGAAAAAGAAAAAAGAGGCACCAAGCCATTGGTCAAAGCTACCACACAAGACTTCCAAAAGGTGTCACCATTGTAACCCGCACTTTACCAAAAATAGGAAAGGTCACCATCACTCTTAACAACAAAAACCCCTCGGAATACCCATGTCAGGAAACCACATCACCACACCCAGGACCCAATCATTACCAATCAAAGCACATGGGAATCACCCAACCTTGTCACTGGCTGAACGAGCACCATCATCCGACCTCCTTACAGAGAATGGAGTTGCAACTATCACCTCCTCATCTGAATCTGTATAGGGCAATGGCCACTACCAAGGAAAGTGATTCATTATCCTCTGAAGAAATATCACTAATCACCACCAAAGAACTAGGTTTGTCAGAACAAGCCCCAAGGCCTGCCCCTATCCTCGTTAATTCTTTCACAAACACTTCAGGCTCATTCTTCTCAAACTTGGCTAATTCTTATGAGTAAGCTTGTGGTTAGAGATTATAAGCTTCTCTGACAACAACATCTCTCTTGGTCCACTTACGAGTGCTTATCTTAGCCCTCAAAATGATTGGTGCATGTTAGACATCAATTACCTTGTCAGCTTCATAAGCTAATGGTTCCTGCGAGCTCAAACGTCATGACCTACACACTAGTGTGGAGGAAGAGGTCGACTGACTCATTTTTTTTGCAACATGAACCTGATATGTATGAGAAAACCAATAACCCTCACCAAGAGACCCCTAGATAGAGGCAATGCAAATTGCACCAACACCAGATACAAAAGAGGTTATCAAAATGCAACAGGAGCAACATATTCATTAAAGCACCATCCTACCACCCTGGCGACAATTACCTAGGAAATGACACTTATTGCCTAGTGCTTGTGATAATTGGCCAAAGGCACTGATTCAAAAATAGAATGGTGAATAATCTAAAGGATGATCCTCATTAAATAGAGGAATTCCCAGGATACTACAATTAATGGCCATCTTGGTTCACTCGCATGACTGAAAAAATCAATCACTTGCATGTCGCATCTCAGCCATCAATTGTCGTGGATTAGAGCCCAATCAACAAGGATCATTAAGAATTTCCACTTGCTTTATTGGTCATACTTAGAAACAACTAAGGATTTATTTAAAACTGCCACATACCCGGCCATATCCGAAGACAATCAATCTTGACATACGCGCCATCGATCCTACAATCACAAGAAAATCCAAGCCACAAACTGAAAAGATTTCCCATCACTCGTTCATCCTTCCTATGTGTGTCTCATCAAGAAATGGCTAAGAAGCCAACGATGAAACATTAACTGTAGACTGTAATTGTGAAAGGATCCCAACCATTAGTACTTAACCGTATCGCCCATTGCTTGTTTACAACCACCCATTCCATCCTAACCCGCGATGGACCGAGCCCACGCGATGAAGAGTCTTAACTCATCGACGGTTGCGGGTTGCATCCTAACCCATAAAGGCCAGCACATGACAATGGAAAAACTAGCGATGCAAACCACAAATACCCATTAGGCTCCAAATTGTAATCCATCACCCATCGCATGTTAGCCCCAAGTAGACCAACCTCAACTAGTGAAACATTGCACCTCAGTGATGGAACACGACTAAGGCATCGACAATCGTGAGTTCAACTATATCCTGCATAAGACAACCAACGATAGTTAAGAGGGTAGCGATGGGTCAATATGTTGACCACATCGATCATTGGGTATTACTTCCTCATGGACACAAATGAATACATGAAGGAATACAAGCAACCGATACAAAAGAGGAAGGCATCACTTATCATGGGTTACTTGACTAAATTTGAAAAAAATGGGCGATGGGTGATGCAAAACCCGACTTATGGAAAAATTAACAACACGTGCACCAAAGGTCATCTTTAGAAGGATGACGTAGTCACGGTGGGTAGGATAAAGGAAGGGCCGGTAAAACCACTAGCCTTAAGGCCATGAAGGATTAATGAAAATACCAGGAACCATCACGACCAACCAACTCAAAAATAGAAAGTTGTAAGCCAAAAGAGGACATGATAATAAAACCATAACCCTAAGGCATTGATACTCAGGGTTTAACCTTATAATTCAGTGGAACCAAGAAAATATTAAGGGTTCCACTAGTGGCTCTGACTAGGGATGTATGCCTATTTTAGGCATAGCAAGATCTTATAATCTTAGGTAAAAGAAGACCATTTTAAAAACAAACAACTAAATCCTAGGTATGCTTTCGACCCTCATTGCTCTGGCATGGTTTGATGGCCCCAGGCTATTAAATAGTAAAGGACATTCAATTATTACCTCTGTCAAAGACCTTGTCCTATTTTTCTTGTGATGGGCACATCCATGGGTCAATCATGCCAGGATAATTCAAATTATTCCAATCGGTATCCCCACTCCTGTCCTGCATACTATTTTCAATTTTGCTAGCCTGAAAGACCCAAATATCACCTGATTGGGGTAGCAAGAAAAAATATTCATAATCTACCTGGTGGTGAGCTAGGATATCATACTGGAATCCTTCATATGTTCCTTGTTGTACATTGGACTCACTTTTTGTGATATTGAAAAGAAATGTTTCATTTTTAATAATATCCCCTTTACAATCAAAGTGAGTGTTATCATTATCTAGCGAGAACAAACCTATAATAAGGCCCAAAAGTTGAGGAGAATCTATGAAAAATTCAAGCACACAGTCATATTGGCCAACATCATATACCAGATCGGGCACATACACACCAAACCTTATCTTATCACAACAAACATATACAAAATCACCTTGGATATTCTCACTAGCAATGGTATTGTTGATAGCATTACGGGAATTAACATCCCCAACCTCCTTCCACCTACTGCTGGTATCAATATCAGTACCTTGATCATTACACCTGTCTGACGCTTGGAGGGCCAACTAATCCAAGTCAGAAATTGTGATGATAAAATGTGAGTCACTTATACCACTTTGGTTTTTACCCTCAGTTATTTCATGCATGTCATCTTTAATATCTTTGCATGACATATCTGTTATGAAATCATTAGAAATTTCAACAAATAACGGGTTATTTCTATATCAATAAGGATTATCTCCTATCTTATCATATATTGGAAAAGGTTCATCATACAGGGGGTTACACCACATTCTTATTGCACTCTCATTCACCCCTGTTGTCTAGGTATGCGGGTGACAACTTCCCATGCCTTGAAATTTTTCACCAAAGTCATCTTCGTCACTTATACTCAGAATTATGGATCCACATTCTGAAAAATCATCACATGAGGACAACTCTCCACCCTCGGCCACTTGAATCCCATCATGATCACCAAAATATCCCTTGTTTGAGGCCATATACTCCATCTCCACTTCATAAGATGACCTGTATCCAACAAAACAATGCTCATAATTCAGCTCATCACCTAATGAACCACTGGTTTGTGTGTCACAGTCTTCACTCATATCAAAATATGACACCTTCCCCTGCTTCTACTCATCTCTTACAATATCCCAAGGGTGGAAATCAAGCACTATTTCATCATTCTGGCATGGTGTCTCAACAGCTGCATCATGCACCAAATAAACAACATCATTAACCCATTTTTCATGTTCATATACATCATCTTGTCCTAATAACAATGAATCCTAGTCCTCTTGGTAATGGGTTTCATCAATGCCATTCTAATATGACATTTTTCCAGTATGCTCATTCTGAATTTCCTCAATGATCTTGATCCAATTAGTGACTTGGCTCAAGGCATGGGGCTTCACCTCTTCTAGTAGAGCACTCAAGATTGATATAATTCAGAAAAAAAATCAATGCACATAAGGGTAACGGGCCTAAATTTGTCAGGGATGTGAAGAAAAGCATTAGTGAACCTAGAGAAGAGATGGTCAAGGGACTCCCCTTCATTCATTTGCATGTCACATAACCTATGAACTACAAATTCTCGATCATCTCTGTCATACACAGGTGTAATATCCCTTTCAACAATAATATAATATTCTTGTGGTGCTATTGATGGGCTTGAAGCAACAAGGGTCTAATTCCCCTATCCGGATTCATTGTTAATTGACTTGTTTACCATACAAGCATTATGGGGAATGTTTAAAATCTCACTACAAATATTAAAACCCCCCTTCATCATTGAGAATTTCAAATTATTTTCGATGTCTATGGCAATGTGATATGCTTGTTGCAAAGTTGTAGGCTCTTTATCTCTCAACAAGTAACTCATATTTTTATCAAATGCCCTCAAGTACACAACCAAGAATTCAACATCATTTGGTCTTATATGTGCTACGATTTCCCTTATCACCTTTGAAAACTCGAGGTTAAAAGAAGGGACCAACTCATTCTCATCCTTCTCCATATCCATAAATTTCTGTCGGATCAAGACTGGGTCAATCCTTTCTCCAAATTGTTCCATGAACACCAATTTGAATTCTCTCCATGAGTGTATTGAGGACATAGGCAAATAAGATAGCCAATTTTGAGCATCTCCTTTAGAATATTGAACAAACAACTTCATGACCACATCTTCAAAGGTCACCTCATAGTCTCCCATCACATCAATAAAGTCCTGCAGATGTTTATTTGTTGACTTAGTTTACTCACCTTTAAATATTGGTATTTTATCCTTGATCTTGTATGGTACAACATTGGGTATCAGAAAATTCCATTGAAATCCAAGGTATTGTATCTTTCACTATTGAAACCTCCCTGATGTGACAAGAGATGCCCATTGTTTACATCCCTGTTAGAAAACATAGCTTGACCAAACATCTTATTGTACTTAGCAAGATTTGCTACATGCACTACTAGGGATGCTCAAAATCCTTTTTACTGAAAAAAAATATCAAGCTTCTCTTATAATAAAATCCAAGGTCTATTTGCTTAAGATCGGGATTTACATGTTCCCTTTATAACTACATACAATTCCACAACCTTCAATTGGAAACATGCAAATTTCAACTACCCATTCCCTTAATTTGTGCTTTTTCATTTAATTGGGAATATTTTACATTTCAAAAAAAAAAAAATCTTATAATCTGTTTACAAAATGATGCAAAAATACCTGGCCTTCCTACAACATCCACTTAGCTTTTCCTTTGAGCACTTAGATCTGGAACTTCAATATATCCTTTGTTAGGTTCTTTAGTCAGAGTCACCACCTCCCACTGAGAGGAAATAAATGAAACGAAGTGTCTTATCACATCAACACGTTCTAGGTATGACTCCTTAGCAGAGTCACTTTCAGATCCTTTTGAGTTATGTTGCATCCCATTCTTTGACTAGGGTGAAGAATTCTTTAAGATATGAAAAAATTGTTCGTATTATTTACACCATCTGACTGTGTGATTCAAAGATCTACGTCTAGAGTGCGGAATTTTCCACAATAGAGTCACCATTTTTGTTGGTGGTTTTTATAGTACACCTTAAGAGAGCTCTAGAAGGCAACCATCCTTCATTATCAAGAATCTTACAGATTAATTTCCAAATCGACGGGTAAAGGGTTTTAAACCTTTGACCCCTACACTTTAGGCTCTGTGGGACTAGGGAGGGTATTTCTCGACGAAGTTCACATGGATTAAATGAGTGAACATCTTGCACATATATGTTCCCCTTCATTCAAATAGATATTATTTAGCAAAATTTTGGTCGGATTTCACACAAATAAGCCTCCATTTTTTGGGAAAAAAGTTTTATTTTAGAATTGCACCTTGGGATAAGTGAAATTTGATTTATTGTTATCATCATTATGAGTCCTTGACAAGGTATATTGGGTGCTTCACTAAATTACAAATACATACATAAGATAAACCAGTGCCTCATCAATTGGGAACAGGTTCAAACACATGATAGTCGGTAATGTATAAATCATGAAATTAGTGGCTTATTTTCATAATGCCTTACACTATGAAAATTCACAGTTACCAAAACACAACTTCTTATCGAAATCTTGGGAAATTTCTTACAAACCTACAAATCCCCTCAAGTATTTTTAATTAACCCCTTAGGCTAAAACAAAAAACATAATTATACATTCAATTAAACATTGAAAGACAAATGTTAAAATGCTTGGTTTCTCATTTATAGTATTATAATAATCACTTACAGGAGAGCATATATCTTGCTTTTACAGATTCATCACATTATCAAAAACTTGTGCAAAATTATCTATGATTATCATGTACAATACTTGAACCCAAGACAACTACCCTAGTTTGTCATATATATATTCTACACTATATTCATATTCAACCTATACCTAAGCCATCTTAGACTCAAAAATGAGATCCCTGAAATGAACCTTGAAATCCCTTTTATAAGTTAAGGGAGCAACAAGCAAAGGGTTCATTTCATTTACATTTTATGATGATTTCAAGGTCATTTCACCTCATGGGGTTTCATTCCCAGACAGTTATATTTTTGTTCGCATATCACTGAAAAAGAAAAAGAAAAAATAGGTTGCAAGCCATCAATTAGAGCTACCACACAAGCCTTCCAAAAGGGTTCGCCATTGTAACCCGCACTTTACCAAAAATAGGAAAGGTCAGCATCAATCTTAACAAAAAAATCTCCTCAGAATACCCATGTTAGGAAACCACATCACCACACCCAAGACCCAATCATTACTAATCAAAGCACACGGGCATCACCAACCTTGTCACTAGCTGAACGAACACCATCACCTGACCTCCTTATAGAGAATGGAGTTGCAACTACCACCTCCTCATCTGAATCAGTATAGGGCACAAGGGAAATAGGGAAATGGCCACTACCAAGGCCAATCCCTTCATTCTCCTCTGAGGAATTATCAATAATCACCACCATAGAACTAGGTTTGTTAGAACAAACCCTAGGGCCCGCCCCTGTCCTCGTTAATTATTTCACAAAAAACTTTGGGCTCTGTTGGTGTTTTATTTTTCCAGCTAAGCTTTGAAAATATCTAAGAGGTAGCCAACCTCTATGTTTAATAATTCTCAAGGTTAGTGGCCAATTGACAAGATTCAGTCAAAGACTAAAATCTCCTACACTTTTGGCTTTGCAGGACCAAGGTGGGTCAACCTACACAATGTCTAAAACTTAATTCAACTATACACACTGACATTGCTTTTTATAGCAGATAATTCCCAATTCAATTAAACTACAAAGAGAACTGACAACTTGAAACTTGGCTAAACTCTTAGTAAATCAACACTCACTCAGAAATTGAGAGGCATAACACAAAATTAAACCTCAACCAAACTATAGGGATTTAAAATTATTTTTCATTTATAAAATGTTTCTGAGATGCATAAAATTGAATAATAGATTAGTGCCAATTCTGGGCCATGGAGTCAAACACATAAAATGAATTCACCAACAAACAGACTTCAACCAGTGGATTTAAATTTTTAATGCTTTGCATCAACTGTTAGTGTCTTGCACCAACAATCCCTTTCTTATTATCAATCAAATTCTGCTTATCAAATCCCATCTGCACACCTGAAATCACAATCATCTGCTCAAAGCATTTTAACCATTTCCTTGAAATAAAACAATGAACAGAGAAAACAATCTCATGAAATTTGAGATGACAAACTGAAAGATACTTTGTATTATTGAATTCATATGACTAAATGTGTACAAATATAGAGACAATCTGAAGATATTCATGAATGTGCAAAAAAAATCATGATTTTATTTGCATAAACTGGTTGTATTTTCTCATGAAATCAAAAAATTACAGCTTACAGAGTCAAGAAATAACTCCGAATTTACAATTCTCTATCTACCTAGCCCCATACAAAGTTTTAAAACTGAATCTCAGAACCCTTTATAATGAGAGAAAAAGAGAAGATATAGAAGGAAGAAAAAAGAAGCCCTAAATGCATCCACAGTTGACAACTGGCAACTTCATCCTCCATTGAATAGCAACAAGAATCTAAAAATATCTGGAACAACTTCTCTCTTCTCTCATCATTTGTAGCAGCAAACTCATTCTCTCAAAACTGCCTTTGCTCATCTTTTTTTTTGAAACAAAAAATCTGCCCATGTGGAGAATCTCCAATTTTACCTTGCTATGTAAAAATGACTTTTTCCCATGAAAATTTTGTTTCTGTTCTCTTTTACAATGCTGCACTTTATATTCATCCAAATATTAAAGTTGTTCAACTTCAATATTTATCCCTTTTACTTCCAGCATATAATAATGTATGTTTATAAAGTGACAAAATTCACTTTATCCCTAGTGCATGTTTAATTTATTCCCAGCCAAAACACTTCACCTTGCCACTTCATGAAAATATTTGCTCTCTGTGAAAACTCTATTATTCACTATTTACCTGTAGTTGAAAACAATTTACTCTCGGACGCTTACCTTGCTACACCTCATGTTTATTTTGAGCAAAGAATATTAATTTCATGGTGAATATTCACTTACTTTACCATGCACAATATTATTGCCTGTGTTTGTTTACATACCCATTCTTACAATTCCTTTATATTTTAAAGCATTGCTTTAAAATAAAATAAAAATCATTTCAAACCAAAGGCCATTTAAAAAAAAATTATAATCGGGAAAAATATTATACTCGTGCTTGTTTGCCCCCAGTAATGAAGGCCCCTTAAAATATTAATCATTGGGAAAAATAAACTATATTTGAGCTTTTGAATTTTAGATGGGGGCCCACCACTCTACATTCTCGCGCACCTCACAACTATTTTAATTACGTTGCCAAAATCCTGCGGGGTCCGTGAAATTTTGCGACTTTGCGAGGTCTCCTATCCGCCGTTGATCTTGTTTGTTGCCCTAATATTGTTTATGCTCTTTCTTTGCAAGATTTTTAATTATCATGGTGGCCAAACCATTCATGGTGCGCGCCCTTCACATTCATATCTACTAGAGCTAATCCCAGTATGCAGCTCGTAGGCCTGAAACACTGTGATTGCATTTGTAGAATGTAGAAAAATTTCTACCAAATATATTTTCCTTTTAGTTTCTAAAGCATTTTCAATAAATTAATCTTGTGCATCAAATCAACTGGCACACTGGCTATGTTTGGTTTCCATCAGCAAAAGCATTTCTTTAATGTCTAGCGCAACCCTCTGCTAACATGAAGATCGCCTCTCAATCGAGCTTCTTGTGTCATTTTGATAAATTGTCACTGCAAGTTTACATTTCTCATGCACCTTGGTTTTGATGGATGATCATGCCATATTCCAGCACTTTGTGTGTTGCATCTTCTTTAAAGTTTCTAAAGAATTTTCAATAAATTCATTTTAATGCGTTCCAGATTGAGAAACCCGTTCCCTGTTTCTTGTGTTGATTTACTTGAAGCTTTATGAAAGATATAATTTCCTCAAACAATTTTGATACATCCCACTATTATCACTCCCTTCATGCAAATGGTAATGGTGCCCCAGAAAGATTTCATTCACCCCTTATTCCAATCTCCCAATTTCCCAAGACCCTTGCACACCCTTCCATCAAGCTCCCTTCATTGATGTGTGGCTGTCCACAACATGTGCAGGCCATGCCAATTACATTTTCTCGAGTTACTAAAGTCTTTTCAAAACCTCCACATTCTACACATATTTTACAATTGTTGCATTCCTAGCATTTGGTCAAATCACACTGATTTGGGTATTTGTATTTGACTAATTTTCATGCCATGTCTAAGTGCTGCCGCACCTTCAATATTCTCTGATTTGGTGGATTCAGAAGCATTTTGACTGTCTATTTCATGATATAACCCGCTCTCAATGTGTTGCATCTAGGTACATTTTGCAATACAATCTTCAACCTTTCAAGAGGCGTCATTTTTCTCTCTGAGGTGTCACATAGTAGTTCATACAACCAAGCAAGATTAAATAGTGTAGTGAGTTCATCCCATGGTGTTTTGAGTGAAATATCACCAAAACCATGAACTATTTCCCTTACATGGTGGTTTCCATTTAAAAGATTTATTGCATTAAGCATCTCCACATGGTGCGATGGCTATTTCTTGAATTCAAAATCTCAACCATGCATTCTTCATGTGCCCTTAGGCTGAACACTAGCTTCCCCTCTGATTGTCTTATGTGATGCTACAAGTTTGTGAAGATTTTCCTTCACACTTGGAGTCATGCTTAATTCTCCTTTGTATTGTTAACTCACTAGACTAGCATGGCAACTAGTTCCAATTAATTTTGAACCTTCAAAAATCAACGAACTCCCCACTATTGATGAATACCAATCCTCCATTTTTTAATGCCTTAATCTACTGTCCATTGAAGTCTTCACAAGAAACATTCAACATTTGTTTGAGACTGATGATGGCATAATCTTTAGACCCCATTTTTAAAAGTAGATTTTGTTTTTCATTTTAAAACTTGAATATGAGTGTACCCTCCATGTGATGCCTTATTCAAATCAATTCACTTGAAGCGATTTCCCTAATGCAACACTTACAATTTCATCATTGTGCAAAACATGTCGTGCCCCATGTCGCCTGACTAATTTTTTTTTTCGTTTTCAAACAACATTTCCCTTGAAATGACCTAACACAGCTTCTGAGTGCATTTGAATTGAAAAAATTAACTAGGTCTTCATTAAAAATTTCTTTCAGGCACTTTTTCACAATGGGAAAAATAGGCTAGGTTGACTTTAGAATTGCCTCTGAAAACTAGTCAAATTACCCCCTAGAGCTATGAAAACTTGCAAGCATGTAGCCATTGGTCCATAAAATGCAATGCAAAAGATGGATCAGAGAAATAAATCACGAAGACAAAGTTATTAACTATCAAAGTTTCTTACTCGAACTTTCTGCAACAACAGCCTGTTTAAAGTCAATTAAATTTAACCCAATTCTCATTTTGCAAAAATAGCAAATCAACCCCTAGCAAGCCGCCACTGGACACAAAAAATCATTTAGGTACCCTGAGCACATGTTCAAAAATAATTTTCTTGAACTGTCACGGATCAAAAGATATTGACGCTCAAAGTTGGCCTCTTAGAAATGTTTATGCAAATGCAAGTGCAAAACAAGAGAAATTGCATTTGGTTTTGATCTAGTAAAAATAGAAAATCTCAACATGAAGCTCTAAAAACTGTCATACGAGCTTATTTAGGTATGGATAATGCAGAACAACATTCGTTTTGGCATGAAAGTCAACCAGTTGCAAAATGCAAGCTCAAACAAGAAGCTACTTTGCAAAACTGAAAGTTTGCAAACAACAAAAAAATGTCAAAACCCTCCAGCTTCGCTTTTTGAAACCCTAAAAAAACCTATCATGGGAAGCTGAGAATTGACATGCATGTTCATATATGTTAATTGAATATATCTGCAAATGAGTTTTGCACGAAAATCAACATGCTTTAAATTACATGCCTCCAAATTGGCCACTTAGGTAGATTTATCAGGTGCACTTCTGAAAGTGCAGAAGCAAAATTCATGAAATGGGCATCTCAAATTTGCAAAACTTTAGAGTGCCATTAGGCTCCTTCTTCTCAAACTGGTCTAATTCTTCTGAGTAGGCTCGTGTTTAGAGATTATAAGCTTCTTTGATAAAAACAATTCTCTTGGTCTGCTTACAAGTGCTTCTCTTGGCCCTCAAAATGATGTGTTCTTGTTTAACATCAATCACCTTCTCAGCTTCATAAGCCAATGGTTCATATGAGCTCAAACGTCATGACCTACACACTGGTGTGGAGGAAGAGGTCAGCTGACTCATTTTTTTTGCAACACGAACTTGATATGTATGAGAAAACCAACAACCCTCACCAAGAGACCCCCCAAATAGAGGAAATGTGAACTACACCAACACCAGATACAAAAGTGGTTACCGAAGCACAATAGGAACAACATATTCATCAAAGCACCAGCCTACCACCTTGGCAAGAATTCACTAGGCAATGACACTTACTGCCTAACACTTGTGATAATTGGCCAAAGGCACTAATTCAAAAATATAATGGTGAATAATCTAAATGATGATCCTCATTAAATAGATGAATTCTCAACATGCTGCAATTAATGGCCATCCTGGTTCGCTCACGTGACTGAAAAAATCAATCACTTGCATGTCGCATCTCAACCATCGATCGCCATGGATTAAAGCTCAATTAACAAGAATCAGTAAGGATCACCACTTGCTTTACTGGTCATACTTAGAAACAACGAAGGATTGCTTTAAAATTGCTAAGTACCTGACCATATCCCAAGACCATTAGTCTTGATACATGCACTGTCGATCCTACAATCACAAAAAAATCCAATCCACAAACTAAAAATATCACCCATTGCAAGTTCATCCTTCCCATGTGTGTCTCATCAAGCGATGGCTAAGAAGCCAATGATGAAACATCAACCATAGATCATAATCGTACAAGGATCCTGACCGTTAGTACTTAACAACATCACCCATTGCTTGTTGACAACCACCCACACCATCCTAACTCGTGACAGATCGAGCCCGCATGATGAAGAGTCTTAACCCATTGACGGTCGTGGGTTACATCCTAACCCACAAAGGCCAACACATGACAATGAAAAAACCAGTGATGCAAACCACAAATACCCGTTAGGCACAAATTCTAATCCATCACCCATCGCATGTTAGCCCTAGGTAAACTAACCTCAACCAATAAAATGTTGAACCTCATCGATGGAACATGACCAAGGCATCAATGGTTGCGAGTTCAACTATATCCTATACAAGACAACCAACGATAGTTAAGAGGGTAGCGATGGGTCAAGATGTTGACCACATCTCTCATCGGGCGTTACTTCCTCATGGGCACAAATGAAAATGTGAAGGAATACAAGCGATCGATACAAAAGAGGAAGGGCATCGCTTATCATGGGTTACTTGACTAAATTTGAAAATGGACAAGTGATGGGTGATGCAAAACCCGACTTAAGGAAAACTTAATAGCATATGCGTGAAATGTCATCTTTAGAAGGATGACCTAGTCATGATAGGTGGGATAAAGGAAGGGCCAGTAAAACCATGAGCCTTAAGGCCATGAAGGATTAATAAAAAGATCAAGAACTGTCATGACCAATCAGCTCGAAAATAGAAAGCTATAAGCCAAAAGAGGACATGATCATAAAATCATAACCCTAAGGTATTGATACTCAGGGTTTAACTTTATAATTCAGTGGAACCATGAAAATCTTAAGGGTTCCACCAGAGTAGTCATTCAAATATCCTCACAAGAAGCACCCATTAAGGTTCGATAGAAATAAGAAACCCAATATTAAGAGAAATACCTTGGATCTTTATAGAACCATCTTGTACTCATAGTATAATATGAAAATTAGCATAATCTTTGTAGAAAAATGAAAGAGTATTACAAACATGATTCAATCTCCGAAAGATAGCATTATTTAAACATAAAAGCTAGTGGCATAGAAATAAATTACCAAGATTGTACTTGAATGAGTTGACATAGAGCATTCAACATACACAAAATTGAGAAAGAAAACATGTGACAAAGGCCATAGATGTACAATCTCATATATTTATTCCTTCTATTAATTTTTCTTGAAAAAATAACATAAATGCAAAGGTTGGATACCAATTTGAGTAATCGTTTTGATAATATCTTAACATGCCATAGAGAAAAACAAAATATTTGTTAAATCCTTCCTATATCTCTCCTATTCTAATTCTTCTAACAGACAAAAGAAACTCCTATCTTGATGATATTTTACACGTTATTGAAGCTTCGTTTTATAGGGCCAAAAGACACGTCAACACTAAGTATTCCATGCTGATAGAGATGAATTCCTAATAGGTGTCCTCGTCTAATAACTCTATAATCCGATCAAGGATCCAATCTGATCATGAAAATCTTCGCTAATAAAAGTTGAGCTACTTCAATAATGGCTCTGGATGTTGTGGGAGCCATTGCGAAGATTTTTCTATTAGAAGAGGATTTGAAGTCATAATTGCCTAGAAAAATCTGAAACAACCCACTTGGCAAAAGATGAGTGACGTGGCACATCGACAAATGATTTTCAAGTCTGTTTGAGTAGCTTGTGGGAAATTCCTACAACATAGCCACGTGTCCTACTTCGGGCCCGAAAGGAAAGTGATTTGAAAAATATGCATAGCCACTACATGGCACATTGCACACCTTTTTGTAGGAGTAACTATAACCTTCAAGATGGGATGCCATCAAAACACACGAAAAGAGTAAGAGCTAAAAAGCGGAGAACTGCGGTGATCGAATCCAAAAGAGAATATACTTAGAGAAAAATTGGTCCAAAGTTTCTAGCAACTCATAGGGGGCGTTCGCTTGTGGAGGCATGAACCTAGATAAAAATATATAGCATAAAAAACAAAAAGGAATCCTCAAAGTTTGAGGAAAGCAACATGTAGGAATTCCCTGTCTTCATTGGAAGGCTGAACAAGTGCACAAAATGTTTTGTAGGCCTGGTTGAGATTGAGGACCTCTTTGAAGGAAAATCCACCTCATTTTTCTGAAGCAGTTATGATGTGGTAGTAAAGTCAGGTTGAAGGGAGAAATACCTTTTCAATTTCTTTGGTTGAAGGTGATGAGCTTAGTCCTTGGAGTGACGAGAAGTCATGTTGTTTGAGTTTGATGGCCTCCTTGATCTGTTCTTCTGTAAGCACCCCTCTGTCTAGCAAGAATATGAAAGTTAGTGCCAAATGGATTAGAACCTCAAAGTATTCCTTTATTTTGCTAACCTTCTTAGTCAGTGTCAACTCACAAGCATTGCTTTTCTAGGTGGCCTGGTTGCAGATGATGAATTCATTTTCTTTTCTTGTAGTTTCCCTTCGTCTTAGAATTCCAACATCTTTTAAATCCTCCTTGGTTTCCTTATATAATTTTATGATCAAATTACTTGACTCCAAAATAGGGGGTGATCATATGTAGAATTTGGTCGACCATTGGACTGACCTTCATGTCCAATTCATGTGAATCTGCCAAGAATCTCAAGGTTGGTTTTAGGGATGCTTCTGCAACCATGGCTCTTTCCCAATGGGAAGACAACAATCTCTAGAGTATCAGGAGGATCTTAGACCTTCATGCCATAGCTAATTGAGAATCCTTAGTCTGTACATCTTCCTTCAATTGACCTATCTCATGGAGGGAACTTGAAATATTTGAGTGTAACTTATCCATCTCTTTGTTGCAAGTCTACAAAATAGAATCGATGTACTATTTCTCTCATCTCTCCTTATCGATTTATTCCTAGGCCTTTTGAATAATTTCAATGTCCTAAGATCGGGCATTAGCCAATTCTTCCTTCATGTTATTCCTTTATTTTTCCATCTCTTATAGCTCTCTTTGCAACTTTGCACATATATTGTGTTGTTAGCCCATTATATTAGCATAATATTTTTGCTTCCACTGATATTATTTAGTTGCTTCTTGCATTTGGGACTTCACATTTTTTCACTCAACTTTGACCTTGCACTCTAATATTTGAACTTTGGTACAAAGATGATCTCTTTCATTCTAAGTCTCCTCAAGTGACTTAGCCACTTCTCCCTAATAATATTGTGCTTGCCTCAAGCGGGTCATATCCATATCCTTCACCTTAATTTACACTTGTAGCTTGTACACTATGGCCTTCACATTAATCAAATCTACCTCATGCTCTTTCAGTCCCTTATCCAACTTCTCATAGTTAGTGTCTACCACTTTATGCGTTGCTTTGGCAAGGCCTATTTTGTTGCACAAGAACACTTTTCTTAGGATTAGACCCACAGTTTGGATCTCATAATATTTTTACTACATCTCTCCCTTCGGTTTGGATACTCACAACCTCATAGCCAATATCATCAAAGGATTTCACTGTTCATCAAAATAAGTTTCTAACTTCTAGGTGGTTGGGTTTTCCGCGACCTTTACCCGCAGCTTATGTTCTCTTTCTTGATAGGCCTATCTAGTCAATTCCATTTTGATGTAGAGTAGGGGGTAGGAATCAATGATTAGACATAATTTTTTAAGATAAAGGTCTCTTATTCCTTCAAACTTCAGAATTGCTTCAATGCCCTTAAGCCTACACAAGGCTAAAACCTTCAAATTTGGTAACCAACACTTAAGACTCTTACCAAACCTTTGATAAAACTTTGAATATGTCCACATGACTTGTAAAAACTATCTATGGATTCCAAGCACCAATATCTAACCAAATTATATGGTTTCCCTACTAAGGTCACCCAATTCTAATAAAGTTCCAAAACTGATAAAATGGCGATAAATTAAAAAAAAGACCCCACATAAAAAATATAAAACCTATTTCAGATACCCATTTGGGCCTTATTAAACATATGTGGAAATGGGTATAGGTTATTTTGGAAAGTGAGGGTAAATGATTGTCTCATTTTTGCAACTAGTACAATTAGGCTTGCTCACATAGGGATTTATTGGTTCTAAGAATCCAAAGGATAAAATAACTTCACTAGAAAAAATACCATGTCTAATATTGTATGAAAATATCTCAAAACCAATTACCATCTCTTTTCAATGGCTTTTCATCAAACCCTACCTTCTAGGCATCAATCTTGCTGAAAACAATGAGGTTTTCCAACTAGGGCATCACCCAAAATTTACCAAATATTACACCCTACTCATTCAAACAAAAAACACACAAAATATACCCTATCTACCTCCATTCCACCTATTTTGACAATTTTTCATTGGTGGAATCTAGGGTTATTCATTTTTCTTCCTCTCAACCCCGTTGAACTAGGGATTCAAACCTACCTTGAGTAAAATTGTGATAAAACACTCAAAGCTCAATAAAATTTTATGAGACCAAAACCAACAATAAGATAATTTAACTATGCATCTATTAAAATTGACTTGGAACCATACAATCTCTTTACATAAATGTACAATACTTTGAAACAAGAAAAAATGTGGGAAATTACATAAAACAAGGGTTCTTTAATGAATTTTCAGCAAAATACAACTCTCCAACCTTGGGATCACCTTCACAAGGCCAATTTAAACATATGAAATTAGTTTCCCAACTACCCTTTTATTTTCCATGACCAAATAACTCCTTTTCCCATAATGACCCTTCATATTCCTCATTTTTGCATTTTGACAACATTAGCAATATTTGCAAGATTTGACAATCTGACCCCCAAACCACCTAGAAACCTAATCAATGACTAAAATACATTTGAAATGGTCCAAATATGACCTTATTACAAAAAAAACACAACATAAAACTCAAAAATTACAAAATGGCCTCATGGAGGCATGAAATCCAGTAGGTGCCTTGCACCATACTCTCAAGATTTTTTTTGCCTCAAGTCCCCTTGAGGATAGTGTTGCACAATAGATTCTAGATTATTCACATAATTATTTGACCTCCAAGTAGTCTTTCCATCTGGAAGTCATTTCCAATGGACCAAAAACTGAAAATAAGCATTATCTTTTTCCTTTGATTGGTTCTTCACCAAAGAATGTTCTCCTTAACTTGATGGATGGTCTACATACTTTGCTCAAACACCTTGTTCTCCCTCCAAGCTCTGCTTCATCTTAGAATTTGGTCTATCTCTCCTTAAGGATGCAATCACGACAAGGGATTTGTGTATTCCTTCCTTGCTTTTACTTTCCATGTCATCCAACCAACTTTCTTGGTCAACATCATATCCACCTTCCAATACCTCATTGTGCCAGACCTACAAAACAAAACATGGAAACCCTTGTTTGAAATTGGGACCCTCAACTTCATCTTCACCAATCTGTCTGATCAATGAAAACATAAAGTAGGCTGCACCCTCATACTCCAACTGCAAATGTGGAGTGTCTTCAATCACCTTGAAATATTTTTCTTCCCATTTTGGAAACCTTGTATGAGAGTTGACACTTTTCCTTGAAACATCATCTATTACCACATCAACATGTTCTTGCAAAAAATATTGAATCTCTAATGGTAATTGATCAATCCCACTTGTTTTTATAATAATCATATGTTTACTTACCATTTTATTAGCTGCCTCTTCCTCTTTTCTTGGCTTTTGTTCTTCAATCAAGGACTCCTTAATGTCTGATTTTGCTGCTCCCACTTGTCTTCTTCTCTGAAAAATCTTCTTGATAGGCCACATAACTTTCTTATTGACTGGTAAATTCCAACTTAGCACATCAATATTCACTCTTTCTTCCATCTTTTCTCTAATTTTCATCATTAGTTCTAAAGCCTGCCTTAACTCTTTTATCTCTTGATCCCCATCTATTTCTTTTTCCTTCTCCTTTTTATTTTTCATCTCTTTTTCCTCACTTTTCCTCACTTGTTTATTTTTTTGTGAATCCCCACTTTGAAATTATCTCTTCTACACATCCATTCTTTTGGTATTCCAATACCTTCACACACACAATTATCCTCTACCCAATAGGATTATGGAAGATGCACTCTCCAAGACCTCTTTTACCCACTTCCTCTGAATGGAAGAAATATGCACACCTTCTACCCAACTTCATCACTATTGGAGGATACAACAAACCTTCTCTCACAACTTCCTCTCAGGGTCTTCTAGCTTTGATACCAATTGATGCAAATTAGGGGGTAGGCATCAATGATTAGACATCATGTTTTAATATTAAGGGTTCTTATTCCTTCAAACTTGAGAATTGCTTCAATGCCCTTAAGTCTACACAAGGATAAAACCTTGAAATTTAGTAACCAAAACTTAAGACTATTACCAAAACTTTGAGAAACCTTTGAATATATCCACATGACCTGTACAAACCCTCCATGGATTCCAAGCACCAAGATCTAACAAAATTCTATGGTTTCCCTACTAAGGTCACCTAATTGTAGTAAAGTTCCAAAAATAATAAAATGGCGATAAATTTCAAACCAGACCCCATATCTAAAATATAAAACCTATTTAAAATACCCATTTGGTCCTTATTAAACATATGTGGAAATGGGTATAGGCTATTTTGGAAAGTGAGGGTAAATAAATGACTCCCGTTTTTGCAACTAAGACATTTAGGCTTGCTCACATAGGGATTTATTGGTTCTAAGACTCCTAAGGATCAAAGAAATTCACCAACACCTTTAACATGTCTAATATTGTCTAAAAAATCTCTCAAAACCAATTCCAACCTCTTTTCAATGGCTTTTTATCAAACCCTACCTTCTAGGCATCAATCTTGCCCAAAACAATGAGGTTCACACACATAAAATATACCCTATCTACTTCCATTCCACCGAGTTTGAAAATTTTTTATTGGTGGAATTTAGAGTTATTCATTTTTCTTCCTCTCAACCCTGTTGAACTAGGGATTCAAATCCGCCTTGAGTAAAATAGCAATAAACCACTCAAAACTCAATGAAATTTGATGAGACCAAAACAAAAAAAAAGATAATTCAATTATCCATCTAGAAAAATCAATAGTAACCATAAAACTTCCACACAGAAATGTACAATACTCTTAAGCAAAAAAAAACATGGGAAAATTACAAAAAATAAGGGTTCTTTAATGAATTTTCAACAAAATAAAACTCTCCAACCTTGGGATCTCCTTCACAAGGAAAATTTAAACATATGAAATCAGTTTCCCAAATTCACTTTGAGTTTATATGACCAAATAACTCCTTTTCCCACAATGACCCTTCATATTCCTCATTTTTGCCTTTTGACAACATTAGCAATATTTGCAAGATTTGACAATCTGATCCCCAAACCACCTAGGAACCTAGTCAATGAATCAAACACATTTGAAATGGTCCAAATATGACCTTATTACAAAAAAAACACAACAAAAACTCAAAAATTATAAAATTTCCTCATGGAGGCATGAAATCAATTAGGTACCTTGCACCACATTTGGGTTTGAAGGTTTTGTAAGGACTCAATAATTTGTGTAGCAATAGAGACACTTGTGGGGAGGCTATAGAGGGTAATAATAGGCGTACTTTCGATTGGATGAGTTTGGGGGGAAGGAAAAGAAAGTTCTATTGGTGAAAAATTCAGGATGCCATGTATGACCTGAGAGGAAAAAGGAGTGCTCATTGGGGTAAAGAGGCCAGTGTGTGAAAATAAAGGCATATTCTTGGAAGTAGGAAAAGGTGATGAGGCTTGTAGCATGGGTTGTGATGTGTTTACAACCTGTTCCTTAGATAAATTGATCAAAGTGTCAATCATGGATGTGGTGGAAGACAAATGTTCAACCCATGAGGTTTCCATATGAAGCTCATTATCAAATATGTTCGGGGGTATGTTAAGGTTAAGAAGGTCAGAAGTGATGGATGGGGAATTCTGTTCTGTAGATGAGGGGATAGTAGCTACTAATGATGCAATGGAAGAAATAATAGTGATCATGAAACTTACTTGGATTGTGGGGGTTGAAGTCACTTGCGGAGCAAAATCCATTTCTTCCCTTTTTCTACTTTGACTGCTTGAAGCGACGGATCAGAACCTTGTGCATGATCTTATTTAGTCCCCTAATTAGACCCTGGGTCTGAATCGGATCTAACCTCCTCATCATAAATCTCATCAAAGAACTCATCTATTTTAACAACTTAGTATAAGGGGCCTAGCTTCTTGATTTCCTATCGATGCCTCTAGAACTTGCCCGCTTTTCATTTTGACCATCCCTTATTCTTTAATTGTGTCTTGAGAGATTTGTCCATAAGGGTAATTTGTCAGTATTTTTCCACGATTAAGAAAAAGGAGAGCCATAGGGGCTACACAAATGGTATGAAATCTAGGTCAACATAGACCTCTACCCTCTCCTTAGCTGGGTTTCTCATTTCATCCCCAATATGGATATGACTCATGATTAAATGGTAGATGCCCATCTTGATTGTATTTTCATTTGTCGCAAATGAGAACTAGGCTAAGATAGGCTAACTTGTTGGTCAAAACATCCTGCTCTTCCCTTTTTATGAGCATTACTTGGCCCTTGGTGACAGTGAGGGGAATTGAGTTCATCTATTTCTTGTGCCTCTTGACACCATAAGCATTGTCTAAAATTGTCAATTAATAACATACCTCTAGGGAAAGTGTCTTGTCTGTAACTAATTTTGGTAGTCTAAAGAGTTCCTCTATAAACCCGTGGAATCTAATAAAATTAAAATCAAATCCCATAAAATAATCTAGCGGGGTTTGGTGATTCTTTATCCATTCTAAATCCTCGGGAGAAAAACCTATGCAGAGGCTACTGGAATAAATATTGGAGTAAAGGTTTCATGAAGTAGTCGGAGAATGCATAATAATCCCATGTTCTTGAAAGAACATGGGTCTAGATTGAAATTGGCTTAAATAATCTTGATGCATCAAAAATACTGAGTGACAAATGACTACTTAAAAAATAGGGGTTTGATGTAAAATCAAATGTACCAAAAAAGAGGAGTACCTAAACTTGAAAGAATGGTTAGAGCCACTCAATTTTTGAAGCATTCTATCTGTGATCGCTTTGGTGAAGTTGAATTTATTCTTACTCTTTTCTTTCTTCAACATGAAAGTCAAGCCCATTTGGTATTTGAGAACCTCGTCGTCCCTTTCTAAGTCATATTAGAAGGCTAGCATTGAAAAGCCAACCTGTAAGTCTGAGTGAAATTTTTTAAATGCCAAAAGGAAGATGAGATCTCCATTGTCATGTTCCCACTTCATTTCATCCCTATATAATAACATATTATCTCTCCTTATTCCACATAAATATTCCATATTTTTTCATGAAAATTTCTTGGAAACCATGTTCGAAGGAATGCATAGAATATCTTTGATAGTTTCTACATTGATGGTGATTTTTAGCTTGTCACCATTGATAACCCTAGTGCCTTTGTCCAACTTCTCTGCACATATGTCTATTAGATCTGGACATGGATGCATGGAGGGAAACATGTATTGTGGTAGACCAATTTTAGATTTTTACTCTAAAGTCATTGGTTTTCCTTCTAACAATCATTCTCTACAATTCCCCTTCTGAGAGGCCTTTAGGGTTTGTGTGAAACTTGGGGTCAAAGATATTATTTGCAAAATCCTTGACCACCTTTGGTTTGATTTGGTTACTTGGCTTGATAATTTTGGTATGAGGAAAAATCTATTACTATAGCATCAGAGCGTTGGCGTAAGAAACATCTCCAAATATGTTAACATATCCTGGTTTAGAAAATGATATTTTAGTGTTTTGGCCAGAAGATGATGCCTCAACCATTTTTGTGTCTTTGAAAGAATTCTACAAACTCAATTATTTATCTAGAGAAGGTTTCACTCAAGGGTTTAAAATTAGATTTTTTTGCTTTTGGTTTATTCCATTTTCAAACAAACATGCAATAAATGTGTTGCCATTATTGATAGTTCTTTAAGCACTTCTACCAAGACTATACGTGTGGATTAGGGACCCACACTTCTAGAAAATTTCAACTTTTCTCTAGGAATGAAATTAGTACATTCCATACACCGACCTTGGAGAAAGATAGCCCAGTGAAATGGGAAGTGTGTTTAGAAAATACATTTGTATTAATTAGGCAAGAGGTGGCTTTTAAAATCATCTTTTCACATGAGTGAGTTGGATGGCATTTATGAAGGTGACAA
Organism: Sequoiadendron giganteum; assembly: GCA_007115665.2. Taxonomy (NCBI): domain Eukaryota; kingdom Viridiplantae; phylum Streptophyta; class Pinopsida; order Cupressales; family Cupressaceae; genus Sequoiadendron; species Sequoiadendron giganteum. The sequence goes on along the minus strand of CM021103.1, from coordinate 405,547,186 downwards.
ACACATTGTGGTAGGTCATATATACAATCAGTAATTCCTAGTGCCTAAATTAATTCCTCATGGCTTCATGAAATCTCCTTCTTATGATTTTCCCTTTAATATTTTATGCCAACTTACATTTCTTGTTGCAGTTTGACAGGGATTTTTTTTTTTTGTTTGTAGGCTTTTTCGGTTCACATTTTTCTATAAATAGTATGCTCGCCTTGCAAAAATAGTCATTAAGTTTGCGTTAAGTTGGCAAGTCTCTTCCATTGTGCTTTTGAGTTTTGTTGAATTTTTTTTGTTGCATCATGAGTGATTTGGGTACTTTAGTTAGGATTTGGAGCCAAAAATTTCAAGGCTCTTTCGTTGGGGAGGTTACTAATGAAAAAATAAAATACCTTCTTATACATACAAAGAGCCGCTTGATTATTGTTGCATTCAAGTGGGTTATGGGGAGGGACTATGTGAAGGACTTAAACTAGCTGCACTATAATACAAATATTATTTTTCAATTTGTGGCTTCCTTGCTGGACTTGGACATCACCAAACTATGGGTAGTCAAACACTATTGGGAAATGTTCAGTGCAGTGTATTTGGATAGGCTTGATGAAATTAATCCCATGGTTGTCCTTGGTGTTGGAATTCCATATACAATGGACATGCAAAGACATGTCGACAATGCAAAAGTGGTACCATGGCTGCCCTTCCTTTCATATTTCAGAACCATGAACCTTGAACACCACCACCAGCCAGCCAGACCCGGGGCTTCCTTCCTTCTCAAAATAAACAGTGTGGATTCGATCAACGACATCGAATGGATCAATACTTTTAAGAACTTGGTGTATAGGATTGGTGTAGAGGATTGATGCTTGGGAATTATTTGTGCATTCATGTGAAGAAAAACCTTGTTGCTGTCTACCCAAGAATTTAAAAAATATCACTATGTTTTTGATTGTTGTGACTCTAGAGTTTGAATTTATATTTTGTTCTGTACTACCTCCAATTTTGGCTTGTAATGATGGATATATTTTGGCTTGTTTTGAGGGAGAAGATTTCAAGATTTGTTCTGAAATCTAAGCTCAAAAAATAGGCCTTAGTGCTCATACTATATGTAAATATTTTCTCATAAATATAATATAGTTCTTGTATTTCAACTCTTGTTTTATTCACAAAAATGCTTATTTACAATTTTTTTATATATAATACATAAAGTGATTGTTTTTTATGAACTACAAATATTTAATTAAATGGTTTGGGATGAATAAAATTTACTAGTATTCCAAAAATGTTTCCATCCATATCTTCTAGTTCATACATGTTGCTAGCTCTGCATTTGGAAATGTGGAAAGGACCTTTCCATAGAGAATCAAATTTAGCATGTTGTCTTGGTTCCACAACTTGTTCATCAAATTTTAACACAAGACTCCCCTTCGTGAAACTTGGGTCAGAGGCCTTCTTGTCAAACCATGAATTGACTACTTGCTGGTGCTTTATCATGTCGATGAATGCCTTTTCTCCTTTTCCTTCAAGGTTTAATAGCTCAACAAGCCTTACTTCCATCCCACTATTTTCTTCAAGATCTCTAAGGACTTTAGTAGTTGCAACGTTGGGATCTCCATTGAAATGGTTAGGAATGCTTCCTTCCTCTACACCAACTTGTAGGGAGAAGATTTTAGAATATTTTTTAGGAGCAATATGGTCTACCCATAAGTTTCCTCGTAGATTCCTATGCCATTCCCTTTGATGCTCTGATCTTGTTTAATCAACCTGATCAGGTTCTTATTGGTGGATTTTTCCAGTCCGTTCCCTTGTGGGTAATAGTTCAATGAAGTTTTGAGGTAGACCCTATGCTTGAGAGAAAATTTGGACATCTCAAAACCTACAAAGGCTCATGCATTATCTAAGATGATAGTCTTTGGGGAATCGAACCTTGCCACCAACTCCTCAAGAAAGTTGATGATTTCTTCTTTAGTAGCAATTTTCAGAGGAGCTGCCTCCATCCACCTCATAAAATAACTGGTAGCCATGAGAATCCATTTATTTCTCAAGCTAGATATGGGATTTATCAACCTGATGAAATCCAAACCCCACTGTGTGAAGGGTTTCTTAACCATGATTGGGCTTAGGGGCATTGCAAAGTTCTTCTACTTGCTAATAAAATATTGGCACTGAGTGCATTTCCTTACTTGATGGTGAGCCTCGAAGAACAACGTGGGCCAGTAGTATCCTTCCTGCATGATTTTAAGGCGGTGGTCTTGGTGGAGAAATACCCACCTTTCGGGTTGCTATGGAATCATCCAAAATTCTCTTGACCTGTGGCTTTTCCACACAACAGAGGAGAACTCCATCATAATTTATTTTAAATAGAATGCCTTTGACCAATACGTATCTAGTACCTTGAAGCCTATAGTATCTTCTCTTGTGTGGTAAGATGTGATGAGAAAAAAATATCTCATCTAATAGTAAAATATAAGCATGTATTTTTCTTAATTATGAAGTTTATCAAGATTGAGCATGATGAGGAAAGTAAGAGATTTATAGCTGGAGAAATCAATATTTCATCATATCTTGCAAATTACAATTTGGGTTCTTGAGATTTTTGGACAAAAAATAGGAGACAAGAAGGAAAAAAACCCATTAAATTTCATGAAAACCCAATTCATGGTTTGAGAGAAAACTTTACTAGAGTCTGATGCTTTGAAGCTTTTCTTTCATGCTCTAGAATTTTCTGAGCTAAAGAAGGATCTAAGTGAAGGATAAGTGTGATATCATTTATGAAGAGGTTGAGCAGTTTGGGCTTCTATGAGCAGTCAAGGGACAATAGTTGAGAGCATCTAGGGGGAAATTCAAAGCATCTAAGGTAGGTTTTTGGGTTGTGCAAACAAATGGAGCATATCTAGGAGATAATTTTGGGCAGTTTGAACGTTTTTGCAAGCATCTAGGAGCTATTTTATGAGATTTAATGATACATAAGCTAAAGGAATGAATTTTTCAGCTCTCTAACACCTTTTTGGAGCTTGTTAAAAGGCTAAAAAATAGGCATATTTTTTTTGGACGTGACCAAAGGAGTTTGACTCAGCAAGATGAAGCAAAGACTTATCTTTTTCCCCCAACACATGTTCCTATCTTCTAGAAAGTTGGTGCACAACTATAATGCTCATCTTTTAGAATTATATAAATTCTTTGTAATCAAGGAATCAAAGGGGGGGAAGAGTTTTATGAAATAATATAGTTTAATATTTTAACAGTAGTAGTTGTTTGTAGTTTCATTTATTAGAAGTAATTTCATTTCCAGTCCTTTATATTTCCAATACTTCCCTTTACAATTTTCTTAGGATAGATTTGATTCCAACACTTTCATTTCCAATTATTTATATTTCTAGCATTTCATTTAAAAGTCTCTTATGATAGATTTGATTCCAACAATTTCTTTCATGAATTTTTTTTTTCAGAAATTTGTAGAAAAAAGAATGTCATGCAAATTATTTCTTCTCCCTCTTGCATATCACCATGGACACTGCCTTGGATTGAAATTTATAATTAAATGATGAATATTGTGGCAACCTTCATCAAGATGTCAAGTGGGTATCGTTTGGTCTACATGAATGTCATCCGATCAACCACCTAAGACTCATCTAACTTGAATTGATTTGCATAGACCTGGTCCACTTCCTCTTTTGCTTTGGGGTCAAGATCCTGAGTGAGATATTCACATGAACCTCTTCCTCTAACCAATTTTTCTGTTTGGATTTCTACATCATAATCTAGGATCTTAGTGATCGAGTTCGCCCTTTTCTCAGTGATTTTGCCTTCTTTGATGTACTCCCTAACATTGGGGTGGGTGACAAGGACTATAATCTTATTGGCCAAAACCAAATGTTGGAGATTTTTGAGGATTTTGACAATGGGAAAGGCCTTATTTTCTACAAAATTATATCTAGTTTCGTACCCCTTTAGGGTCCTTGATTGGAAAGTGATAGGGTGCTCCCTACTTCTCTTCTCATCATTTTGTGTGAACACAAAGGCTATACTGTGTTGGCTGCTATAAACATACGACGAGAAGTATTTTGAAAAGTTTGGGCTGAATAACACTAGAGCTATGGAGATGACTACCTTAATATTTTCGAAGGTGAGTTTTCCTTCCTAGGTCCATTTGAATTCTAAGCCTTTCTTTAGCATCAACGTGATAGGTCTCGCAATGCCTACAAAATCTAAAATGAATTGACTAGTGAAGTTAATATTCCCCAAGAAAGATTGTAATATTTTTTGATTAATAGGTAGTGGTAATTCTATTATAGCCTTCACCCTTTCGGGGTCTATGGCTATCCATTTCTTGGATACCACGAAGCCAAGTAATTTTCCTTGCGGTACTCCAAATACACATTTCTTGGGATTTAAAGAAATCCCAAACTATTGACACTTCTAAAAAATAATTTCTAGATGATCAAAATGATCATATTTTGATTTCAAAATAATGGTTAGCTAGTCTAGATATATTAGGATGATCTTGTTGATTAGTCCCTTAAAAGTGACATCCATCAAACATTGAAAGGTGACACCCATGATAGAGAGGCAAAAGGGAATTTTTGCATACATGAATGCCCCTCACTTGGTGGTGAACAAATTTTTTTGTTGATCCTCCTCCTTCATGAAGCCCTAATTGTACCTTAAAAAACCATCGAGCAATGAGAACATTTCTAACCTAGCTACAATTTGTAAGATCCAATCCATTGAGGGAAAATGGTAGTGGTCCTTTAATGAGGCTTTATTCAAGTCCCAAAAGTCCATGCAGATCTATATGTCACCATTATTTTTTCAGACTGGGACTAGATTGGACACCCAAGTGGAGTGCTTAATAAAGTATATAATTTTTGACTTGATCAACTTTGTAAGCTCTTGCGCCATTAGGGCTTCCAACTTAGGGTTGAATGGCCTTTGCTTCTATCAGATGGGCTTGGATCCCTCGACCAATTTAATAGTGTGCTAGATTATTCTAAGATCATATCCTTTGAGATCATCACAGGTCTAGACCATAACCCTATTGTACTTAGCACACAAGTCTCTCAGTCTCTCTTTGTCTTCTTGTGACACGTTCCTCCTGACCTTGAGCTTCCTACCATCTCTGACATCAAGATCCTCATAGTCCTCCTTGTCATATGTGAATCTCCATTTAGTGTTTCTCATGTCCGCATAGTCAAAGAGGTTCTCAAGAGTGATTAAGCTTTGTGGGAGCTTATTGATTTTGATTTGGATCACTTTTTCCTAACCAACCCCTTTAGATCTAGGTTGTGGCTAATTAGAAGACCTTCCCAATTGTCGTAAGAAGTTAGAAATCTAGGCATTGTCTTCAAATACCTACCAATTCTAGTCATTGTGGGGGATAGGCGGTCACATGATGGTATGCACCGCATGCTGGTTCTTGGTTGATTTGGAGGTTGAATCGAATTACAAACCTATTGAAGCAATTATATTTGTAGCAGAGTTTTGAGATCTCAAGATGACCTAGATATTAAAAGCCTTGAACCTTTCGATTACGTTCTATACCTTGTTTTGGTAGGACCACATTCTCACATTTTTGGTAGCTTCCTATCCTTGGATCTGGCTTGCAACTAGCTCAAAATATTTAAACAATTGTATGCTTTTTATGCCCATTTTCTCTACCAGAGTCAGACCGTGAACCAATCCTTCATATTATGCATCATTGTTTGAACATTGGAACTGAAAGCGAAAAGCTTTGAGGATATTTGACCTAGTTGGAAACACAAGACAAATGTTGTCTCTAAAGCTAGCCTTGTACTTGAAACCATTAAAATGCAATGTCCATAAGTTGTTATCACTCGGTTCGCTTGGTTTCTTTTGCTCCTTAACCAATTTTTGGGAGGGCCTGGTCCTCATCAAAGATTACATAAGTGCTCAAATCGGTAGCATGGAAGTTCCCAAAAGGGTTAGAATCAATAAATTGATTGAGTAGGACCTCTTCTTCAAGGGTTCAATCACTTGTGGCCTCTTCTTTTTCCAAAATTTCCATGCAATACATCTCCTTCCTAGAAAAGGAGGTATGTGTTGCTTCAAAACTCAACAATGCATCCTTTGCAATGTGTTCGGGATGCAAAGGCCCAAATAATATCTTCATCTTTTCTCTGTGCTTGGTTCATAACATTAAGTGAGACTATTCAAGGGCTAGGTATCCACCAAGGTTTGTTGTGAAATCCCTTGATAGGAACATTCCAAAGATGGGGTATGTCAATTATAACCACTTCTTGGATAACGGTTTGGCTTAGACAAGAAAATAAGGTCAAAGAGAGCTCTTTAATTCGACCAATAGTTGGGACCTTCTTTCTGTCTAACTGCATAATTCCTTTGTCAAGGGGCTCATATTTCAAGTTTAGGGTGTTAGCCACAAGCTTGGGCATGACTGTAGTATTGTCCCTTGAATCTATCATATTATTGTGCAATAAATTATCCCCTACGATAAGTGTCAAGAAGAAGGGAGTTGGTTTTGGCTTACTTCTTTTGCCTTTTCTCTGTCTATTGTATTCACATATGCTGCAACCCTCGAGAATTGGGGGTTCGACATAAGAATTTTGCCTTTATATTGGTTATGTAATGGGAATGTATCCACCCATGGAATTTTCTCTTCATTATTCAATACCTCTTGAAGCATATTATTTTTCTCCATAATGGATGGGATGTCGCATAAGGATACATTGGTGGGAGCCTTCTTTAATTTCTCCACCACATTAAGCATTTTGATTGGTGGGGCCTTTTGTTTAAATGGGGGTCCTTATCTTACCTTGGGGAAAGTATGGTCTATTATTGGGGGGCTCAGACCTTATCCATGTCTTTTGGTAGAACTAGTCATGCCTATGGTTTCTAAGTTTGTTGCATCTACGAAGCTTTCTATACCTACGATTGTGACTGTTGTAGAGATAATCGTTGGGGAGTTTGTTGCACATATTCCTCGATAAGTTTTCTTTTTTATCAGGTATTATAATCTCACTACACTTGTGGGGTGCTAGTTGTCAAAAAATAATTCAAAAATACTACATCCTCCTCCTCCATCAAATAGAAAATTTCTTGGTCAAGGTAGATGTCCAATTCTTGTTCTAAGGATATGCCTTGTGTTTGCGCACTGAATTGGGCATTCTCAATTCTGGGGGACTGATATTATTTCGTATCCAAAAATATGCCCTAGCTCCTTTGTTCTGCTACCCTTTGTTGAAGATTTCCCCTTGGGAAATTTTGGGGCATGTGAGCATCATTGCATGGGAAGCACCATGCATTCATATCCTCTACTAGATTTTTCTATCTTGGGACCAAGTCCTTGTTTGGGCTATTATTAATGGTCTAGAGCGATGTGGTGACTAGGACTATCTAGCTAGTAGATGCCGTTTGTTGATTGCCTCCTCTTGGAGCTCCTTGGTACATATGCTAGAAAGGTGGCCTCCCTCCTTGATAATTTTGCATGGGAATTTGAAGGTGTTGCCTATTGATGCCAAATAATGACTAGCTCATTTGTGAAAGTCCTCATTAGATTCTTCATGTTTTTGACATCCGTGACCAGTGAAGAAGAGCTCAACATGCTTGGTTTTACGTTTGGGTACACATAAATTGAAGTTGGTGGTGCAACCAATGTGCTAGGGAGTGAAGAAGAGGTGTTGGGAGTTACCTTCTCTTGGATTGTGCCAAAGATCTCTATGAATATTGGTATCGAAAGTCATGGTGGAAGCTTCACAATGTCTATTAAACTATTCTCCACTCACACAACGAGATCATATGTAGCGGGCAAGGTATCATCTCTGAGTGATTGTACCATGATCACAATATCTAAATTTAAAGCCTTTATATAGAACATGGATTCCATGGTTATTGAAGGCCCGACTACCATATGAATCCTTTGCCAAGTTTTATGGAACTTGGTGTTGAAGTCAATCATGGCCTTCTATGGGGCTCTCTTGATTGTGATAAATTGCTGAAATAAGGATGATCAGTCTTCTTTCTCCAAAAAATGTTGAAAAATATTGTCTCTGAGGTCATCCCAAGCAAGGATAACTCTAGTGGCGAATCTTCGCCAATTGGTGAATTCTAGGAATCTGGCAATTTGAATTTGGTGAATCTACCATATCTGTAGGGTGTTCAAATCGCCAGGAATTCATGGACTATCAGTCCAATGCATGTCCATTCGCCAGCAGTTTCATTTTATGAGGCATGTTTAGGCAATAAATTCGCCATAACAGAATACGCGTTTCTAATGCACCGATCAATATTTTCACCTGGAATCCCGAGGAGCATGTCAAAGTTACCTACATATTCGCCAATACTATTAAAACAACATTATATGAAGACCCATTTCACCAATTAAAATTTACAAATAGTTGCTTGTGAAGACCCATTTTGCCAATTAAAATTTATAAATAGGTGCTTATGAGGACCTATTTCGCCTTGAAAATTTTGAGGTATCGTTGTATAAGCATGCGGGATTCGCCAAATTTTTAACATACCATTTCAAAATCCCACGGAATTTGCCAAATATAGATTGATATAAATACAATGGAAACTGTTATTTGTTCTTACACATTTTGTTCAGTTCTGAGGTTCTACTTCTCAATTCAGAAGTCAGCGAAAGCCGAAAATGTAGACTCAAAGGTGAGTGATCATTTCTTCATACTGTTATTAGTTATTAGACTATTAGTTATAATAATAAGATTTATTTATCTGTTTTCCATTCTTGCTTCAGTCTTAAACATAATTTTAAGTAGGGAATGGGATCTATATTCTCTATCAGTTTGTCCTTCTTAAACAAGAAGAAATTTTTTTCCAACTTTTATTCGAAGTGAGATCAATATGTCAAGCAACAAGGGTAAGCAGGCGGGTAATGAAGAGACTGGGAGGCCATCAAAATTACCAAAATGGAGAGGTACCATACAGTCTTACTTTGGAATTGGCAAAGCTTCTAATCCATCAGATCAAGGTGGAGCTACACCATCAACTCTTCCACCAAATATTATTGAAGATTGAGATACATCATCAACTCTTCCGCCACAGGAAGGTCAAGGTGAGATTGTCATTGTGTTAAATCAAAATGTATCAAATGAGGATGGAAATACCGCAGAAGATGTTCCAAGGGATACCCTGGATAGCCAGAATGAGATAATCGGCTTGGATGAGGATGATGTTGGTAGCAAGAAAAGAAAAGGAAAAGCAAAATCGGGGCGTGAGTGGGAAATGACAAGGAATTTTCAAATTGGTTGCTTGTCGAAGTACCCATTCCTTGAACCAATGGGGGTATCAAATGAAAATGATATTGAAAGGGCAATAGAGGTCAGATGTAAGATTTGTAGTTGGAAAAGTGGAAGAGACAAGATGATGCAGCTAAAGCTTGACACTATAGAAAAGCACATCGACAAAGTTTACAGAAAACAAATCGTAGACAGAAAGGAACAATCAGTCGTATGATGGAAATCAAAGGAAGAATGTCTTCATGTTAAGTATGCCATAGATTATGGAGAGCATAACCATAAAATGTTGAAGAATAAAAAATGTGAAGGTACACTTGAGTCTCATTTTGGAAAAGCCATGGCAGCAACAAATCTGTCAAAAACTATTTAGATGAGTGTTGTTTTTCATATTTTGTCCAAGGGGCGTCCTATTAGAAACTACCCAGAATATTTTGATTTATTATCTTATTTGAGTGCTCCCCACTTTCCCTTCTCACATTGGTCAATAAGCGCTGGATGGAAATGAGTGAACTGTCTTGCTGCAGTGGAAAAGCAAGATTTAAAGGAGAAATTAAAAGAGACAAATTTCATTGCATTATCTTTAGATCAATGTACTGCGGTAGACAATACTTCTTCAGTTTGTATGCATTCGTATACTGTCGAACAACATGTTCACCAAGCTCATCTTCTTTGTGTTCATAAAATGAAGGACAGTTCAACATCGCAAAATCTATTTGAACTAGTCAAGAAATCTTTGAATGAAATTGCAGGTATGGATGAGTTGATAATTGCCAAAAAGTTGGTGTGTGTAGGAGCTGATGGAGCTGCAGTGATGCAAGGTCAAAGGAGCGGTCTTTGCATAAAGTTACAAACTACTTGTGCACCATACATGCTTGGAATTCACTGCATGGCCCACAAAATGAATTTAGCATTCAAAATTGTAAGCAAGTTTCCTACATTATCAAAAGTTGAAAATCTAGTTCGCGAGATCTACGCATACTTCTGTCGAAGTCCCAAACATTTCCTTGAATTTCAACATTTTGCTGAGGCAATAACACCTGGAAACAAGCTTCTCAAGGATGTCGATACCAGATGGATCTCCCTGCATGGACCAACGTAACGAGTTCTTTCAGAATATCAATCCTTGATTGGAGTGATGTATGAGCATCATAGCACAGTAGACAAAGCTCCTGACCTCTTACATAGGTTAAGGGATATAGAGACACTCTTGACTTTAGCTATTCTTCTCCCCATGTTGAATGAGATGAAAAATCTTGTGAAGAAATACCAAGACAGAACAATGTATATTTATGAATATGACAATCTACGTAAACTTACATGCTTGGCCCTTGATCATCTATGTCTAGATCTAACACAAGAAGGCGCAAATTATTTGATGTGGCAGAAAATTACTGATTTGAATAATCCTGATAATTATTTATAGTTTAATGCAAGCGGGCACTTATGTATTTGTGTATGTGGATATGAGATACCAATGTACCATTGTAAGATAGGCACTGACAGGCGCTCTAGAAAAGAAGTACCTGTTAACGAGGAAGATTTTAACGGCATTGTTAAATCTGTTAGTGATAATTTGAAGGAAATTGCAAAATCTCTTTCCTCAGAGATTCATGAAATATTCCCTCGACGTGAAATAATTGAAGCCATGGGTATTGTGTATCCTCAATTTTGGGTAAACCAAGATAACCCAAAATATTTTCATGATCAAGTAAAAATCTTGATCGAACAGTTTTCAGAAAAAGGCAACATACAATGAACAAATAATAGAAGGAATTTTAGATGAAAAAAAGCTTAGAAAGCAATCTCGGATTTTTGCAACAGCTATGAGGGAGCAGTATAAATCCATGGGCAAGGAGAAGGCCTTTGAACCGGGATCAATAAAAAAGGTTTGGACAAGCTTAGGTCAGAGTGAAATATTGTGTGGTTCGATGTCAGAATATTTCAAACTTGTTGATTTATGTCAAACAATGATATTGGGGTCGGTGGAGGATGAGAGAGTTTTTAGTACATTGGGGTTTTTGAAATCAAAGTTAAGAAACAAACTGGACAAGAATTTGGAAAATTACTTGAGGATGAAAGGAACTGCGTCTAATGTCAAAAAAATTCCTTTTGAAAGGGCACTCACAATCTGGAGGTCCACATGTGAAAGAAGAGGGACCGGGTTGTGCAACACAGACTCTCCAATTCCAACATCCACCGGTACTGGTGGTAGTGGCAGTGGGACTGGGCCTGGGACAGATGACAATGATATTGAAATTGACAAAAATCAAACAATGAATGTTGAATTTGAGACACAGGCTGAAGAAACTGCAGAGCAGTCTCAGAATCAAGATGACTCCTTTACTTTATCCAAAGATGAGGATCGGTTTGAGGACCCTGACTCCATTTGGGAAATGGGAGATAATTAGCAGGTTTTAGGTATTTTTTCTGCACTTCATGAATCGGTTTCCATTGTTCAAAATTCCAAAGTATAGTTGATGTCTGATGATATTTTATATTGTATTCAATGAACATTGAAATTGTGAATCATTGCACTTCATGTTCATGATATCTTATTTTATATTGCACTCAAGCACTGCATGTCAACTTGAATCATATTCCAAACTATAGTTGATGATTTTGTATATTGTATTCAAATAAATTGTGTATCATTGCACTTCAAGTTCAGAATATTTTATTTTATATTGCAGTCCAAGTCTCCATGATATTTTATATTATATTGCACTTCATGAATCATAATACATATGCCAAAGTCAAAGTGTAGTAACGTAGTTGATGATATTTTATAAATTATATAAGATTCAATACCATCGGGCATCGACCTAACAATGCCTCATCGATGGAACACCCATCACAATCCCGCCGATGGCTCGATAAAAATAGCTCACAACCTAGTATCGATGTAACAATACTCTATCAGGCTGACTCCTAAGGTGCTCTCCCGATATACCGATAGAGTCAAGTTGTCAACAAAAGTAACCATGAATTATAATTTATGACCATGGGCATGAATTATCTTATTTTATCAATAATCACAAAAATATACCACACTTTGATTTTATGAACAATGCAAATTGTAGTAATTTGTGTGACAAGATCCATATTATAGCCTACATTCACATTGCATCCATAAATACTAGTATACATATATTAATTAATAATATATATAAAGAATGTTGAAAGTTATTAATACTTAACATTGTTTATTATAATATTAATTAATAAAATATATTAAAAACTAATAATATATATAAAAATCTATTTCTACTATTTTTATATATATTAATTAATAATATATATAAAAAACTATTTAAGCATACATATCTTAGTTTGTAATTTTAATCCAAAAGTATTTAAATTAACAACTATTTATTGGGAAGCTTTTAATTTAAAAAAAATTGAAAAATAGAAAAAAAAAACCATTTTATGTGCTTGTTATTTTTAAGGAGCACATACTTCCACTTGCCTGTCATTTTCATTGAAGCTTCAAAAAGTTTACGAATATTCCTTTGTTGCTTCCACTGTATAATGCTTTTAGCGTAATTAAACAAAATTTCAAATTCCGTAGTGATGTAGTGCTTCCCCCATTCCTAAAAAAATTCAATACCATCGGCCTAACAATGCTTCATCGGCGTAACCCCATCACAATCCCACCGATGGCCCGATAAAAATAGCTCACAACCTAGTATCGGTGTAATAATACTCTATCGGGCTGACTCCTAAGTTGCTCTCCCAATATACCGATAGAGTCAAGTTGTCAACAAAAGTAACCATGAATTATAACCATGGCCATGAATTATCAAATGCATAAAGTATATCGGGGGAACAATGGTGCATCGGGGAAACATTATCTGGCATCTCGCCGATAGAATGAAGGATAGGTGTCCATCGGTGGAGAGGGTGGCTATCGGTGAAAGACTGATGTGACATCCCATGGCATCGTGCTGTGGTGCATTTATGAACCAGAATTTAAGTGAATTATATCACAAGTTGATCACATAGTTGTTACAAAATCCTAGAAGATTTCACTTAGGGCAGAAGTAGAAAGGCAAAAACTTGGAGTTCTGATGCAGAAAAGACCAGTGGACTGTGGAGGCGACTTGGTGAGACTCACGTAAGTACTTCACTTTCAGACCCAGCTGAGAAGCTATTTTACTCAAAAGCTTAAGATTTAAATAATGGAAGAGAGTACAGACAAACCTAAAGCTAAAAAATAGAAAATCGAAAAGCTTAAGAGACTCCTAAATGAAGACCTGATAGATCAATGTCCTGGGTCAGGGCCGAGACCCAAGAGGAGTGCTCAAATGAATCCTTCCATGGATCGATTATGGGACAAACATAAGGGCTTAGGGGATATTTGGACACCACAACGAGGGTATGACCTCTTCATGTACCATTACAAAAAATAATTTAGGTTCCAACCAGTCTGCAATCCATGGAGGTTGAACCTGGGAAGACTTGTGGTGCCCAACCTGTTTGTGAATGCAGAGCTAATTAAAGCTCTTGCTATCAGATATGACCCCAAGAAAAGAACTATTCAGTCACATGGCGGGGGTGACATGCTTGTTATTTCTAGGGATCTCGTTTCTAATGTCTTTCAGTTAGAGTGTTCATTGAATTTATCATTCACGCTCAAAGATCTCTTGATAGAGTATCACCACATGGATACCAGCTATAAGAGATGGAAATTACCTTTGCATAGGCCCAAGGATGATGGAGGCCAACTCAGGAGGTTCTCTAGCAGTGAAAACCCTCCTTTCCATGAAGATTTGTTTGAAGAGTATTTCCGATACACCTATTATTCAGCTGGTCAAGTTTTGGGAGTAGAGGTTTCGCCTCTCATGTCAATTGCCCCAATGGTCTTAGCTGCAGACATACAGAGCAAGGATGCCAGGCCATTTGATTATGCTAGCTACTTGGCCAATGCCCTACATCGAGGGCTTGAAAAGATTAAAAATAATAGTGATAATATTAATTTTGAACACTATTCTTTGCTTATGCATTTGCTATTGTACGAGGGACAAGTTAGAGGGGTGTGGAGTGAAGAATTAAGGATAAAAGATACAGATGAAAATGGAGATTTTAAACTTGTACAAATGTGGACTTCATTGTGGGACATCTGATTTGGTAGGTCTCATTACCTTTATTTTGAAGATTTTTTTGTAAAACTATTGATGAAGTTGCTGGGGTATCCGTGCAACTATAACCTATCCCCAGAAGTACAAAGATTTCTAAGACCAAAGGAAAATGACTAGAGAAATAAAGTGAATCATAACTGGGGAGACTGGTATGCTTTCCCTAATTGTACAGTGATAAGGGTTTATGGGTTCGAAGGGGCTCCACACTTGATGCCACGAGTAGTTCCTGACTGAATTGCTTTTTTAGAAATTGTGAGGCAATTGGCAAAATATGATTCCAAACACCTCAAAGGACATAGAAAACAATCAATTATGCCTAACACCTTATGTTTTGGAGACTTTACAGTGGTTACCAATGAAGGATATGGAGAAATTGATGGTAAATTAACACAGTACAACCTACCTCTAGGTGATGTAAGGAAACAATTTGATGCATAAGGGTTTATTCACAAGGTGAGATTATCGCAGGGGCTATCAGGTTATGAAAATTTGTTCTCAATCGAAGATGTCATAAGAAACCATGATGAGGCTTCCACCAAGGAAAGAATGGCCGCCTATAACAAGATTATGCTTGCAGAGGAATGGAAGAGGAAAAATGTCCCATCTTATTCAAAGGCATTTGGTGAGATACAGGATCCTTTAACAAGAATTGAGCAACTCATCGCTCATGTCAATGAACTGGTAAAGGATGTTCCCCCAGTTGTTTTTGATGCGCCTCATGCAACCTATTCAAAAGTACAAGCTGAAGACATAGAGCCCTTGGATTACATACCTTCACAACCTACTCTTGAGGTATGTTTTTCTATAGATACTAATATAAGTGAAGAAGAGCAGAGTGATGAAGAGGGTGAGCAGGTCAAGCAAATCAGTGCTCTTGTGATTACACAGCACGATCCCCCTCAAGAGTAGAATATTGTAAGATTTGAGGCATCAAATGAACTATTTGATGATGTGAGGGTCATGGTTGGACAATAATTTATTTCTGATTGTGATTTTGTTAAATCTTCTGAATTTAAATAATTTGTTTATGAATATAAAGGTAGAAAAATGAGACAATAGATACAGGATATCACTCTTGAACATGAGGCAACCGCTCTGGAGGAATTGAAAAGGGAGGTAGAAAAGGAAATGGAGTCTATCACTCCTGAAAGAGGTAGGGAATTTCTTCAAGAAGTTGGAGTGTTGCTCCTACCAGGGTGGGATATTAGCTCTTCAATTGTATTTGATAGCTTTAGAAAAAGAGGGGATACGACAATGAACTTAACATAAGAAGCAAGTGACAAAATGTATTCAGGATCTGGGTACAACCCAGACGAAGCCACCTTGCTTATTTGGTCACTGTATCCCCATGATAAAAGACCTTCTATAATTAGTAATCCAAACCAAGTGTTTGGTCATCTCTTGGTTCAACGAGTAGTGGATACCAACCCTATGGAGACAACAGAATTGAACATAAATATGGAAAAATTTACCAAAGCACAGATCGATAAACTGATTAAGGAAAATGACAAACTGAAGAAGGAGCTAGCAAATCAGCAAGAAAAAACATCTTCCTCCTCCACATCAGAGTTGTACTCCCCATGGCTTGAAAAAGATAAGAGAGTGCTTGATGCATTGGCTGATGCAGCCTACTGGAAGAATTGCCATCTGAAATCCCAGGGGAAATGCAAAGAATTGGAGAAAGAAGTAAAAACCATCAAATATAACACTGTATCTGAAATGATAAAAGAAAGGTTCAATAAAATGATGAAATGTGCTATTGAATATTGGGAAGTATTCAATCAGACATGCATTGCATTAGTGGAGAATGAACGATTGCAACCTAGAATGATGGAGAAAATAAAGGAGCTCGTAGATAAGAATGCCATGAAAGGACAAATATTGCTGACATATAACAAGTTGGTAGAATCACATAACGGATATCATAATAGGCTTAGGGAAGATTTCATCTGCTTTGATTCAATCCCATTCCCGACACTTCATTTTGGCATTAGAAACTTGTGAGAATATGATGATTGGAAGGAAGAGCTTGATGGGCTTCTGATTACTGCGTTGCAAGAAATAAATAACGAGGATATGGTTTTACAAAACAGTCATAAGCAACTCGAAAAAATAATGTCTCTGGAATATGATATGAAAGAGGCGATCTCTAACGTGGACACCTATGCTGAACAGGAGTACATCCATCACCTCTCTGCAGTCAATATGTTTATTACCCAAACTGTAGATTTGTCAGAATCAGATCCAACTGGACAACCATCAGATTCAGAGGAAGAATGCCAACCGACAACATGATGAGCACCCTATCATGGAGTAGAAGCCTTGAACAAATCTTAGGACCTAGGTGGTCATTGGTCATGGGCTTCTACTTGGAGATTAACGGATCGATGCATTCACCTGCAGCATTGTTTTATTTATAATTTGAGTTATGTTTAGTTGTCAAAACATCATGACTTTTTGCAAGGGGTTTGTAGCTTGTTGCCTCTCATATATAAGAGAGATCAAGACCCCAATAGGAGATCAATGGATCATCACATCATTTTTAATTAGACTTTAGAGTAGAAAATAGTAAGAAGATAGATAATAGATTGCACCAATTCACCTATCCATCTCATTATTCATATCATAAACTATTTTTATAATTTATATCATTTGAACTTTGAAGATCAATACAATGGAGAAGGTTACACATATTTACTGATTTGCTTTCGAGTGTTCAACTGTTGTGGATTCATATGCTTATAAGTTATTAACTTATTTGGCTGTCTCCAAAGTGGCTGTTTATGTTATTCAAATTGTTTATGTTATTCAATTTGTCAGTACATTGAATTTGAATTCTTCAGGAATAGGGGCTGTGACAATGGGCTTTTAAATCTATTTATGGACATGATCATTGATCAAGTAGTAATGTGGGCCACAAAATGGATCTTGTCACACAAACCCCTACAATTTGTGCTAATCATAAAATCAAATGTAGTGTATTTTTGTAGTATGTGGGATGTGGGTGAGGTGTAAGTTGGTGGATACTGATCAAGATTTTTAGTCAAAACATAAGAGAAGCTAACAGTTCAACATGCATAACTTATAAGCTTTAGCTCTACCAAGAAGTAAATATAATGAGCTAACAGTTCAACATCCATAGCTTGGAAATGGAAGCTCTACCAAGAAGTAAATATAATGAGCTAACAGTTCATCACTAGTTCAAATGATAAAATAAATAATATAGAATCCTAATAATTGAACATCATCACATTACTGAAGTTTGAATTTGAGCTTTTTAATTGAATTTCACATGAAGGAGTACATATTGGCATTGGCCATGCAAAATCTTGCCAATGCCCAAAGACAAGTCTGCACAGAGCTGAGTTGGAACTTTGAAACTCATATTATCAAATATTGAAAATAATAGATCAAGTCACTGTATCAACTTTTCTAGCAACTTCCACTCTTCAGGTGGTGGAATTGCCATTTTGTCTAACTGATGTTGTTTGACTTGAAGTTTTGTTAACATTTCTTGATTGTAATTGGAAATGGAACCTATCTTGAATTCTTCAATCAATTTTGCATTCGAGGTTATTAGTGTTTTGATGGAATCCAAATAGTTCACATCTTGGTTCTAAGGAAACTGGTCCAAATCAATCTTCCTTGCACCTTCCATCTTCTTTCTGAAAGCATCCTTTCCAATGAATCGCTCATTTGTGTCAAAAGGCTCTTGAAAACCAAGCTCTGTGAAGTTCCTTACCTTTTCATCCACCACCTTCATCTTGTCTGCAACCAAATGCAAATATTCCTTTGTTTCAGACATTCTCGAACACATTTCAATGATAGATGACAACTTCATTGAGGTTTCAATCCGATTAGTAATCCCTTTTGATTTCAGATCATTGTCATTGGCTTTGTAGACTATTTGTAGAACTTCATTTGTAGATTTCTCTAATTCCAGCACCTTTTTGTTGTCCACTAAATATTTGCTGAGCTTCTTATAATGTTGTCTGGTAGCATCAATCAATTGAAACATGTCACACAAATGATCAAACCTCTGCATTATTTCATCCCAGATCTTTTGTTTCATATGCCTCACATTATCTCTACAAAATGCAGATAACCTATTTTGAGAAGACTTAATTTCTTCTTTTTCTTCTGTCAGCTCTGTCTCCAATCTTTCATTTGCTTTTCTCTGTTTCTCCAATTTTTGTTCCCACTGTGCATTTCCATTCACAATATTTAGTCTTAAATTTTATGAAGTGGATTTTTCCTCATCATATTTCTTGTTGCTCTCATCTAGCCTTCGCTTCAGGTCTTTCACTTCTCTCTCATTTGATTTATCCTCATTACTTGTTGATGTAGAGGCAGATTTTATTATTCTTTTTTCTAATTCATTGCTCTTGTTATCTGTTGCTTTCCTCTTTGCTTTCTCACTTGCTAGGTCTGCCTGTAACTTTTCTATTTGGGTCTGCAACCTTTTCTTCTCTCTATCTTTCTTTAGCAATGATGTGTAGACCAATTCATTGTTCTTCTTTGATACATTAATTTTGTCAGTATTTTTCAGGCCAAAAAAATCCAATTGAAAATTGGTTACCTGGTATTCAGATCAATCCATCTGATTTGTTGGTTTGTTTTGAACTGTGGGAACAACAATTGTGTACTCCATGATTTCTTTATTTGTGTCAAATGTGGGTAATACCATGGTTGTTGTAGTCTCTGAAGTTATAGCAGACGCACTCTCCATCAATTGCTTCTTTTCTTTTTTATTCAAGTCTGATTTCTTTTTAAACTCTTCAATGAAATCATACCCTGGGGAGGCAGGAACAATGGAATGCTTGAATGGTGAAGGAATAGGAGTACTTGCAGTTGCTAATGATGTTGCACCTCCACTAACTTGATTTGTGGGAGTTTCTGGAAATAACTCCTTTGTGGTACTGGTGGATCCATTGATAGTGTGACTTTGACCTCTCAAAATCCTTTGCCTCTTTTGATTGCCTTGATCACCTGGTGTTTCTATGGTATCTTTTTTTGTTTTCCTCTTAGTATTGTGTGTAATTTGTCGTTGTTGCACATGTTGACCACTACTAGTACTACTACCCATACCATCGCCACCAATGGCACTCCCAGTTGCACTAGGCTGTCCACCAAGGGCATGTCCTATTTGTGATTGTATCTGACCATGAGGATGAGGATTAGAAGCTTTAACAAATTGAGCTTCACTTGTATGCCCTTGGACTAGCTTTTCACCTCCAAGCCCAAGGCCAAATTTATCAACTGGTTTTCTATGCTCAACATTTGTTACTGTCCAAGGGCCTTGTCCTTTGGACCCCAAAGGACCACCTTCATAACCAATTTTTTCAAGTATGGCTACTCCTGAAGTAGATGTTGAAGCATATTCTTCTTTTGTGGCCTCACTTAAACCAAGTTTGTAATTGATATGGATTTGTTCTTCTTCTTCCATATCAATATCATCATCAGATTCATCATGTCCATCAGGATGCCCATGCTCTATATTCCACAATTTGCTAAATTCTTCATCTTCTTCGTTATTATCATACTCTTCAAGAGCTCTTGGATCACCTAGGTCCTTCCTCATAGACCAAAAGGAAGTAACTTTTGATCGTGACCATTTTTTATCTATAAGTTCCATCTCTAGAGAACCTGGAATTTTTACTCTACTAGATGGTTTATCACTTTTTACATAAATTTTTTTGTATGTCCTGATTGTTTTTTGGTGCAATGCCATAATTTCTGCTGACAATTGTTCAAAAGAAATACCATTCTCAACAACACATTTCTCCATTTCTATTTTGACCTCATCCCAAGAATCCTTGTTTCTCAAGTTTTCAAGCAAGGGTTTACTTTGATGTTGAATTCTATTTGCAACATTCCTATTGGCCACAATCGTTGATTTAATGATGTCACATGGATCATACTGCCAGTGACAGATAGGATCAAAGTCAAAAAATTTCAAAAGATTATGTGCCACACTAAATGCTTTTCTCTCAAATGTGAACCCTCCACATGAAAAAGGTAAAGAAGGAAATAAGGTCTTCTTTTGCTGATTGAGAAAGTGTAGTTCATCAACACTCTACACCTACCTTACATATTCCAATGCAAAAACCCTTTCTGTCACATGTATTGGAAGTTTCTATGGTTGTACTCCTGATCCATAAAATCTTAGCATAGTATATTCTTCCATTAATTACCAATCAGCCAATTGTATTTCTTTTCCTAGTTGCATGTAGTTTCTACATGACATAGGCAATCTAGCCATTGGATTATTTGTAATTACTTGATGCAATGGAGCCAAAAAGTAGTCTACAAAATGACTGTAGTTCCTTCAAGAATCATGCATCCTTATCTCATTGGTCCATTCATATACTAGAGCCATTATTTTTTCCTCTGCATTATTGTAGGGCTGAATCTGAAGCTTGTTGGTCTAAAACATTCCTCTAAATTTGAATGGAAAAAGATAGCACAAGTAGGTTGTGAACCTAAATGTCTTCGTGGAACCTGCTTTAATCATTAAAAATTATTTATGCATGGATTCTACAATGTGCTATGTATAATTATATTTGACATGTTCTTTAGTATAATGTATATTATATACCATTTCAAGGAGGCTTGCACCCACTTCCAAATTGCTATCCAGACCGAGGCAAAATGCAAGCATGGAAATAGTATCCTGAACCCATGGTTTAAAAAAATCCAAATTATAAGGAGGCTTATGACCACCTTTCAATTTGTTTCTATCCTTAACTATTTGATTTAAGAAATCATTTTTCAGCCTTTCTTCCATTGCTTCATAATCACTAGCAAGCTTTTCTAGGTCAATGTGGCGGTTTCCAAATTCTTCGGTTGTAAACCCCAACACTTTTCCAAGTTCTTCTGAATTAATGGATAACAATTCTTCTTGATTATCTTTATTAACAATTGCTCTTTTCTTCTCATCATAATTTTCGGCACAGACCATGATAAATTCTGGGCAAGGGAAAACTTCATGTAACATCATGCGCCCTAATCTAGTTACCCACGGTGCATTGATACTATCAACTTTTGTTCACTTTGCAGCCTTATTCTGAGATGAAAATCTAAGTTCTGAGGTACGCCTACCATAGATTTCAGGATCATAAATATCATGGTACCCATCGGTGAAACCTGGGGTTTTAAGCAATTCTACATAATGCATTTTTTTATTAGAATTGTTGTAGTGGTACTAGTGGTAGACATGCTTGTACAAATGTGAAGTTGTGTAATTTTAATTCCCTAATAAGTAATACCTATTAGTCCTTAATTTTAATGAATTCTTGAGTCTCTAAAGTCTAAAACCAAACTTCAAACTTTGACAAAATAAGATTTTAAGAAATGTCAAACAATGAAAGTTGAAATGTAGCCGCAGGAATTCTTTCACTTACCCAGATTATGAGTCCCGACGCTTGAAAACTAGAATGGTGTTGTTGGAAGTGGAACTGTGGAATCCAAAACAGGGTGGTGCACTGCAATGAGCAATCTGAAGATTGAAGACTTTAAAAATTAGTACAATTTCATAGTGCAAAGTGCTTTAAATGTTTTTTTTCTCGTAATTGGAATTTGGAATGTAAAAGTGAATGGCACGTCTTAGGATTTAGGTCTAAAGACTACAAGACTACAAGTTGCAAATTCTTCACCGTCGATCTTTTTAAATCTAACGGTTATAGGGTGATTCCGGAGGTTTAAGTTGGGAAGCCCATCGCTCTTTGCATGTCATTACGGAATGCAACTACAACCATACATCAAATGTTCATCCAACGGTTGAAACTTGAGTAGTTAATGATATTAACTTTTAAAATAAACATTAATCACTTGACAGTTGACACTTAGCAGTACAAAGTGCTTTAAATGCTTTGTTTCTCGAAATTGGAACATTAAAGTGAATGACACGTCTTAGGTCTACAAGTTGCAAATTCTTCACCGTTGATCTTTTTAAATCTAACGGTTATATGGTGATTCCGGAGGTTTAAGTTGGGAAGCCCATAACTTTGTGCATGTCATTACGGAATTTGATGGTCTATTACATATTTGACCTTTTTTTCAATTTTAGATCGTATATTATAGCTATAAAATTTATTAGACCGTATAGTTTGACTTGCTATATTTTTATTAAACTGTAAAAAAATATTATATAGTATTTTAATTTATAATATATATAATTTTATAATTTTTATTATAAAAAGAAAATAGAATATAACTTTTTTTAATATTTTTAATATGAATTTAGAAACTTTTGACTTTTTTATAATAGCTATCATTTTTTATATTAATATATATGATTTATAATATTATTATAAAAATATATATTAATTTAGAATCTTTTCAAAATAAAACATAATTATTTTTAATTTTTAGAATATATTTAACAAGATTTATTTTTAATATGATTTTAGAAACTTTTGTTAATTGTTAATTATAACAGTAGATTTTTATATTTATCACTAATAATTATCATTGTTTTCTAATTTTTCAAGATAATCCATTTATAAAAGATTTTATATAAAAATTCGTAAATTAAACAATTTTTTTGATAGGCATTTAAATGACCAAAGTCAAACCGTCATAAAATTTTCATATTGTTTTTTTGCTATTGTCATAATCTTAACCGTTGACCTTTCTAAATCTAATGGATATATGGTAATTTCGGAGGTTTATGTTGGGAAGCCCATCGCTCTGTTCATGTCATTATGGAATTTGATGGTCTATTACATATTTGACCGTTTTTTCAATTTTAGACCGTATATTATAGCTATACAATTTATTAGACCGTATAGTTTGACTTGCTATATTTTTATTAAATCGTAAAAAATTATTATATAGTATTTTAATTTATAATATATATAATTTTTTATTTTTTATTATAAAAAGAAAATAGAATATAACTTTTTTGAATATTTTTAATATGAATTTAGAAACTTTTGACTTTTTTATAATAGCTATCATTTTTTATATCAATATATATGATTTATAATATTATTATAAAAATATATATTAATTTAGAATCTTTTCAAAATAAAACATAATTATTTTTAATACGATTTTAGAAACTTTTGTTAATTGTTAATTATAACAGTAGATTTTTATATTTATCACTAATAATTATCATTGTTTTCTAATTTTTCAAGATAATCCATTTATAAAAGATTTTATATAAAGAATCGTAAATTAAATAATTTTTTTGATAGGCATTTAAATGACCAAAGTCAAACCGTCATAAAATTTTCATATTGACTGTTTGCTATTGTCATAATCTTAACCGTTGATCTTTCTTAATCTAACGAATATAGGGTAATTCCGGAGGTTTAAGTTGGGAAGCCCATCGCTCTGTTCATTTCATTACGGAATGTAACTACAACCATACATTAAATGTTCATCCAACAGTTGAACTTGAAACTTTAGTAATTTACTAATTTATGATATTAACCTAAAAAAATTAACATGACACATGTGTTTTAAAGTCAATAACATAGGCATCGGCCTAACAATGCTTTATCGGTGGAACCCCCATCACAGCCCCGTCGATGGCCCGAAGGCGAAGACTCATAACTCATAAGGTGTGTTGACCACTCCCAGTCTTTGATATACCAATAGAATCAACAAAAGTAAGCACATCGTTGTAACACATAAACATCGGTGGAATGAATGATTGCATTCCCTCGATGGCCTGATATAACCATGAATTCTCAAGTGCATATTGCATAGAGTATATTACTTAAATTCTCAAAAGAAAAAAAATTGATTTGAACATATTAAATTATTAATAGACAGTGACACTGAAGTTTCAAACTCATAAAACAACTCTTTACTCTTAAACGTAAATGAATAACGAAGATTCAAGAATAGCACAACACAACCATTTATTTTATTGCAACTGAATTTCAGTGTCACATTATTACATATCTTTTTACAGACGAATAGCACTATAGCTCCTATTTTGTATAAATAACATATGTCCATGACTCAGTGTGTCACTTTAGTACTTTACATAGACAAAATTTAATAATTTATTCCAAGTTGTTGCTCATTACAATGGATTAAAAATTGATTCCAATTTCCAAGCTTTGTTGCTGAAAACCTAATACACATCTATCTCTAAAAATAAATCTGGCTCTGAAAATAAATTCATGATTCCAAGCTTCTGTTGGTGGATTTGCCAACCATGCTGGGCAAAGGGGGTTCCAAATCACTCCTGGGGAAATGGGATCAGTGAAGATACAAAATGTACTTATCCCCTTTGAGAACTAGAGTCATACAGAAGATGAGAAACAAATGTCTCTTTGAAAATAAATGCATGGAGCTTTCCTGGCCAACCATGCTGGGGAAATGGGAGTTGTTAGAATACAGAAGGAGAAACAAATCTACTCCCACCTTTTACCTGCAGCCTCTATGCATTTGGATAGCACTTATCTCCATCAGAGCTCCTCATCCTGGTTCAAAACCCCTCTGAAAATTCAGGTTAACCAAATCAACTTCTTTCCAATTCCACCCATTCTGAACTTGAAGGAAATTCGTCTTTTATTGATTACTCTATAACTACATAATTGTAGGTAGGAGAATTTACAGTATCCCCAATATTGCATCATCTTCTTCGTGAATCCTTATTAACCCTAGAAAATAAAAACCCTTATGGCACTATCTACTAATCAATGAATCACTATCCCTATTTATGGGCCACTAGTGCCGCTACCAGCCTGTATAATTAAATTTTCTAATTTGATTGACGTCTTGCTACGTGCTAACTTGAACTCTACCTCAAGTTGACAAGCTGTCAAAATCACTCATTCAAACGATATGAAATCATTACAAATCTTATTTCATTAAAGCTATGAGTTGTCCAAGAAATTGCTTTGGATGTTCATATCACATATGGCATTAATTGCCACCATTGCCACTGCCAACCACAGTTTCTTCAAAAAGATTGAGAATTTAAATGAAATGAAATGTACAACATCGAGATTCAAGGCATTGAAAACAGTGAATGAGCAATGAATTAATCTAAACACAAAGTCTCAGAGATGAAAAAATAAGCATTCTGAATTTGACCTAACACTAATAGATAAACATTGAACAATTATCATGAAGAAACATAATTCATTCATAATTAAAAGGAAGCATTGATAAAGACAAATATTTAGAAATATATTATTTTATCTCTCTAATGCCAAAAATGTGGTTTCACAGACCTGTCACCCCACACCCTATACAATCAACATTCAAAAAGCGCTCAAAAGCTAAAACTATGCCCCCTTATCATTATGTGCCACAAATTCACAATTCACTAAAGGATTCATGTATGTTGTAACATTGTTAAACTGCTAGAGGTTCCAGGACTCTGTATAGTTCCAACTACATTTCCATAACAAAATTATGAAATTCAGCACGTTCTTCTTCTTCTTCTAAAACAAAAATCACCCTATTGTACTTGGCATAGTTGGTTTTCTCTTTCCACGCCACTGAACGTAGCTGGGAAATGATGTTGAGTTGCTCTTCTTCAGGCCAATTCAAATTGGGTTGCATGAAGGCCACAATTTCATCTTCCCATACCCTAATATTGGCTGGAAGTACCATTTTGAGGAAACTCTGAGTATGGAGTTCAAAATGCTGCCACCTTTCCTCGTATGCAGGCTCACTTAACTTTACAATCTACTACTAAATCCATTTCTCCAAACTCCTTAATACCTTATTTAAGATCTATCAAGTTGGTGTTTGAGAAGACATCCCTTAATGGCATCGTACAATTCATTAAATGAGTTGTCACTTTGAAAGTTGTGCATCCCACCGAGGTCACCCAATCACTGAGAAACAAAACTTTATAACCATTTGTGCGGTAATAAAATCTCAACCATTGATTTCTAGAAATCTAATGGTTCTAGTGATATTCCGGAGGTTTCAAATCACAAGTCTATTGCTTGATAGATTTACTTCCGAAATGCAACTACAGTTGTCCATCGAACGAGCCATATGATTTTTATTTCGCCATTGGATTTTTTTATTATTTTTAGATTCATTTTAATTCGCCAATGAAAATATACTTTTTGCTTTGAAAAAAGGTTTTAATCGCCAATGGAAAAAAAATTCTGGTTTGAAAAACGGGTTTATTTGCCAATGAAAGATACTTTATTTGATTTAAAAAAATTGCAATTCACCATGAATTTCCATAGACTTCTAGGGATTATAAAAGATTTGCCAATGGGGATTTTTTTTTTCTCGAAAAACGAAAAAAATCTCCAATAAATTTAATATTTTTCATCGAGAAGTATACAGGATTCGCTAGGATTTTACACCTGCACCAAGGGGGGGGTTTCTTAAAGTTATCCCTGATCCCAAGTGTGGATGGTATTGGGAGCCAGTGATCTATACCAGTCTTGAGCCTTCCCTTTGAAATATGTAGCTAACAATCCGAGGGTGAAATTTTTCTCTCTGATGTTGTGAACCCTATAAACCTCTACTATGTTCTAAAGGTGCTCAAAAGGTGTTTTAAAATCTTTCCCTATGAAATTTGGAATTTATTTGAGGGAATTGGTGGGTATGATAGGCCATACATCTAGAGGTGTAGGTGGAACTAGCGAACTGCCACTATCCCAAGTCACAAAATTTCTTGTAGCAGGAGCTCCTTGGAGAGCCATTGAAAATAAACTCCCATGGTCTAGGTAGGCAGGTATTTTGATTTGAAAGGTTTGACTGTCTAGAGGGGTAGATAAGGCTCTAGACTCAGGGCTAGAACTTCTTACCCTATTGCTTTTGATAGGTGATACAAAAACTATGATTCACTTTCTTCTAGGGGCCAAAGAGGGTAACTGAGAATACTAAAAATTTACTCTAGAGGATGCTCTAGTTTAGACTTTGGACATGAGATTATTAGTCTCTCTTGTTAGTATAATTTATAAAAATGCCTCTTTAAGACTAATTATCACTTTGAAAGAACTTAGTCCCATCGGGCGTACCAAAAAAAGAGCTATTGATCATGAAACCTTACACTTATCTCAAACAACCTTATGGGAAATGTAGTGAATGGGGGACCTTTTTGTGCTTCACATAATTACCTCTAAGATTTTTAAAAAAGATGACTCTTCGTTGTGTTTTAGGGAAAAGGGAGAGAGAAATGCAGAAAATAAACTAACTAAACTGATGTTCCACAAAGTTTTTAGAATATTTAAAACCCTAGTAGGCTCTTATTTATAATGGAATGGATACTGAATTCCATAGAACCTTCATTGTTGGAGAGAGAATGAACAACTAAGGCACATAGGAGCATAGATCAGTCATTCACATCTCCTTGTGGGAAGCACCCATTAAGGTTTGATAGAAATAAGAAACCCAATATTAAGAGAAATGCCTTGGATCTTTATAGAACCATCTTTCTCTAATAGCATAATATGAAAATTAGCATAATCTTTGCAGAAAAATGAAAGACCATTATAAACATGATTCAATCTCTAAAATATAACATTATTTAAACATAAAAGCTAGTGGCATAGAAAAAAATTACCAAGATTGTACTTGAATGAGTTGAAATAGAGCATTCAACATACACAAAATAGAGAAAGTAAACATGTGATAGAGACCATAGATGCACAATCTCATATATCTCTTCCTTCTATTAATTATTCTTGCAAAAATAACATAAATTCAAAGGTCAGATACCAATCGAAGTAATTATTTTGATAATATCTTAACATGCCATAGAGAAAAAAAAATCTCTATAAAATCCTTCCTATATCTTTCCTATTCTAATTCTTCTAACAAAAAA
The DNA here is from genome assembly GCA_007115665.2 of Sequoiadendron giganteum. NCBI lineage: Eukaryota > Viridiplantae > Streptophyta > Pinopsida > Cupressales > Cupressaceae > Sequoiadendron > Sequoiadendron giganteum. The sequence continues at coordinate 405,519,059 of CM021103.1, read as the reverse complement.
AAAAAACTCCTATCTTGATGATATTTTGCAAGATATTGAAGCTTCCTTTTATAGGGCCAAAAGACATGCTGACACTGAGTATTCCATGCTAATAGAGATGAATTCCTAATAGGTGTCCTCATCTGACAACTTTGCAATCCGATCAAGGATTCCTTTTGATCATGACAATGTTCACTAATAAAAGTTGAGATACTTCAATAATGCCTCTCGATGTTGCAAGAGCCATTTGCAACAATTTTCTTGTAGAAGAGGATTTGAAGTCATAACTAACTAGAAAAATCCAATCTGATAAGTTTTAAGTAATAATGGAGCCACCCAAAAGAGACTAATCCCAAAAGTGTAAGATCAACCGTGCTTCTTGAAAAACTCTTCCAAGGAAATAATATGCTCATAGGTGAAACAACCCACCCGATAAAAGATGAGTGATGTTATATGTTGGTGGGGTATTTTCTAGTTCGTGTGAGTAGCTTGTGGAAAATTTCTACGACGCAACCACGTGTCCTTCTTTAGGCCTGAAAGGAAAGTGATTTAAAAAAGTTGTGCAACCATTATGTGGCACATTGTGCACCTTTTTGTAGGAGTAATTATAACCTTCGAGATGAGATGACATCAAAACATGTGAAAATAGTAAGAGCCTAAAAGAGGAGAACTACGGCGGTTGAATCCCAAAGAGAATATACTTAGAGAAAAATTTCTCCATAAAACCCTTTTAAATCAGACTAAACATAACAAAATTTTATGAAACGAAAGGTCAACCTCACTTTCTTTAATGCCTTGGATTCAAACATTATGCCCTTGAAACAAAAAATTACATCCAATAAAATCTTTAAGCCAAGATAAATCCCTCATATTTGGGAAGGAATATACAACACTAGAGCTCTGATACCATGTAGGAGTAAATGGTGACTCCCAATATCCCTAGGAATAACTGCTAGATTAAAATATCTTCCACACGAGAGAAAATAGAAAGAATAACATGTATTATGAATGCAAAATTACAAGATCAAATATGTAATGTACATATTGTGTCTTGCTTATTTAGATTAGTTGTGAGATAGGATTAGATAATATCTTGATATGTATCTTAATCCTATACAATGAGACAACAACCTCAATAATATTAAATGACTTAAGAAACAAGCATAAAATAAAATCCAAATAGATACGATATGATAGGATCTTATCTAAAAGACTAAAACCACTACGACAAATCCCTATGATTAGCTCCTTTTTTTGCTTCCACCCACTATTTTAATGTATTTTTCTCCAATTTTTTTTGAAAAAGTCAACGCTATTTTTTGGGATGGCACTATTTTTGGCATTTATTGCATCAACTAGAACAAGCAGGTGCTAAATATAACGCTAAATAGCACCAAAATTTAGTGCCATGTTTAACACCAGGTTCAATGCCAAGTTTAGCACCACATTTAGGGTCGAGGCTTTTATCGAGTTTAGCATTGAGTTCCACTGCGTTTAGCTCCAACTGTGGTTCCGACATTAGCACCTAATTTAACACCTAATTATACACCTACTTTAGAGCCTACTTTACTGTGTAGTCTACTGTCGAGTTTAGTGCCGAGTTTTCGCCGAGTTTAGCTTTGAGTGTGGTGTTGGAATTAACACCTAATTAGATGCCTACTTTAGAGCCTGCTTTAGTTCCTAATTTAGCACCTAATTTAACGCCTATTTGTTCTAATCTAGTAGGGATTAAGGGTTAAGGGATTAGGGTTGTTAGAACAAAAAATCATTCCCAAATATTCATTGGCCTTCAATTGTGTGTGAGGGGGAGAATGTTAGACCAGAAGATGAATAACACATGTTAAAATCTAAGAATCTAAGCTAAGATTAACATATTAATCTAAGATCTAAACCTACACATATAAAATGAAACTAAGCTATCCTAACATGCATAAACAAATCTATGATTGCAAAATGAATTTGTAAAACAACGTAGTATTATCATCCTGTAGTGGAGTGTATTCCCCTGATGTTGGGTTGTTCTTATCACCACAAAGCCTCCAAAGTTTGTTTGAAAAATCTTGATGAATGGTTGTTTTGGTTGGTTGATCAAAGAAAAGGTGAAGCTCTATCAATGGTGTTCTTGACAGCACTTCGATGCTCAATTTATGTTGATTCTACGATCCTTATTTGTGAGGAAAGGGGTTTGTTATATAAAAGATATGATTTGAAATGGACGATCAAGATCATTTTGAAGAATATTTAGATCAATGGTCGAAGTGTGTTGATAGGATTTAGACATGAGAAAATTGAGCAAACTTGATTGCATAATTTGTGTGATTGAGAAATAGATTGGCCAATCAGGGATGTGATTGATCAGTTAACAAATTTAGATTGATCAGTCAAGAATATGATGACTTAGTTAACAAAATAGATTGATTAGTTAACAATTTGGATTGATTAGTTAAAAAATTAGATAGTTTATTCAACAATCATAATTTTATCAATTAGAAAGTGGGTGAAGAATATGAATTAATTGATTTAATTAATTCATTCATTTTTGGAGTTGAACGTGCAAATCAAGTTTGAATTTTGCAAACAAATTTGCATTAGTTTCATTTGATTTTTGATAATTGATTTGAATAGTTTGATTTAATTATTCAAAATTTGGAGGGAAAGTGTCGTAATTAAATTATTATTTAATAATTTAATCCTCTTAGGGGAATAAGGCGATTTAGTGACGTAATTAAATAATTGGTATTATTTAATCAATTAGGATGAAATAAGTTGAGATTAATATTTTTTAAACAAATGTGATTTATTTAATTGGTCAAAATGATGAAACGTTCAAATAAATCAAATAAATGTTGTGTTATTTAATCAATAGAGGAATTAGGGTTTTTCAAGAGTTTATTAAATAAATGAAATTTATTTAATTTGTCTAAGATGATGAAAAAGTGAATTAATTAAATAATCTTATATTATTCAATTAATACAAGAATTAGAGTCTTTGATGTCATTTTGATGTGGTGCAATGTGGGAATGCTGTGATATGATTGTGAGATGATCTGAGACATTATGGAATGATTTTGAGTTATTCCGAGATGTTACAAGATCATTCTGAATCATTCTGAGGTGTTACGGGATGATTCTGAGTCTCTGAGGTGTTACAAGATGATTCTTAGTCATTTTGAGATGTTACAAGACAATTTTGAGTCATTTTAAGATGTTAGGAGATGATTATGAGTCATTCTGAGCTGTTATGGGATGATTATGAGTCATTTCTAAGGTGTTATATGATGATTTTGAGTCATTTCGAGGTGTTACAAGATGATTCCGAGTCATTTCGAGGTGTTACAAGATGATTCTAAGTAATTATGAGATGTTACATGATGATTCAGAGTCATTTCAAGATGTTACAAGATGATTTCAAGTCATTATGAGGTGTTGGGTGATCCCACAAAGCTGGTTTACAATTTCTGAGAGGAACTATTTTTTGTTGAAATCACATATTTTTAGAAAATATAACGATTTAAGCCTTTAAAAGTTCCATTTTAAAGATTCCAATTGAAGATGGTTTGATCAAACCACCTTAGATCAATCCCCCTTGGATAGAACCTCGCTAGTTTTAAACCATACCTATAAATGAGTCTCCTTTACACCTATCAAAATGCTGATAAAAAATCACTTTTGATTTACCTTTTGGGGGATCAAATGAATTCATTTAAAATTTATTTCAAATGATTATGGTAGTCCTCAAAATGAGCTATCCCATGAATATAATTTTAATATGTTTTGGTTTTATTATGTATGTATTTTTTTAGTTTTATTAAGCATAGGTTTTTCACTGAAAATCAAGCTCTTTGTTTTGCACATGTGGAAAAATATAAAATTATCAAAATAAATTTTTAAAAAATATTTTTTGTGCTGGGTATTGATGTCCTTGATCCATTAAAAAAATAAAAATGAATTTTGATACATACATAGAAAGTTATGTTGTATATAGTCCGCCTATGTCTGAATTGCAATTGGTTTGACTTCGAAACTCTATTAAAGAAAAAATATTCAATAAAAAACTATGAGACCAAATGAAAGTACTAGATATCATAGTTACAAATCTAAATTTGAAAAAATTAGAAATTTATCCTCCATACAAAAAAAATTATGTTGTATACGGTGAACGTCACTTTTTAAAAATGTTATTTTATGAAAAAAAAAATAGTTTTCGTGGGAGATGGAAAAAGAAGTGCAATCTTATTCCAAAATTTTTGAAAAAAATATTTTTATAATCTATAGATAAAATTTGATGAGACTCTAGTATGCATCATCTTGAAATTCCTCACAGTTTAGCCGCTATAGGTGCCCGAATGTGAATATCTAGTTAAAAATAATAATTTAAGTGTCTAGATTGGCCAAAAATTGTAAACCACAATTGTGGGATCACCCTGTTACAAGATTTTGTTTGATATTGTTTGATGTTATTTGAGGTTTTTCGATGCTGTTTGATGTTGTTCAAGGTGTGTGATAGGTTTCAAGTCAATTTTACATGTCTATAAATTGCTTGCCACATTTCACTTGCATTAAAATATCCCTCAACCCTCAACCCTAATCCCTCAACCCTCAGCCTTAAACCCTAAACCCTCAACCCCTATACCCTCTACCATATACATTGGACCCTCAACCCTAATCCTTCAACCATATACCCTCAAATCTATACCCTAAACACTCTACCCTCAACCCTTAACCCTCAACCCTAAACCCTTAAACCTCAACCCTAAACCCTTAAAACTTCTACCCTCTACCCTAATCGCTCAACCCTATACCCTCAACCCAATACCATAAACCATCAATCCTATACAATCTTCAACCTTAATCATTTTCCTATTAGAAAGTGCATCCACCAAGATGTTAACTTCCCTATAGAAATTCATAATTTCAAAGGACTAGAAAATTTATGAAGATCAAGAGACAATATATGTCCCAACAAATAATTCAAGTTCTAGTTTTTAGAAGCCTTCCTTGATAAGGAATTAACCACCATTGAAAAATCATCTCAATGAGGATATGAATTTTTTTATTCTTCAAAGCCATGTCTATGATCATGCTCATTTAATTCTATGTGTGTCTTAAATTTTTTTGAACCAAAAGATCTTGAACTTACATTTATTACATTTTTAAATTAATCTTATTTAAATTTCTTTAGATGAAAATAACAACTCTATTTAGTCTCCACATAAATAAATAATTTTTATTTATTTAATTTGTTGTACTTTGTCATCATTGAGAAAAGATGTGAATTAAGTATAATTATTAATTTTGAGTTAATATATGATGTCGAGGCATATTAGTGTTTGTACTCTATGGGATGATGTGATAATTTTTATGCTGAAGCATTTCCTTATTTGAGCTTCACGAGCTCATTTTTCTCACAGACGGTTGAAAAGCAACGAGAGACCCTGGTTGACAATAAAATGAATCTCAACCATCCATCATTTTTCACCATTTTTCCACCGGTTATGTGTTCCTTTCCTCGTCGCTATCAGTTTCCCTTGACCTTTCACTGTTGCTTTCCCCATCACTATTGGTTTCCTTGCATATAATGTCATATTTGGCTTGGTTGATATAATGTCGTATTTGGTGAGCTGCAGCCTAAAATAAAGTTTCGACAAGGGTTTTAGAGTATGTTTATTTAAATGAAAAATTTCATCCAAGACCTTAATAATCAACACATTTAGGTTTTAAAATAAAATAAAAATTACAACCAAGATCCTAATAATGAGGACATTTAGTCCTTTAATCTATGTAGTTAAGTCTAAATTAGTATAATTAATATATAATGTGTTGAAATGCACAAGAAAACTGAGAGGGGGGGGGGCGTGAATCAGTTGTAGCAAATCACTTTACTTATAACCTTAAAAAATTCCACTTTAACCCAGTCTGTTATTAAGTGTAAACATGAAATGCAAATAACAAAAAGTAAACACCAAAGACACCAAATTTACATGAAAAACCCAATGAGGGAAAAACCATGGTGAGGATTAGCTCAAAATATAGTAATAATGCAATACTAGATACAAAGGCTCACTTCTAGAGGGCTCATTACCTATATACAAAGGCTCACTGCCAACAAAGGACTCACTATCCAGAAGGAGACTCACTTCCTATAGAAAGAGAAAAGGTAAATAAATATCCACCACAAAGGTTCCACACATTCCTAGCTTGATCAAAAGATTGTAGACACCATTAGCACACTACTTTCAAGAATCTAACACATCAAAGTATTACTGCTTCAATTTTCTCTTGCACACTCTACTTTTCACACTTGTTCACACACTACACTTGCTTGTTTGATTCATTTTCAATTCACAACATCTTGATTTTATTTTATACCATATTCAACCCTAGAAACATTCTCCAAGGTTGATTAAAAATTCTTCAAATTATAAATTCAAATTAGGTTGGCTACTCCACATTCCTATGGTGGATAAAAGTGAGAGAGGACCAATTACACATTTAATTTAGGACCCAAACAATATCTTGGATCGATAAAATGCTTCCTTAAATTGATGCAAAAACTTTATGTAATGTGTAGACACCAGGTCAACCAAACCTAATGAAAACACCAATGATATTTTGAAATACACACATCTCCAACAAGATGATTGCAAGTGGATCACTCACCATGATTCACCAAATATTTTACCATCTCTAAGAAACCTTCAGGTACATCCACAACAAATGCAACAACCTTCATTACAAAATACTCTTTAGTAGTCCAACCAGACCAACTGACAATGCATAGGAGCTCTAGGGCAGGTCTTCCATAGCGCCAAATCATAAGCACATTTTTCAGAACAAAAAAACCATCAAAATAAATCATGTCCCATATCCACAAGATCTGAAACCAAAATTTAGAAGAGCGTGGAGCCAAAAAATTTCTCCCACTCCACAGAAAAATAGTTCTGTCAAACCATATCACACATCGGTGAACATATCTTTCACTCTGCATCGAACCAAAAGCTAAAACTCAAGATATATTATCCATTGAAGCTTAAAACACAACTATAGATCCACATAGGCATCTAGTATCAACACAGAAGAAATGAAGAGCACAATACCAAATCACATTCAAAACACACACTCGACATTGCCTTTATTATTCAATAAATTTTCTCAAAAGAACTTGACAAAAACACAATACAACTTCATGAGTATAACTCCTTGTACTATAAGAACTTCTACAATATCTCAAATATAAAAGTACCATATGTAATCAACCTGAACTATATTGACATCAATGACAACATTAATGAGAAGATCACCAATCACATCCATACTTGCAACACAATGTATATTATATATATATTTTAATATAATTACATTATTTTTTAACAAAATTATCAAATACATATATATTAGGTTTTAAAATTTCGACATCCTTTGCTCTATGTAGTTAAGTATAAATTAGCATAATTAATATATAATGTATATTTTATATAATAAAAAAATATTTATTTGATAATTTTGTTAAAGAATAAATATAATAATATATTACAATATAATAGTTATAAAATAAAATGAAAATTATGATCAAGATCCTAATAATGAGGACATTTAGGTTTTAAAATTACAAAATAATTTACCCTACGTAGTTAAGTTTAAATTAGTATAAATAATAATATAATAATGAAATAAATATAATAATATAATAATATAATATAGTTTTGTTAAAGAATAAATATAATAATATATAACAATATAATAGTTATAAAATAAAATGAAGATTATTACCAAGACCTTAATAATGAGGATATTTAGGTTTTAAAATTATGACATCCTTTACTCTACATAGTTAAGTACAAATTAGCATAAATAATAATATAATAATGACATAAATATAATAATATAATAATAAATACATAAAATAATGAAAAATAATAAATATTTTTATAATAATACAATAATTAATACATAAAATTTTAAAAATAAATATAGTAATATTATTCTATAATACAAAAATAAAATAAAAATTATAATAATATTAAAATCATTTTCTAAATGACCTACCAATTGACCTCATACACTACACAAATGTGCAAAAAATAAACCAATTTCTTCCTAATTGACCTTCCACACCTCTTTGGCATACCCATTGCACAAGGTGCCATAGAAAATTGGGCATCCCTCAAGAGGAGGATGACATAGGTTTTGTCATCTCATCAGCCTTCAAGGATAACTACCCATCTAGCCATAAGAATTCCCGAGGAGAGGAGATTTGACATGCCCTGATATAAGATCAACCAAATGAGACAATCCAAGGATTCAAATATTAAATGCCCTCCAAAATTGAGGTTGCGGATTTTATTAACAAGAGTTGGTGGCATCAGACCGAGAAGGGTGGCATCAATTTGAGAAGGGTTGCAGAAGTACAGTCCTCCAAAAGGAAATTAAATGCCACCTCGAGGGAACTGTATGAAATTAAGAGGAAGTGACGCTGGAGGTAGAAATAATTAATGCACTTAGCCAAGCCAAATGACTATATCAAGCAATGAAGCATCAAGAATCAAGCAAGATAGCCTAAAAATTGGACACTCTAATTAAGTTACGCTGCTCAAAAAATAAATCTGCTTTCTCAAGCTTCATAATGGATCAAAGTTTGAAGACAATTTGTTTGAACATAGATATATTATGTTTGGAAGCCATGTGGATGGTGATTGGGAAGAAGTTATGCTTCTCCAATAATCAGACAAGGGAAAATTCAGACATTGCTTCTCATTTTTTGGTGTCATTGCTAGATCTAAACCTACCAAAACTGAGCTGCTTAATCCTGATTAGGATGGTCTTCAAGGAAATAATTCTACTTGATGATGTGGATGTGGTGGCACTGGCATGACTGGGAGTTGGAATTCCATTATCGGACAACATTGAATTTTTTTTTCTACAAGGTGTAGAGGTGGAGTGGCATCCCTTCATCATGGACGTGAGAGCTGAAGGTCTGGAGCACCACAATAGATGGGCAAGAATTCACTACAAATTCTTGTGCAGATGGCTGGGATTGAACAAAATGGAAGCCTTGGAATGGTGTCATGCGTTTGCAAACTTGGTGGAATCCACTAGATTCTATGACAAAGAAGAATGAAGGATGGTATTGGGTGGGGTGGTTGTTGGGTGTTTTAAGTATAGTGTTTTGGGTGTAATTTTTTCTAGTGTTTTGAATTAGTATAGACTTGTTTGGCTTGTTATTGAATCCACAACTTGTGGCAGATCTTGTTAATTTTGAATTTTTGTAAGGGTGGTCGTGGGTACTCAGTGCCATTCAAATTTTCCCAAGTTAATAACTGGGCTAAAATGATGTAATTTTTTGCACTCAATATAATGCATGCAACTCTACTGCTCATTACGAATAAAAAAGAGTATTGCATAACAAATGAGATAATATGATATGATTAATATTCTTTTTTATGATTTTTTTATAAATTTTATTTAAAATTATTTCTTAGATAATTTTTTGGCTGTATTCATGATTGCTTGGCCCTATGTGAATATCTTAGGGATTAAAACATAGTAAATAAATAATATCCTAGGCCTATGTTATCCATAAAAAATGTGTTATAGTTATAACATGTACTATGATTTTTACTTCTATTTTATCACTTATTAGACATGTGTGAGTATATAATAAAATCATCCTAAACTATTATTTCTTCATAAGTGTAAGAGAGTGATTAATTTTGTATAACCATATATCCTATTCATTCAAACATTAAACATTAAGGAAATTACAAGTAGATAACATATAATTTTTCTTACTAAATCAAAATGTGTCTCTTTGAGAGAGATAAACTATATAATGATATAGTTTATTCATTCAATCATTATCCGATAGAAAAATTATAAAACATAGCATTTTATACTATTTTTTAAGGATAGTGTATGTGCTCTAAATGGTTAATAAAGATATTTTAATTTTCTTGAGAAAATCTTGGTAGAAGTCATTAATGGAACCTTACAGTTTTTGGAGAAATTAATCCTATATGTTCATTTTTGTAAAAAAAGGATGTGATTTTATGTTTTATTTCATAATAATTTTCATTTCTACCATATGTACCATCTACCATATGTATCCTCAACCCTAATCCCTCAACCCTATACCCTCAACCCAATACCCTAAACCATCAACCCTATAGGTCCTCAACCCTATACCCTCAATTTTCAACCCTCTACCCTATACATTGGATCCTCAACCCTCATATATCTATGTACCTCCATCCTCTTCTCTCATTCTCTCCATCTCACTTCTCCCTCCATCTCTCCCTATTGAGAATAATAAAGTTAACAAAGTTTCTCATTTAAATAATTGTGAGTTAAGTACATTAATATTTTATTAACTTTTGTGTATTCATGAGCATATGTTGATACAAAATGAATGGAAGAAGCATCCAAGTAATCCTAATTTTTTCTTCCAACAATTCATACCAAATATTGAACAATTTAAGGATATTGCAATAGGTAATTTTTATCGACACAAATAATATTACTAAAGAATTTAAAAGTTTAGGCCATACGAATCATTATTTTTAAACATGGATTGCAAATAATTATGAAAATTTATAAGTCTTGGTCATTAACATTATTGTATGCTACAATATCATCCAGTGTATCATTTTCAATGTTCATATGTTCTTTCAAGTATTTAATATTATCATCATCCTCATCTTGACCTGCATCATCTTCATCATCATTGAAATTTGACTGTAGAACATCTATATTGTTACCAGATGTATTTGGATCATCATTTTCTATGCCATCCATATTTTTGTCTTCCATAACATCATCTAGATTTTTATTTTTGTCTTCTCGTGCTTGAGCATAACCATCTTCAACATCATCATGGATTCCAATTTATTTGATGTTCTCTAATCTCTCTCTCTCATTTTCTTGGCCATCATTGTTTTTCTCAGTATCCACTAATGCATCATCAAATACATGTCTTAATCTTGAATCATAATGTATGACAAATATCCATTTCAGGTCTAAAAGATCTTCATAGAAAAATACCTACACATGAACGACATTATTAGACATATGTTATAATAATTTTATTGATTAAAAAACACATGCATATATTCACAATAAACTATAAATGAAGATTAATGATCACTACCACTTCTTGTTTGAGTTAAAGAAATACCCACTCCCAATGAATTGTTAGAACATAAGGCTCCTTATCCTCTAGTAGGAAGCATGTGTAATCTATATAAAATAATCTACTATGGGTATCATGTCTTCGTGTCCTCTCAAATGCTTCATACCATCTACACTTAAAAATACAACATTTAAAAGAGCGGTAATCCAACTCAATAATTTCTTGTATTTTCCCAACATATTGTAGATTCCCTTCAATTATATTCTTATCTTTTGAGCTTGATCGACTAGATTGCTTGAAGTCAACCATGATGCCACAATCAAAGGATCGTCTCTTTAGAACTACACTTTCTACATGATAATGCTAACCATATGCCCACATTGCTGGATATTTCCTTGACTGTGAAATACCATTTATTTCAGTGAAAACAAATTTAATGATGAATATTAAAATAGTTAATAGTGTCAAAATTGTAAGGAAACAACATTTTGTAAAATTCCAAATGTACCTTTCTTTCACATCCTCTAGACATGTTGATTTCATCTTCTGTTATGTTTGAATCTATACCTGCATCTTCTATTTGATTTTGAATTTTTTTAGTAACCCATTCTAGTGTGCAATATTTTCCCCATTCCCTAAGAAGATCAATGGGTAGTGGAGTATTCCTTGGGTTCAATCTCTTAAACTATCTCCTTGCTTCTAACACTTATTTTCTCTTTTTCTCATACAGATCAATCCATTTGTTCATAAAGTCCAAGTGGTATAGAATGAACTTGTTGATTATAGCACTTTCATCTACACCTATTACATGTCAACATGTTTATTTCAAACTCCAAATGTCATGTTAATTTGACAAATAAATTACAGAGTAAATTAATAATTGCAAGTAAAACAACCACATTGATCATGAATTTACTTACTAATTTCACCTTGAACACCATTAGATTATGGTTTTTCTCCATCAATAATATCTGATGCTCTTTATACATCCTGAAGAATTACCCATCTTCAAAATCCTTACCAAGGAATTCACATAGGAAGAAAAATGCTTCATTCAATACATACCCTTCAACCATGCAACCCTCCAGATGTAACTTTTGTCAAACATATCTTTTTAGAGTTTTCATATATCTCTCAAAGAAAAAAATCCACCTCGTTGATACAACACCCACCAATTCAATTTCATGGACTAGGTGTATAAGTAAATGGAATTGTAGGTCCATGGAACTTGTAGGGAGCTCCTTCTCAAATACACATACAATTTATACAATTTCCTTCTTCCATTTTGGCACTTCACATTTGTGGATCTCCTTGGAGGTCACCCACCTAATATAAGAATAGTAAATTGGTATGAACCTTTAGTCAAAAATTAAAATTAAATATAATATCTCTATGTCTCTCACATATGAAAATTTCATATAACCACATCCCTTGTAAATTTTGACAATCGACATGGAATTCCTTAAGTCAACTGTAAGACATGAATCCCCCCTAATTTCCAATAGCATGATATGATATCAAACACATTTATGAAAAGGTCATTAGTATTTTTTTCACACAAAAAATATCAAAATATATTTAGTACTTAATCAATGTTACCAGTAAATGTTAAATGATGATATATAATACCTTCATAAAATTATGAAAAGTCATGTATTTCAAATCCCGTGATATTTCCATCAACTGTAAAAGCTTTAGCCAATGATGAACCATAACCAGCAGGTGTCCTTATTGAATGGATAATATTTTTTAGTTGGTCTAGCTCTTTTTTTTTTCAAAATCCATGGAGCTTTTGCATATGTTTCATTTTCCCTATTTGGCCACAAATGTTTTTTATCAATTTTGAATGTGGAAGAGAAATATCTCTCCTCAAAGACATGGTGTCCTTCTCTTTGCCTGATATACATCAAAATATAGAATCTGGGACATTTTTGAAGATTTGTATAGGATCTAATAGTTGAGATATTAATATATCCTTCCAGTAAGGGAGATCATAAAATATGGATTTCCTTTTCATTCCTTCTGGCATATTAACTACAACTTGTTCTGGTTCTTCAATTGAATCACCCTGATAAAAAAAATCCTCCCAAGATTTCAATTCAGCATCTTCATACTTCTTAAGCCAATCACCTGGACCCATAATCATGGGAGGGCCTCTATTTTCAAATTTTCCATCAAATTGATTCTTCAGGTGATTTTTAAACCTATGATCTAGTGGTAGAAAAACCCTGTTGTTTGCATAAATTAATTTATTTAGATATTTAGAATACCGCCCTTGAAATTGTTATGCACATCTTGGATATGCAAATATCCCCTTTGTTTGAAGCCCTGTAATTCAGCAAGTAATGTTAATAACATAAAAAAATAGTATAAAACTAAACATGAAAGTTGGAATGAAAATAAAATATGAATGTAAATATTTTATCTTACTAGAACAAACACCAAGCCCTAGGAAATCATGAATATTCCAACATAGCACACCATACAACATGAAGGAATTATTTGATGGAGGACGTGACATGTCATACATTCTCATGCCTTTCCATAGCAGTTGCATCTCATCAATAAAATGCACGAGATAAACATGCATATTTTTAACTTGATGTTTTCTTGGAACACTGAGAGTCAACATAAGGTGCTCCTTTCTAACACTCATCCATGGGGGAATATGGTATACTATCAATCCAACTGGCCAAACACTATAATTTGAGCTTAGAAAAGAGAATGGGAACACTCGATCAATTGCAAGACCGAACCTGATACTATGGGTTTCATTGAGTTTTCTTGGCTATTTTTCCTCTATGTGTTTCATTGCTTTGGAGTCGGCCGAAATTCACATGAATCCATATTTACTCTTGTTCTTTACATGTCAGTCCATCAATTGTGCAAGTGAATTGCAACAAAACATTCATTGAAGTCTAGGTATAATTGGCATGTGACGTAAAATCTTCTTTGGAACTATAGGACCGTGTACATTTGTACAATATCTCTTCTCTTTGCATACATGGAATTCTACCTTGTTTTGATATTCATCTCTATATAAAATGCAATAATTTTTACATGAATGAATTTTCTTATATTCAGTCCCCAACTCAACCAACAATAGATGCGCCTCTCTTCAAGTTGATGGCAACACATTCTCTTCAGGGAATATTTTAGTTTTTAGTGCCTTTTAAGATTTCTAGAGATTAAATCAATTGAATGTTTGACTTATGATGAACATGTTTGATATGTGAATCTATACTAGGACTGTTTATATACAATATATGGTTTTAAAATCCCCTTAAAGAAATATAAACAAAGTTGATGAATGCTTAAAAATTATGTACACCAATTGACAATGCAAAGTAAGAAATAGATTTCAACTCACTTCAGTAGGGTAGTGATTCCTTTGTTTGACCAACCAAATAGTGAATTTATTTCTAATAATATTAATGTGCATGCCACTTTTGAGGTTCTACTTGCACCTGATTTGAACACGAGTGTCTTTGATGCTTTCTTGATGGAGTCTTTCAAGTTTTTATGATCAACATTATGTTGGTGGTAATTACCGTTGCTATCATCATTACTGTCAACCATATGATCATTATTGTCATCATTGTTTCCATCCCCAAAGAAATACGTAAGCATTTCATTCAATCCTTCTTCATGCACTGCATTTTCACTATCATGATCATCATCATTAAGGCTAGGTGGCATGTGATCAGTGTATGTAGATCTCATCATCTCTTCAAATTTCTCAGGCGGTAGTATTTTCTTCAATCTTGCTCTTTTCGCCCTGGTATTGTTTAAAGGATGGTTTGGATCATCTTGTCCAAATATTAATAACCCAATTGGATCTTGGGTATTAATATGTGTTTCATCAAAATCTTCTACCTATCAACAAATGCAAGCATTATTTAATGTTTGGCAACAATTGGATAAATCATAAATGTATCAATTTCAAAGAAATATAATCAAATATGGCTTAAAAAATGAAAATAATAATTGTATGAATATATGTACATCAATTAAATAATGGAACATTATTTAATAGACTACATTTTTTATACAATAATTTAAATAAAACATAATTTTGACAACATATTTTATAAAACATCAATCCACACTCATTTATTACTCTTTGGTTTTCTGCCCTTAAGAACATCCTTAGGGAGACCTTGTTCTTCCCTTTTTTTCATGCAGGAGTGTGTTTTAAGAAGGGTTAATCAATAAATAACTCATCCCCAATGGTAAGGTCCATAATAGCCTCAACCATTATCAATATATCAACCTCTCTTTCAATATCTTCATATTTATCATTTATAACCTCAACAAATTGACAATTCGGTCTTACAGTAGGGTCTCTTCCCTTACTACTATTTATAAATCCTACAATATTTTTTTGTGTGTATGGATGTCCATCTATATACATAAGAGGACCTCTATTTATTTATTTTCCACTTTC
Source organism: Sequoiadendron giganteum (assembly GCA_007115665.2). Lineage (NCBI taxonomy): Eukaryota > Viridiplantae > Streptophyta > Pinopsida > Cupressales > Cupressaceae > Sequoiadendron > Sequoiadendron giganteum. The sequence goes on along the minus strand of CM021103.1, from coordinate 405,503,508 downwards.
TAGTTGGAGATGATGTGTATACATATTCAAATTTAGACCATATGCTGACATGCTAGGCTTATATTTTGCCAGCCTTCTCCATTCACCACTATAATATGATTGACCATAATATGGAATTAATCTCCTAGTGGTTTGTTCTGAATTTTTTCTATTTTTAGATCCCACATGTACATTTTGGACAATAAAGAGGCCTAGATTCACTCCATGAATATTGGAGGGTCGTATCATGTAGTTGTATCTCCAAAATTGAAACACATCGTACACTCTAGGTAGTTGTTGATCACTAGTCCAAACACAATATAGTCGACAATCAAATATATATTTGTAAATTGATCTTTGGGGGAAAGTCATCATCTCCATCACATCCATTCTCATAGGGTATGTAGTCCACCTTCCCCTTGTCTTTAAGCAAATTATGCATCTTTAAACCGGTTCTTGTTTTGTTAATTGTTTTCATCAATTCCTCATCTTCTGAGCTAGTATATTAGCACATATTTTTGCTAGATGTATCACATAATAAATTATCATTTCCCTCTAGGTTGGAAGTCAATGATCCAAGAAACTTTAAACCAAGAACTTTATCTTGCAAGTATCCATTAAGAAAAAAATTAGTTATTTAAATAATATAAAACAATGTTTTTGAAATGTTAAGCAACATTTTCAGGGCGTCGTACCCTTCACATCAAGCCACAAGGGCCAAAAAGGAGCAAGAATAAAAATAAAACATTAAGTAAACAAAAAGTAGAGACAACCCACAGGTAGCACAAAGACCACAAAGAGGCAACCGAAAGACAGGACACCAACACAGGAAACAACTAACTGGCGTTGTCCCAGTTTTTGATCAGGAGGTCCATAGTCTCATCACCCACCCATTCTTTATTCTCTTGATTGTTATTTCCCTCCAGCTCCTCCTTTATAGAATTAGACAGGGTGCTAGTGACAAAATGGCCCAACTTCATGGTGAAGTGGGTCAACCCACGAAACCTTTTGTCAAGTGTGTCCATTCTCTTCACCAATCACAAGGCTCCTCCCCAATGTCCATGGTCCCCGAGACTTCTCCAGGCTCTTCAACCAGAGGATGTAGAGAGTGAGAGGTGGAGACATATTTAGGAACCTTACTATCCTTAGGAGTAAACTAGGGCCCCTACACATTTTCATCCTCATTGTCTTCAGTTTCCTCTTCCTTGTACCCTTTGTTGTAGACCGCTCCTCCTCTGAATCCTCAATAATCAACCTATTTTTTCTATTCTTTGCAAGCCTTCTGGACCTCCTTCTAGAATTTTCCCCACCAGTCATCTCAGTGGTCCCCACAACAGTGTCTCCTTTGGAGTCTTTCCTTGTTATTTTATTTCCCTTTCCTTCCCTAGCAATCGAGTCTGACGTACCTTTCTCCTTCCCTTTTTTAGAAGTGGTGGCCTTGTAGGCCAAATCTTCCCGAGTGGATTTCAATTCATAGAGACCCTCCACCACACAGGCATGAGAATTACACAAATTTCCCTTAAGTTTCTTGGTGGTTATCTTGGCTTTGGGATTCCCCACAGTGCTTGTATTGGATTTCTGGGGAGGGATTTTAGACTCGACCGAGGAAATATTCACAGTCGACAGGGGTTCAATATCCTCAATACAAAAAACTGTAATAGATTTAGGAGGACAAAGGGCTAGGTGGAAGTGATAAAGTCTCAGAATGAGCCCCTAATGGAGTGGGAGTGGCAGGAGATCACTAGGGTTAAGGCTGGTCGAATCTTTGTATTTTTCGATCGAGTTTTCCAAATCCATTAGAAGAAAGAACAAAAAGCTAAGTAAAATCTTGTGTCTTAAATGATTTAACAGGGGGAAGTGATAAAAAAAGCAGGTTTTAAACCTACCTTCCAAGGTGGCGTACTTCATCAGTTCCAGGAACACCTGATCCCAGGGATTCGGGAGAGCTTCTCTCTCAAAACCCGACTAGTTCCACACTGGGGCCTCATCACCTCTGAAAAAAGATTTCAAGCTTTCATGATCATGTTTCTTTATGTATTTGGGGTATTTTTTCCCAGTACACTATAATCTCGTGGCTTGCGTTATGACTTCCTCACTAATTTCAAATGATATTCCTCCAATGGAGACCCTACGATCCTTCCATGAGTTGGAAAATTGGCCCAAAAAGTTAGGATCATGACAGACCAAAATATCCATAAGTAGGGAAATGCCAACTTCCACATAGATGTGCCAAAATAAAGGATTATTCTGAAATTCATCGCATTTATCTGGCTCAGTCCTCACTCGCTTGCCACCCATTTTACCAACCTACACAGAAGCCCAAGAGTTTGCAAAAGATACCAAATGTAGAAGCCACATATAATTATCATTTTTTGTTCATTTAAGCAAGGTATACAAAAAAGGTTAATTACACCCGCGTATAGGTCGCATGCACGGAAGGGTAAATCACCACAGGATGACTTGACAATGAAATTAATGAGGATCTTGGGATGATTGCAGCCAACAAGGCAAGAATTGGCAGGCATGTAGGGTTCCTTCTTCTTGGAGAACATGCACAAAAAACAAGGTAGATTGGTCGTATGACTAAAAATAGAAACCATCCTAAAGGTGCCATTTGAGAGTCACGCTAAACTAGCTAGCACGAAGACACTAGAAGGAGGCAAAATTTCATAATGAAGAGTCAAATCATTACAAAAACTCTCACACAAACTGATGCAAGGATGAGATAAAACAAGATATCTCACAATCCCCAACAGAAGAGATCACATGGTATGGCTCCTCAGATTCATTGAAGTCACGTCCTTCCATCTTTTCTTCATGAAGCCAACAATTTTAATCATGTTTCCATCCTTCAAATTTAAACCCCACCACCTTTCTGTCTGCTTAGTAATCGAACCCATCCACCAGGTCCAAAGGATAGACACGTGGATCCTCCAATTTGTACCCCACACACAAAAATATCTAAGCCTATAAGGAGTCAAAAAATCAGAGTCCCTCCACCTGTATGCCATCTTAGTGTTGACACTCATCCACTAGACCTCCAATAAAATCAGGTGAACCCCCATTCAGCTCCCATCATCCAAATATTTAAAAGTCATTTCCAAACTTGGTTGCTTTGTTACTGTGCAATGAAAGCTTGAATTTTTGGCGGTAACCTTTCCATTTTCCTCCAACATTTAGCAGGATCCTAGCAAGAGCCAAGATTAGCCAAGGCATCTGCCACTTGATTGCCTTCTCTAAAACTATGTGTCACCTTTTTATCCCTAAATTTTGATAAAAGGAATCTGGCATCCAACAATATATCCTTAGTATTCCAGCCAATTAGTCTGTCTATATTCACAACATCCATAATAGACTTGGAGTCTCCTTCGATGTGGAGATTAGAAATCCCCAAAGAGACAAATTTTTTGAGGCCCATTAGTAGTGCACGAGTTTCCGCCACTAATGAAGATTGAAACCCAATCCCTCCAGCAAATCCCGCCACCAAAGTCCCCACGTGATCTCTAATTACTGTACCAATACTTTCCCTACCTGGGTTGCCCTTAGCAGCCCCATCAAAATTGAGTTTAAACCATCCTCTGCCCGAAGGCTCCCATTTAGTATTTTTCATGACTAAGAGTTTCGAATTATCAAAAGAGTTAGACTCTAAATCCTGGTGCCATGCCTTGGTCATTTTTATTTTGAAATCCAATGGCCCCATCTCTAGGAGTTTCCCATTAAAGAGAGAGATATTCTCCTCAATGATCCGAGCACCAATGCCAAAAATATCCTTAGGGCTCCTCTCAACATTCCTAAAAACCCCGTTATTCCTATCCTTCCACAAACACCAACCCAAAACAAGAGGGACGTGATTCCAAATTTCACTAGGCAGAGGGTGGTAATAGGGACCATACCAACCCAGAATGAATGATACAAGATCCTTGCTCATAACCCAAGGGACATCAAGTTTCTTTAATGCCAACCCCCAAACTTCAGCAGCAAACGAGCAGTCTAACAAAAGGCGACTGACAATTTCCTCCCCATTCTTGCAAAGAAAACATCTATTATGAATACAAAAACCCCGTTTCCTCAAATTTTCCTGGGTAAGAATCCTATTATGATAGGCCATCCACCAAAAGAAATTAATTTTAGGGATCATGTGGTGATTCTAAATATTCTTCCAGGATTCCTCAACAATATTTTGGTTTGTCAGCAGTCTGTAAGCCGACTGCACAAAGAGATCCCCCTGTTTGTCAAAGGTCCAAAAATACTCATCCTCTTTGTCATATGATGTAAACTTGGTGCTAGAGAGAATAACCTAAAGGGGCCAAGCCAGACAACAAAGGTCATGAAATTGGGGGCAGCAGAGGGTAAGGTCTCTCCAAATGCTAGCTCCAAGGAGTCCAGAAACATAATCACTGATATGGATGCCAAAGAATCTCTAGGCCGAACCCATCATAGCCCTAAAGTCAGAGCAAGCCAGTGGGGAGTCAATTAGCCAAGTATCTTCCTAGAATATGATTCTATTCCCATTTCCCATTTTCCATTTAATCCCTTTCCTTAATAGGCCTTGTGTGCTGCAAATGCTCCTCTAGAAAATCGAGCCTTGGGGGTGAGACTCCGAGAGACAATTGATCAAAGGTCTATCATGAACATATTTGGAATTGAGGATTTTATGCTACTCCTTAGTGTTCCTTAACTGATACCAATCAACCTTGGCCATCAGAGCCCTGTTAGAGTTGACAATTGTCCTGATTCCTAGTCCGCCACAATTTTTGGCCTAGTAGACCCTTTCCCATTTCACCAAAGCAAGTTTCTTCTTTACCTTAGTCCTAGACCAGAGGAAGTTCCTTTGAATTTTTTCAAATTTATCAGCAATGTACTTAGGCATCCTAAAAATGGAGAGGAAGTAAGTGGGGATACCTTGGAGAGCCGCTATGAGCAGTTGGAGTTTTCTAGCATGGCTTAGGATAGAGCCCTTCCACCCAACCAACTTCCTTTGGATCCTTTCCAAAATCAAGTTCCAGAAATCAATGGGAATCTCCTTAATCTTGAGGGGAAGCCCAAGGTAAACCGACGGGAGAGATCCATTGACAAATCCCAGGACCACAGTCACCCTGTTCTGCAAATTAGGCATGCAATTAAAGAAATAAATCATGCTTTTTATTGTAATTGATGCTTTGACCAGAACAAGAGGCATAGTTGTTAAGGAAAGATTTCCATTTCCTGGCTTCCACCACAGAGGCTTTCCCAAAGAGAAAAGTGTCATCCACAAATTGTTGCACAACAACCGGATCCAAGGAGGAAGCCACTCTAATGCCCATAATGGAACCCTCTGACAACATACTAGTGAAGTTCCTGCTGAGCACATTTGCAATCATTATGGAAAGATAGTAAGATAGGGGGTATCCTTGTCCGATCCCTCTTCCATTAGAGAAGAACCCAAAGGGGGATCCAATAAAAATAATAGAGTACTTTACAGTATTAACACATTCCATAATGAGTTTGAATGAAGTATACATGTTATTTTTATCAAATTAGAAAATTCCTTACCACAATTCCTATTGGATTTGGCTCAATTGTAGGAGGCATACTACCAATTGGAAGCTCATCATATATGTAATGTCTTTGTACAATCGCTCGTTTAAATTGTTTGTTTCCATGAAATACAAAACATCCACAAACAACAATTTTTTAAAAGTATTCATCCCATGTACTATAGTCTTGACCAACCTCTTGTTCAGTGCAGTAATTTGTTGTGTTTATAGGATCCATGGTCATATCCTCTTCCACCCACTGTCATCTAATGATTTAATATTTTTAGGTCCACGTCCACATACATATATTTTTCTTTTGCTAGTTGAACACTCAGGTTCTACATTTGCTCCAATCTCCATCTAAAATAATCAACAACATGCATTAATTTATGTCAAGATTGGATAATACATTATAAATTTCAATAATACTGTGAAAAAAGATGGACATATCACAAAATCCCATCAGATCATTCTTTCCTATGTTAAGTCAAAATTTGAGTACTTGATGTCCTGCTTCATCCGTTATGTCCTCATTTGATATGACACGATCTATTACTATGTAGTCATTTGGCCCCTATAATACACAACATAGTAAATAATGTTTAGTAAACCAATTATATCATTTAAACGAATATGATATCCAACATAAAAACTCACTTTTGTCATATATTTGACATATTGATATCATGTTTTGGCCATCCTAATTTTAATTTTCTTCCTTTGATCATATAATCACATTTAATCACCATTCCTATGCATTTTCAACCAATAATTTTGACCTTAGAGGCCTCATGGACAAAAAAATGAGTTTATCTCCTTTATGTTATAGCATTTTTGAATTCATAAACACCTTCCTCCTTTGGTTGAGGTTGTTTTCTCTTCTTACCTCTATTGTATATGTATATTATGCTGTCATATCTATTTCCACCCACTTTCCCCTCTACGATTTAGTAGTTCTACACCGTCCACATCCTCTATCCATGGCCTCCTTTGGATCATGTCATACACAAAAATGAAAATAGTCACATAACAACTATGCACCAAGAGAATATTTTTGAAATTATCTTGTTAATATTATCTCTTTTCATTAAGATGCACTATGAAAAAAGAAATAGGACATTGCAACATTTTTCTCTTCACAAAAAGTTTACACGCAGAATCTTGACAACTAGAGGTCAAATCTTATGATTAAAAGATGACTAAAAATTCACATCAAAAAGAAATTTATTTACAAGTTGAATACAAATAAAACCTATTACTAATAATATTAGCTAAACATCCCTTCCATGGTCCCTTGTTATCATAGATGAAAGAAAACCTATTACTAATAATTTTAGCTAGTTCTCTACCTTACACTTCATCCACAAACTCATTAAAATATTAGATATTTTTTGTTTGAAAACTAGAGATTGGATTCCTTATTCTTGATTGAAACCTACTTTAGGATAGAATTATGAGATCTAAAAAAGTATAAAAACATGTCAAAATATGTAATATATGCATCAATAAAGGCAATAGAAAAATATATATGATAATACACGATGAATGATCTATCAATAATACATTAAATAAGGGTGGGTTATTGGGATCAAAGAGATTACACAAAAAAATCCCAAACCCTAATCAAGATAGTAGCAATGAAACATAGATAAGGGGTACATCCAAGCCCTAATAAAGTATAAAATGAAACATATCTACTTAAAAATGTTAGATTTATAACGTTAATGTAGAAGGATAAAATCTAAGGATGAAACCTAAGTGTGTTTAAGAATGTTTGGTTCCTGAATCTATGTAAGGAAAAATAACATGCCTCACATAAATATCCCAAGTAATTTAATTTAATTAAAATGAATAAATAATATAACCTACCCAGGATAAAGAGTTGAGAGTAATAACACCAATTAAATAAATCCTCAAAATTAAATAATTAAAATAATGGTATTTATTTATCGACTTCCATGCAAAATACATCATTATTCATAGCTAGGTGCTAAATTAGGCACACTTTGCGCCACCTTTTACACCCCAAAGAGATTACACTTAGGGCTCAAATTTGGTGCTAAAGTCGATACTAAAGTCGACAATAACTACAATGACTATAGCACCAACTAATGAATAAAAAATGATAAATAAAAAATTCCTAAGAAAACATGTCATTTTTTCCATTGAGCTTTCTCTTCTACATGTCATTTTTTCCATCAAGCTTTCTAGAAGTTTTCTACTCAGCCACCAGAGGGTTTCACCTGGATGTTGCATCTATAGATTTCATGGAGTTTTCTAAGTAAAGAGATTGCTAGAGTCACAAGTGTTAAGAATTTTAATTTTACTTCTAGCTAGTGTGACTTATTTTTGTCCCTTGTATCATGTGTGATTTGCATTAGTAGTTGGCATCATCTAGTGTAGCTAGGTATATATATGACAATTTTATCAATTTTTTTAGTAGATTTAATGTTTATGTCACATATAGGTTATTTTAAAATGAATTGAATTTGGTTAGGTACTCTATACTTGTTGGTTTACATACTTCACAAATCTTACAAACATTTTCCTTTTGTATTTAGCTAGTGTGATATGTGTTTATCACCTAGATTTTGAATCTTGTGCTCATTGGTTTGCATTCTTGTCAAATTTTATAAAAAACATGCGTTGACACCTTTGCCAAATGCCATTTGAAGTGATAAATACTTCCATAGCATTCAAAGCTACAAAACTGTATGATTTTTTTGATAGTTTAGGAACGATTGTGCCATTTGTGCCACAAATATTCTCTAACGATAATTGGAAACCATAAAAAGTAAGGTTTTGGCTAGGGCTAAGGCATATTGAAAATAAAAAAATCTATAATCTTCACTATATACCCTTAAACTAATTTTTTTTGGGGATTTTTAATGTCAAAAACCATTTAGGGTTTAAAATTTTAAAACTCCTTTTAAAAAAGGAGAAAAACACCATATGGCTTTGAATGTTTTAAGAAAATTAGAAAAACCACTTATATATTGACAATAGATGCCAATACGAAATCACTTTAAAACCTTGATTGATTGGACTTGATCCACGTGATGTTGCTTCATTAAAATTTCAACCAGCCTCTGTAATACCATTTTTATGCATACAAATTCTCCTTGCATTGCAAACAAATTTAAATTGTACTTGACAATGATTGACTATAGCTATGCATAAAAAATCTCCTTGCATTGCAAACATATTTGAATTGTTTTTTCTTGACAGTGTGTACTTTCATACCTAACAGTGTGTACTTTGTTTGCCTCCACAAACTCGACAAAAATAATTTTCCCTAGTTCACCTCAAAATGTCAAGCAATAGAGGGAAGGGAGCAGACTCTAGCCACAATGAGGTAATTTATTGTCAATTTATAGATTTGTAAATGTTTCCATTGTTTCTTTGATTTTTAGTTTTTAGTTTTTTATTTCTAAATTTAAAAGAATAAATTTATTATATATATATAGGGACATGAGACTGAAAAAGACAAGGAGGCATTGGATTTCATATTAGGGGTAGAGGTAGTGAACAAATCGGATGGTGTGGAATTGACAATTCTTTCTAGATACATAGATAGAAAAATGATCTAGTAAAGCACTTGAAACATTGCAACCAAATCAACCATGTCAAAGGGAGTCAATTGTTTCCCAAATCAGTCCTAGATCAAGAAAAAGATCTAGGATGAAATCAATAACATTAAACTCTATGAATGTGGAACAGGGAGAAAATAATTCCAATGTCCCAACCACTCCTGGGACACAAAATTATTCCATCATTCCATGTTTTGCATCTTCCATTGGTACCTACGATACCAAGATAGAATATGATGTGGTTTCAGGGAAGTCTGAATGATAGATGCTAGAAAATGTTTTGTGAATAGGTTGAAGGAATCATGCCTTCAACGGTTCAAAGACCATCTACATTTTCCATTCTCAAAGATACCCATACACCTGCAAAAAATAGTTATCCATGACATGGAGATGAATTTGGAATAGGTTGGTCTATAAAGAAGATAAAGCTATGAATGTATCAAAACTGCAAGAGATTTCAGTGCAACCAAACAAAGAAGATAAAAAACCCCTTCCGAGCTAAGACCCAAAAAAAGGCCAATTGATGTAAGTGTGAAAGTATGGAAATAGCTTGTAAAAGAATATGAGAGGTTTGATGCATAGAGGAATTCCAATGAGGAGAGTACATAGGTATTTGAATTTTCTCATAAGATTATATCAAATTTATTAAACTATTTTTTAAATTTTATTTGTGCATAGTTAAATTGAATTAGTATATGTTTCAGGACAAGGCCTCCAAGGCTAGGCTTAAAAAACTTCATGCCACACATCATAGTGGCCATACAGATTTATAGGCCTTGATCTTGTTGGCAAGAGACACTATAGTATCACTTGATGTTGTCATTGATGGAAAATAATCGATGATCAGATATGTACACTGTCATTCAATCACAGCGAAAGAAATATTGGAGATTAATTAGGAAGAACAGAGTATCCGGTAGCATAGTGTTCATCGATCTATATGAATATTTCATGTTATTATTTTGTGTTGTGCATCTCATGAAATTTTTTCTAGTATAAAATCTCTATTACTAATGAAACACAGTGGCTTGTATCAATTCAAGTGGAAGTTAGAAGATTTGGTTGGATTATTCCTAGTTTTTCTTGTATTGGAGCCGACTTCATAAATGCATTATGTCACATATCTATGGGAAGCAATTGGTTAAGTATTTTTGTGTTTTTAAATCTTTGTTTGGGTCCCCTCTATGTCTTAACTGACTTTGGAGGATGCACACAAAGATTTAATTAAGGATCTAGCTGACGGTGGTAATTATTTTTGTGTTCTATTGAAGCCGACAAAGTGTAATTGAATTCTATGTTGCAAATATATATAAGATCATTCATATATTTTGGTATGATGTATGAGTTGTGTATTGATGTGAATTGAGATTTAGAGAAGAGTAGAAGAGTGATAAATCATAGTTTCACTTGTGCATAGAGAATTTGTATTGAGAGTATGAACAAAAAAGAGCAGAAGTGTAGAATCAGTCTGTAAGGTAGAAAATATATTATTGTGCTTAATCGAAACTGTAATCAGGAATTTTTAGATGCTATCTTTCTTAGTTCAAACTCTCAAATGGTTTTAATCTGATTTTGTTTGTAAGGAAGTGAGCCTTCCCTTTGAGTAGTGAGCTCTAGGTAGTGTGCCTGAATGCAAGTGCATTCCCCTTTTTGTGATCTTTTGTGTATACTTAGATTAACTTGTGGATTGGCCATCCACTGTGGTTTTTCCCCTAACATGATTTCCACGTAAAAATAATTGTGTTATGGTGTTGTGTTCATTTTCTTCATGTTTATGCATTATGGTTGAATGTTGTTAATGCTTTGAAGATAAAGGTTTATAAAGTTAATTTTTTCACAACACTGATTCACCCCCCTCTCAGTGTAGCTTGTTTCCAATAGATCTATACATTTGTAAGTATACTTAATATGTTAAATGATTGCATATTAATTAGTTTAACTAGTCGATGTACCATGTTTTGACAAGAGGAGAAATATGGCCAGCATCCAAAGAAATTTGAAAAGGAAATGTTACAAAGCAAAAAGTGGGCCAATTTGGACGAGGTATCAATAATTGAATTTCAATAACTTAGTTGGATATTGTTGTGTTAATATGTCAATTTTCATCTCTTGTGTTGAGTTTCAATAATCTTTGAAGAGGTTATAGAGTGATACTTGAGACAAACAATTACAGTTGTACTCGGTTTGTTGTGTTTGGTTTCTATTGGTGTTCTTGTCTTTTTGACTCAAGTGCATTGTTATTCATAGGTCACTTGTCATTCTCGTTGATCATGTGGATGTAGTTATCATTGAGTTTTCAATGGTCTCCTAAGTGAACATACCAAAGGGTTTATCGCAAGTCTTTGTTTCCTAACCTTTTATTATAAGACTTAAAGGGGGGCATGCATTAAAGTTACGTTGTTGGTTATATTTCAAACCTTTGAAATATAGTAGTGGATATTTAAATTTTAATATGCACATTTTTTTTTGAGAAGGAGACATCATTGGTAGTAGGCATTAATACTCCTCTGCCATAAAAACTTTGGGAACTATTAGTATTTAATGTGCTTGGTTTTAAGGGATATGAGGGAGAAAAGGAAGGAGTGGGGAACCATTTTAGGGGGGAATTCTTATTTTTTCCTTGGGGTTGAGGAAGGAAGGTTGATACAATTTAATGGTAACTATTAGTATTTACTGAAGTTCTTAGATGTAACCTTGTATTGTTATAATGGATGTGTTAGTGCAATAGTGTATATGTTCTTTGTAGTGTTTTGATCAAGTATGAATTTGTTGTATATGGCTTGAATAGTCTTGATAATTAATTTGATTATGAACACTTGCTAAAATATGTGTAAATCATTGTAGAAATCAAGCTAACAAGAGTGAACTTTATGATATTACATAAAGGGTGAATAAGGCCTTGTCTTTACTCTAAGACATAAAGTTAGACAATAATGAACATTAATGAAAAGATCATTGATAGAAATCTCATTAATAATTTGTATAAAATGTATGAATGGAGAGACAGTGACCTCATGAGACTTACATATTTAACTCTAACATGCTCAAAAACCATACAATTGAGAAAATTGGCTAGATTAACTCAAAACCTAAGACATTGACTCAAAATTCATTTTCACTGTGCTTTCTACTTGCATAATCGACTCTAGTATTCAACAAAAGACTTGTACAATTTTCCTTGAATTTCCTTTTATAGAATAAGGGAGAAAAAAAGCCTCAAGACAAGTTGTACACATGTCACCCTCTCATTGGACTGCAATAAACACATTCCCTTTTGCAGTTATATTTACATCTTTGAAATGGAGGGAAAAAGTGAGATGAAATATTTCCATTCGATGAAGAAAATGGAGCCACCTTTCAGAAGGAATATTGTTGTAGAGAATAATATTCTAACCATTGCAACATATTCATTCCTTGAGATAAATAAAAAATATGAAAGAGAAATAAAGTTTGACCCAAACTAGCATTCAAATTATCAGTGATTGATAGCTACCTATGGTGTTTTCTATAAGAGACACATACTTTATGCATTTCAATTTCTTAGGCCAGACCTATATTATACTTGACCAAATGTATGTGTACTCTTCCTTTGTGCTCATAAATCCAATTCATCAATAAAAATATTTTTCCATTGTTCATATTCATCATCAGATGGCCAATTGAAATAATGGTTTCATCCATATTTGTTTTATATGGATCATATTTCACCCACTAAAGTTGAGTCTTTATCAAAATCCTCTAAGAAACTGATAATGAAAGATAATTTCTATAGAGAATCCTTTAATATAGAAATATTAGCTTTTTCACAAATCAGAATTGCCTACGAGGCAATACTGGTATCCATGGTCCTTCTACACCTGTAGAGGCTTTACCTCATTGTATGTATGTTGGATATTTGACGGTAATGTCAACTCTACCTCATCATAATTAGCCTTTAATTCTCTAATCCTCTTCTCTAATGGAGCAACATATCCATGTAAATTTTGTTCCTTAATTCCATCAACATATTTATAGATTGGGATCACTCCAGGGTATCTATCTTCCTTCTATTTAGCCCCCACCACCATTAATTTCAAATCACCAACCCTTGGAATCCACTTATTCAAGATTGGGATAGCTATATCCCTATCCCTCTAGGAAAACCTTATTTCTTGTAACATTGAAGAGTAATTTTCATGAACAATATTTAATTTTCTTTGAATCCTCTTGTTCATATATTTGAGTACTGTATGAACAATATGAGCATTGTTCTCATACATTGTATTTTGAGTTTTCTCAAGCAATTTATTCTGTACCTCAACTAGTTGAAGTAGTTTCTCCCTTGTAAGCTCATCAGTTGCATGTGGCTCCTGGCCCAAGTTGTATGGTATTATGGTCATGGGCTATTCTAACAAAGGAGAAGGCTAGGAATGTTCCATTGGAATGGTCGATGTAGCTTGGCTTGAGCTAGTTTATCCTTGAGACTTCAATGTATCCACTTGTCCTTTCCAAAGTGCTAGCTCTGTTTCTAGATCAACAACTCTCTATTGACACTTATCATATTCAACCAAAAGATCATTATACTGTCCTCTGAATGAGTCCCTTTTAGTAGTTAAACTTTCTATAGTTTCTTTGGAAAACTTGGCAACATTCACTGCCATGTCTGCTGCCTCTAGAGCTGGAGTGTCAACAACTCTTCTTATAACCAATTGTCCACTAGAGTTAGTTGGTTCTACCACAACTGGTTTCCTAGATCTCATAGACAATGACCAAATGGCTAAGGCATCCCATTCTTCACTAAATTCTGATCCATTGATTACCAACCTTGCTTCTTCTTCAATTTGAAATAATGGCCTTTCATCTCTTCTTATGGTGTCCAATACAACAACATCAACAATGTCCCATTTGGGAAATAACATTTTTGCACAAGCGCTCTTCCATCTTGTTGGTGTTTTTTCCCACATAAGATTTGTAATTCTCTAAGAGGTATCCAACATCTATATTAAAGAACCACAAAGGCTAGTGGCCAACTAACGAGATCCAGTCAAAGACTGACATCTCCTACACTTTTGGCTCTGTGAGACCAAGGTGGGTAAACCTAAATGTGTTCATAAGAATGTTCTAAGATTGGTAAGAACACTTCTTCTTAAAAATTACAATCCATACACACACAATGAGATAGTAATTATTCTCAGTATTGGTAGACCAAAGAATAATAACAGGTATCTTAGAGCAACTGGATTGAAAACTTCAATATAAGATTTGCCTCTCGTAGAGAGATAGGATTTAACATTTTGTTGTGTTCAGCTCTTAGACCACCATGTTTAGAATTATAGTTCTGTAGTAATCTTGAAGAAAATAGCCAGTGTCTCATCCATTGGGAAGGATTCATACAAAGCGTAATCCTGATATTGTTGACATATCACCATAATGCTTTACATCATGCTAATTTTAATTTGTAAAATAACACTCCTTAGCAATCCTGAATGTATAATCATAAATCTATAACTCATTTTCAAGCAATTTCATTAACTCATTGAACTAAAGCGAGGAAATGAAGAACACATTTAAATATACCATTGAAAGTGAATGAAGATATCATTGATAGGCTCATTCACAACTTACGACATACAATTAGGAGATAAATTGTTTGAAAATGATTATCATTTATTACTTGAATATCCGTAATTACATTAGCAAGGCTTGCTTGCTTCATAGAAAACTGATCAGAAAAAGAAATTAACTAAAAAATTTAAGAGAACTATAGTAAAAATAACTAACTGTACATATATTCAGAACTTTCAGATCCAAAATCCGATGCTAACAATGAGCTGTGAAATTTCCTTTATAGGACATGAGAGCAACAAAGCATTAGGCTATATTGTTAATTTCAAAATTGAATTTTATTTATAATGAAATTCGAATTCATATTCCTCATCATTGGATAACACAGTGCGTGATCCAAGGAATAAAAAAATGGTTACATAGTAACCAGTCAGAGAAAAAACAAAAAGTGTGCCACGCATGCGCACGTCCACATCAACAAGATGAAACACCAATAAAATAACCACCTAATAGACCCAAAACCAACAACCAATAAGTAGACACATGACCTCGGTACAAGCGACCTCTATGAGCTCTCGCTTCATTTAAAAGCGGAACCACCTTCTTTCCTCTAGCCACATTAGCACAATACCCAGCAACCTGGCATAGTGCCACTGCAGTTACTGGTTAGACTGCAAGGGCCTCCTCGTTCTCTCCCATGAGCTCAGTCAAGGCTGCAAGGTAACACTGGTAATCTGAATTAGTTTCAAACCCATTACCATAAGAATCTGATGAAATAATAATAGGGGAAGTGCAACGCTCTGGCCTTTTGCCAACACTTTTAGTAGCAACTTCGAGTGTTCTAGGAGTATTTTTCTCCTTCTCAACTAGTGACTTCCTGGCTCCTACTCTAGAATTCCTAAACCCTATAGATTTATCCATAGGTTCACAGAATATAGGATAATAACCACCACCTACAAACAAAACAACTGAAAAAATGTAATGATAACACTGGGTCACTTTAGCAAGCATTTATAGAGTGAATTGGTGCGAGGGATATTGATTGCTTGAATCCAAAAAAAACATTTGAGCCATAAGTGGTTGATGTAGCCACCATAATTGCTTCTATAAGGAGCGCATCATTTTCATACTAGAGAAAATGAGGAGAATATCCTCTGAAAATCTCAAGCGATTAATAAAATAAGTTTCAGAGTATGAAAGCTCATTACACAGATGATCTGTGATATCTCTGAAAATGCACTGTTGATGTAGAACAAACCTGGCAAGTCAGATGACTCAGGTTGAGTCAAAAAAGCACTGAAAATCCACATAAACACCTCAAAAAACCACAACCAATCATTACCCAAGAAAAAAGAGGTCGCAACCAGACAATGGGTCCCACCTATCCCTGTTGCTTCAAGAAACAGACCACGTGTCACCCATTCATAGACATCACAGTACTTTAGAGACATTTACCGTGCTCGTGTGAGGTCTGCAAGGGACAATTATTATTAACCCTATAATTAAATCCCTCCTCTGGTGACAAGATGACCACTTATCATCACTGGTGCCTTGGGAAAAGACCTCACCCTTTCGTATATTCCAGACGGTGACATCTCATAGACCTCACACTAATTTAGTGATATTAGTAGGAAAACCTGCAAGGTTTACGAGAAACGATCCAAATCAAAACCCGTGATCAGACAAATAGCCAAACAACATGTACGAACATGTAGAATATTCAAGTGGGACCAACTAGTACAACCTTCGACGGTATAAATGTTTAATCCTAGGTAGTAAATGAGACCAACAAGATGGGTGAAAGGGGTTGGTAAGAGCATGGAGGAAAGGGCTCAACCGGATCACTTAAGTGAACGGTTACCTTCGGTAGCAATTCACCGTCGAAACATAACATGAGGGTTTCAAAATTTGATAATTCATATCACCATGGGTAAATTTAAACCCTGAAACCCTGGCCTTCCCCCCTTTGAAATTGAAAAGTCCCATCACATCCTCAGCTGTAATTATTTGAAATCCCTTATTCATGGCTTTCATTAAATTTTCTTGGATAACATTCTTAGAGAGTTCAAGATGCATACTCCTCTCCTTGGCTACATTCTTGGCATTAATTGGAACCTTATCCCTCCAAGTAAAATATTGGAATGCTCTTGTTTTAATTAAAGAGTCATCCTCCATACATTCCTTACAAGCTTCATGTCTCAAGTCATCTAAGTAGCTTGTCCCACTCAACTCCCCTTTTCCCAATCTGAGTCTGCTTTCTACAATATCTGCTACAACTTCCCTTTGAGGAGAAGGAATTCCATGTTGCATCTCCTTAGGAGTGATTGATATTTCTTCTTCATGTGTCTGGGTAGTCAACAATTTTTCTCACCTCAACTTTTTCTCCTTGGCCGGTGACTTCTCTAATGGAGAAGGGTCTTTTGGGGGTTAATCAATCTCAATAACAATAGGCATAGCCTATCTAGGAGGTGATGAAACTAACCTAGATGGAGAAGATGCCCTTGACCCTTATGAGGTAGTAGGGGTTGGCAATGTCTATTTGTTCTTAATAATATCCTTCCTCCTAGAATATTTCTAATTTTTTTTGGAGGCTCATAGGAAGGTCTTTCCTCCTCATGTGTAAATTGCCCCTCTTCTACCACCAATGACTTCCCCTTATCCTTAATTGTTCTTTCCCTTCTTAATACACCCACAACACTTTCAAAGTTTTTCAAAACATATTGTACTCTTCCCCATTCTCCCCTGAGATTTGGAAAAGGGTCATATCTACGATCATAATTTATGGCATTCTCAACCATATTTTTGATGGTAAGATACGGGGACTTCTTTTCCTCTTGCATCTTGAAATCCAAAATATTCTTGATAACATCTTCAGGGTAGTAGAAGTTATGCATAGATACATTGGTCCTTATCCTTTCCTTTATTGCAGCAATGAAACCCTCGAGTTCATGGTTTCTAGGGTGCACTTCCCTTAAGCGATAGGGTTCCAAGATCTTATAAAAAAATTTCCACCCTCCCTTAACCATCACAAAGTCTACAAAGGTTGTTCATTCAGGGAAGAAAGACCCCTTCTTCTTATTTTTTGGAAGATGTTCCATTTGTGCAGCTCCTAGTTGTTTCATTATTTCAATAAATCCAATCCTCAAAGATACATCCCTTGGTAGCACATAAGGATTTCTAGGTGTCGCATATACTCGAAATATAGTTGTATTTGGATAGGGAATGATATCTCCCAAATTATGATTTATCTGCAATTAAAGACTCCTTTCCATAGGTTTCAAGAAATAATGAATCTCTTTTGGAATCCTTGGTGGATCAAGAATCAAGGATCTCCTTAGCTTGGAGGAAAACACATTGTGAAATACCACATAATCAAACTTTTTATCATGTCTATCCAAAATCCTGGTCCAACACTGAACCGGTAGCTCAAGACCATCCCTTTTTTCTTCAATGACATATCTCCACCAAAGTATTTCCTTACCTTGTATAGAAACATATGCATTAATAGGGAGTACCACCAGAATTGAACCTAATTCTTTCCTTCCTAGAGATAAACCAAACCCTTGTGCATATGCTCTACCAAGTAAGTAGCATAATCATAGACCACGTTGAAAGCTCCATGCTGGATATGTCCTGCCATGTACATATATTCTTTTGGCATAGTTTATATTGGATCAAAACCGGTGATTTGGAATAAGGAATAGAAGGTCTTCTTAAAGTAGTTAGCAAAGTATTTCATAGGGAAAGGTTCCCTCTCATTTTTTCCAATCTTTATTTATCTCTTATTTTTTCCATATCCTGTGGTAGTAGTATGTATTGGCAACATTGTGGTAATCAATAAAACCTTGGTATTTTCATAATCTTTCCTGAAAAACATCCATGTCAATAGGGATCATGTCTTCATTCCACTCAGACAATTCAAAGACTTCAAAAATTTCTTCTCTGGTAATCTTGACCATCTCAATGCCATCAAATGCCCTAATTACCCTAGAAATAGGGTCATACCTTGCTACAATGTCTTTTAGAAAGTCCACATCCATATAGAAATTTGGGACCACAATTTTTCCCATGTCTAATCTCTAGGTATTGCAAGTGGGAACTCCACAATTTCTATTTCCAAACCAATTCTTGAACATGTGTCATCCATGGAAAGTTGTTTCAACATCCTTGATACGATGTTTCTTATCCAACAACCCCTCATAAATCTTAGGACCATAAAATACTACCTACCCTTGAGCTTTCTTACTTGTCAAGGGTTTGAGTTCCTCAACAATATCCTGAGAGAGTGACCTAGTTAGGGTTTTAGAACCAAAACCTTGGGCTTTGGGAGCCATGGACAATTAGGTAGATTGAAAGTAGGCTATTTGATGCAGGATAGCTCAATACATAATGCTTAATTAACAACTACCGCAAAATACATATACAAATTTTCAAGCACAGTAGAAGACCACACTTATGCAAAGTTTTAAAGAAAAACAAATAAATTAAAACATACAAACTAATCCAATTTGAAAGAAAGAAGCGAAAACCGACCTTAAATCAAGATTGTTTAAAAGATAAAGCTTGTAATTTAACTTACGACTTTTTAATTCATAGGAAACACTAATTTTTTTGAGTTGCAACTTGAAATAATTCACATGATCTCCTGAAGGCTTTGAATTTACTTGCAATCCTAAATTGTGCGAGGAAAATAAGTTATGTGCTTTAATGTCAAAAAAATAGCGATTGTAGGTGTGTTATCCACCATTATTACTTGCTCATGTGAAGCTAATGGTTCAATTAGTTGTGCATCCAATTTTGAATAATAGTCGTCGATCTCTTTCCAAATGGCATAAAGAACGGTTAAGATCAAGTCAACATGGTTTGAATTTTATTTGTCTTCGTTCATTCCCTCATCAACCAATGAGAGCTTGATAACTAGAGACCATATCATCCTCTCCAGTGGGCTCCACCTCCTTTCCCAAGTGAAAAAAAAATCCACATGTCCATCATTCGTAGACCTTGCAAGCTTTTGGAGAGTATTTTTCTAATTCATGCAAGCTATGTGATATACAACCAAGATTTACCTTCAACACTGTGGGTGCACATTGTTGGAAGAATGGAGAAGATCAGTTTGTATGTTATCATTGATGTCACCATGTTTTCTATGGTATTAGATTGGTTTGGTACCTTGAACCAGTACACAAAATAGGTTTACATCCTTTGGTGTTTGATCCGGTATTTTGGTCCACATATTCCCTTTGATGATCATCATTGTTTAAGGTTTTGAGAAAAGGTTTATGGTTACTAGAAGCGTGTATGTATGTGTTCCCATATATTCATATGTTTGGATGGTGCATTGGCATCATTTTAATGATTGTAATTCGATATTAGGTTTATTCATGGCCAACCTAATAATTAATTAATAGTTTAACATGTATTGTGGATATATATGAGACCTAGCTTTGGTCCCAACTAACATAATATTGCATGCCACACAGTTGAATTAATTTCAGAGAAGTTTTGTATGAAGCCGATAGTTATCTTTTTGCAAATAGGTATTGCATCCAATTAGTTCAACCTAATTGATGCGTGTGGATATATCAGATATATATACAAGATGGTTTGTAGATGAATTATGTAAGTGTGTGTGTTGGATATGCAAAGTGTGCAAGTAGAAGGGTGAAGATTAGTCTTTTGAAATATGAGTGAATACTCTGATCATCAAAGGATCTGAATCTGCACTTGTGGTGTAATCCCATTAGTTCATATTCTAGTTGTAAGTCATTTTGATTCTATAATCTTTTGTAGGCAGTGAGCCTCCCTATTTGGACACTGAGTCCTTTTAAGAAGTGAGATTTTGTAATTGGTAGTGAGCCTCTTTTGTATCTAATATTGAAACAACTATATAAATAGTGAGATAATCCTCACCATGGCTTTTCCCTCATTGGTTTTTGCACATAAATTTTTTGTGTTCTTATGTTGTGTGATTTCATGCTTTATTCTTTCTCTTCTTTGTTTTATGCATTAAATAAAAGGATGGTGTTTGTTCAATAAAAGTAAGAAGATAGTGATTCACCCCCTCTCAATATCTTGAATATTCAACAATTGGTATCAAAGCTCTTGGTTCCTCTGGAGAAGCCTAATAGTTTGAGGGAGATCTTAAAGATTGAACAAATAGATAAAGAAGAGCTCCAAATTGCCCTTGAAGATCTTGATAAGGCTGAAATTGAAAACAGAGATCTGAAAGAAAATCTTGATGAAGCAAATGAATGCATCCAAAAATTGAAAGAGAAA
Organism: Sequoiadendron giganteum; assembly: GCA_007115665.2. Taxonomy (NCBI): domain Eukaryota; kingdom Viridiplantae; phylum Streptophyta; class Pinopsida; order Cupressales; family Cupressaceae; genus Sequoiadendron; species Sequoiadendron giganteum. The sequence goes on along the minus strand of CM021103.1, from coordinate 405,482,603 downwards.
TTGAAGAAATTCAAAGAGAGAACTAGAGAATTGAGTGAGCAACTAAAACAAGCAAATGAAGAGATTATCATACTAAAGGTGTAAGTGGATGAAAAGAAAAGAGTTGAGGAGTTTCTAAAAATAGTGATACAATGTAAGTCTGATGTGTGCTCAAGGCTTGAATAGGAAGTGATGAATCTGAAAGAAGAATTAGAGAAAGAAAAACTTTGTGAAGATTATTTCAAGACAAGCTCCAACAAGTTTGATGAATTGATATCAGGAAAAAGACCTTATAAAGAAAAATTTGGCTTAGGTAATGAAGTTGGTGAAAATATGCAGAACTCGAATCCTGTAAATAATCAGAAGACTCAAGATAAAGGGAAGCTGGAAAAGAAATCCAGGAAGAAGACCACCTATCAGACAACCAAATTATCAAAGGTACCTATCATTCAATGGTGTTTGTTTTTCATGTAATAAATTTGGCCATAGCGAAACTGAGTGTAGGAGTAGGATGAACCTATTTTCTAGTTCCTTCTCCGGATAATGTTATGCATGCAAGAAGATTGGACATAGAGCTAGTGAATGCAAAATTCAAATGATGAATTGGTTTAATGAAGGAAGAATAAATCAATCTTTTGATGGCTATTGCTATACCTGTAAAAATTTTGGACACAAAGCGAATCAATGCAAATATAGGCCTAATGGAAGTCAATAAAGTCAGAGAAATGTTGTCTGCTACAAATGTAAAAAAATGGGACATATTTCAAAAGTGGGAAAAAGTAAAAAGGGAAAGGATTTTTCTCCGGTAAAAGATGATGAACGTATGAAAAATATTGAAAAAGAGGAGGTTAGGCACAAAATGAACAAGATATGGAAGAAGAAAGAAGAATCAAAGACTATTGATGTGTCTATACCCTCATCTAGTGTAGATTATTCCTCTAGGAATTAGACCTAGCATGGTCTTAGGGGGAGCTTTATCAGAAAATTGCTTAAACTCCTTGGAAATATGGCATGTCAAATATTGGCACAAGGATATGTTGTAAGGATTGGATAGACACAGGTAATGCAAAAGAAACCAAAAGAAAAAGTGCAAGCATATTCTTTTACAGAGTGAATTAGGGTTTCTCAGTGCAGTGGAAGAAATTTTTTATTAGCTTTTTGCAATTAATATGAATTAGGGAAAAATGATGGTGTATAAAGATTTGTTTTCAAGTCATTTTGATCACCTAAGAATTTGAAGAATTCAAAGAGAAACTTGGAACTATCTTGAAGCAATTTTGAAGCAATTTGGAGCATCTTTGAGAGAAATTTGTGAACATTCGAGAACAAGCAACAAAAGTTTATCTCTCACAGCCACAGAGGAAAGTAAAAGAATAAATTATTGTTGAATTTCAATAAGTTAAGTGTTATAATGGAATCTTATAATAGAGGATCAAATGGAAATATCCCACTAAGGCCAAAGGGAGTCGAGCTAGATGAATTTTATCATCGAAAGATAAATAAAATGGAATTAGGTTAGAGTCAAATGACTTACAAAACATAAAAAACCCTAGGTTTGGATTTGTGGGGAGAATTCCCTTGGATTACTGATAGAGAATTCATCTTGTTTCTTTTGAGAAAATTCAAGGATGGAAAAGTTGTGCTGGACAAATCCTATTCAATTATGAAGGAAATGATTGAGGTTGTCACCAGGTTATGTAGCATTGGAGACCTTCCCGAAAAGAAACCCATAAAATACAATGAAGTAGAGGGCTGATGGTAATTGAAAAAGATCCTCTAGCATTGGTGATAAATACTATTGTTGATCCCACTATGAGGTACGTTGTGTATGGAATTTCCTATAAAATTTATTTCATAAATCGAGATGGCTCTACTTCGGCTATTGCCATGTATCTAGCGCATAAAATGGTAAAGGAGAATAATCAGTTTGATTTGTGTGGCTTGATTCTAGAAAATATTACCAAAAAATTGCGAATGTTGTTGGTAGAAGGATAACCTTTCCATTTCAGGTCTCTACTTCCATGTCTAGTATTCTATTTTCTAGACTTGCTATCAAGAAAGGATGGTGTGATGTGGGAATCAGCGATTCCCGTTGGAAGACAAATATATAGATACTTGGAAGGCTTGGGAGATAAAGTAAGTGTGTGTAAAGCCTTTTTCTTATCTTTACAGAAAGATATGTGCTCCAGTTCAGTTATGTCTAGTCAATTTAAGGAAGGTTCATCCTCTTGAACAAAATAATTGGAAGTTTTCATTATTAATTCCCCTCCAAAATATAAGAAAAGAAAATATATCACCGAAGACATCATTTTCATTCCAAAAAAGAAGGAAAAAGAAGAAGAATCTTAGCCTGAATCTGATTCCTTTGATATAAGTGACATCTAGTCAATGTTAATTAAAGGAAAAATGAAGAAAATTGGTGAAGTGTGGAATGCATCCTCTCTAGTGGATATAATCAAGATCAATGATTCTCTAGTTGAGTATCTACTTAGAAAAGGTATCGATGTATCAATTGTTTTTGACTCTTTGCTAGAAAATTAGTTGAGGTTGTTGAAGAAAGAATGTTACTAGAAGGTTTGAAAGGACATAAGCTAAAATCCATGGTTGAAAATATATGTACTAAATCTAAGTAGAGGTTATCCAAACTTATCAATGAGATGAAGAAATGCATCAAAGAAATATTAGACATCTACAAGTATTATCTTTGGTGCCTGCTATGGTTGACAATTTTAGAAGTAGGATTGAAGCAATTAGATCTGAGGTAAACAACATTAGAAGAAATTTGATATATTTGAAGAACAATAAGGAAAACAAAGACTGGGAGTTGGTGAATTGCAAGCAGGGATGATCATTGTGCAGAGACAAAGAGATGATGTGATGAAAACCTTCTGGCTTGTTAAGGAGATTATTGAGGTCCGGTTAGACCATCTTTCCAGAATACTTACTGATGTGGAAGATTGTGAAAGTCAATGCTCATCTATAGATTGGTCATCTTCTTTCACATTATTGGCCTTATTGGAAAGCATATGCATGAGAATGGATTTTGTTGTATTTTCCTAGAAGAAGTTACATCTAGTTATCAAAGAAAGATACAAGAAGGTGTTTCAAGTGAAGAGTGTCATTTTTACTTGAAACCTGAATGCTCAAATTTTTGTTGTTTTTGTTTTGGAAACAAAAGGAGGAAAGAAAATAAAGAGTAAGAGGGAATTTTGAAAGGTTGAATGTTTAGATTTTGAAGTTTTAAAATTTTGAATGGTTAGAAGATTTTGGAAGTTTTTGGAAGAGTTGGAATTTTTTCAATTTTGCATTTCACCATGTTTACATCCTTTTTGTTTTTTGGTAGCCCTTTTCCATTGATGTCAACGGGGGAGAGATGGGTATGTGCAGGATCATCATGGAAAAAATAGGACCTTAAGTGGTGATGAAAATTTAGAAAATTAGAGTTAGGCAACTTGACATAAAAATTTGAATAAGTTATCGATATTATTTCAAAAGTATGTAAGAATAGAATCTGTAGAAAATTGAATTTAGTTTCTAAACTACTAGGTTTATTTATTTTTTTTAACTTTTTGGCGAAAATTTGAAATTTCAATGTAGTAGTACTTAAATTTTAGGGAAAAATAAGAAGTAGGTGTCTGTCTGACCACCCTAACCACAATAAAATGATAATATTTTATTATAAGATTTTATATATAAGTAGAGGACTCATGTCCCGATGTGATGCATATTTGTTTTGTAATTTTTTTCCAAGTAAATAATTAATTATGATTTTTTTATTACAACTTTTAAAAAATATAAAAAATCGTATGTCTGACCACCTTGACTTGGTCAAAAATTCATGAAATTCAAATTTCTTTTTCTTTAATCCTATAGTATTCAAAGCATAGAATGTGACACATGTTTTGGATTCAAAAAAAAGTGATACCGTTTGAAAACTACATATTTTTTTCAATCAGTGTATCAATCAAGACTTTAGTTATAATTCAAATAGAAAATGAATAGTAATTATTTATTAAATTCAAAGTAATTTATAATTTATATTGGTGGAAATACGAGAATCTCCTTTAAAAACCCTTTTTGTTTCATCAATTTTGGGTAAAAAAAATGTTGTCAGCCACATGGGCTATCATATCACTTATATATTGCCACATTTTGGCCCATCATGATCATGCACATACCCAGATTTGGAGAGTTTTTGGAGAGATTGGAGGAAAGTTTTTTTAATACATTTTTGTTGGCACATGTTTCCATCAATGACAAAGGGGGATATTGTTGGAAGAAAGGAGGAGATCAGTCTGTATGTTGTCATTGATTTCACCATGTTGTTTATGGTATCATATTGGTTCGATACCTTGAACTGGTATGCAAAAAAAGTTTACATCCTTCAATGTTTGATCCTATATTTTGGTCCACATATTTCCTCTGGTGATCATCGTTGTTTAAGTTTTTGAGAAAAGGTTTATGGTTACTAGAAGCGTGTATGCATGTATTTCCATATGTTCATATGATTGGATGGTGCATTGTAATTGGTTTAATGATTGTACTTTGATATTAGGTTTATTCATGGCCAACCTAATAATCAGTTAATAGTTTAACATGTATTTTTTATACATATGCGACCTAGATTTGGTCCCAGCTGACATAATATTGCATGCCACATAGTTGAATTACTTTTAGAGAAGTTTTTTATGAAGCTGATAGTTATCATTTTGCAAATAGGTATTGCATCCAATTAGGCTGACCTAATTGATGCATGTGGATATATCAAATATATATAGGATGGTTTGTAGATGAATTGTGTAAGTGTGTGTGTTGGATATATGAAGTGTGAAAGTAGAAGGGTGAAGATTAGTTAGATGACATGCGGGTGAATACTTTGAGCATCAAAGGAACTTCATCTGCACTTGTGGTGTAATCCCATCAGTTCATATTCTGGTTGTAAGCCATTTTGATTCTATAATCTTTTGTAGGCAGTGAGCCTCCCTATTTGGACAATGAGTCCTTGTAAGCAATGAGATTTTATAATTGGTAGTGAGCCTCTTTTGTATCCGGTATAGAAACAACTATATATAGTGTGAGATAATCCTCACCATGGTTTTTCTGTCATTGGGTTTTCCATGTAAAATTTTTGTGTTCTTTTGTTGTGTGATTTCATGCTTTGTTCTTGCTCTTCTCTATTTTATGAATTAAAGAAAAGGATGGTGTTTGTTCAATAAAAGTAAGAATATATTGATTTACCCCCCTCTTAGTATCTTGATTATTCAACACACACATGTCAAATATTTGCCAACCTCACATATTTCAAAGATCAATATTCAAATCCCATGAGGTTTGCGAGAAATGATTGAGATGTGACCTTCAAATCAAATGGGCATGATTTTTGCAAATATAATTAATGTTAGTTTTAAAAGCAGGGCCATGATTAGGTTAATGTGATTATAACCCATGAGGTAGATGTCACAATCAACTAAAAAATAATAATGAGCCCAACTTAGGAAAATGTAAATTGGTCTCGATATAACACCGAGTGACCAAAAAAACCTATGCAAGGGGGTTGATAAAGATATGTTGCTAATGAATTAAGTCATGAATTAAGTGACTAGTGATTGAATGAGAAAGTCAACAAGGAATACAAAGCTAACAAGGTTTGATTCATTGGAATAAGAAATAAATATCACCAAAACACATCTTGTTGTCTACTTGATAGACCAAGCAAAGCATATCAGAGACACCTATTAGAACCTTATTTTCCATGTAAAATACTTATTTTCTTCATTTAAAGTCCCAAGGCCTTTCGCCCCCTTGAGCTTTTACTTTCTCTATCTTTTGATAGAAAATTCATGTATCCCGTTCATAATATTCAAATATATTTTACCACCACCTTTTTAGCCTTCATAGGTATTCACCGCTTTACCGTCAACCTTTGCAAGGTGGTTCGTGGTATAGCGGTGACACTTTGGAGTAGACACAAAGTGTTTACCACTGTACTGTGATTAGTCAAAATCAGGCGGATGGTTACGTGGTGGCAACGATAGCGGCTAAGGAAGCAGACATAGAGTGTTTAGCGCGCCACCACGCGCTGCTAAACCACAGATCGTGGTAGAGAAATGGTCAGTTGGTAAGCAGAAGACGGTGAACACAACGGTCAGGAAACTGTCACCGCGTTACTGCCAACCATCATTTCATAGACTGTGGTGGTGCGGTAAACAGTTAGCAGAGACAACGAAGTGATGACGAATGAGTAGCGGTTATCACAATACCACAGTTGGGTAGAATAGTGATCGCGGTGATGTGGTAGTAGTAGAAAGATGGCATAAGATGTCTACCATGGTACTGCTGGAAGTTAAGTTAGTGACCGCGGTAGCGCGGTGAAAGGAAAGCGACGAGGAGGTAGCAATAAAAGTAAACCACCACGGAACCGCTAGAGATAGAGATATAGACTGCAATAGGGTGATGAAGAAGATAGAACAGACAGTCACCACACAACTACGAGTAGAATAGTCAAGCTCGTGGTAGAGCAGTTAGAATAAGGGGAGCTATGGAGATAGGAAATTTCACAGCAGCATATTAAGTGAAAATTAAATAGGTGGACTATAGTGCAGAAATATTTAATTTGCTGATAAGGCAATCCAATTAAATATTTTAATTTCTACTAACGAATGCAAATGGTTGTAACGGGAAATTGAAGAGTCATGACTTTTGAAATCTAATAGATAAATATATTGAAAAATCAGTTGAGAAGGGACAGGGAAGAGGAATGAGATTTCTCAAAAATAAGACAAGGAATGGAAATAATGTACAAACTTTCCTGAAATAATGCAATGGAGAAAATATTCATTAACTAGTGAAATCTTTCTGAGTTCAATTATTGAGTTTCTATAATTTTAATTATTTTTATCTTGGTTCTCTCCAATTTGAAGTATTCTAATCATTTGAATTAATGTATCAAGCATAATCCTTATTCATCAAGGTGCATGTTTTCACCTTGTGTGATTTTATTTGCTGGTGTCTGCAAATTAGAACTAAATCCCTTCAAGTAAGTCACAGTGTTTATAATATTTGTTTTGGATGATTTAAGAAGAACTAGGTTAGAAAACATTCAAACATCATTTGTGCAAGTAATAAATAAATAAAATTATATGCGACTCATAAGATTTTATCGTATAGAGTGCCTAACAACTTGAATACAACCAGAGAAGGAAAACACCTATCATTTTCTATTTTTGAATCCATTGCCCTTATGGATAGAAGGCACTGGTCTATCATAACCCAAACGATAAAATTCATAAACAAACAATCTTTTCAAATCCTTTCATTTGTGCAGTAGGAGTAGTTGTAGTATTATTTCGTCTATCCATTCCCAATTTCCATTATGGGTAGATTGTTTAGTGGGAAATTCATTTCAAATCTGCATGTTTCACATAGGTTCACCCACCTAGGTCTAGCAGAACCTAAAGAGTAGAAGGTTTAATTGAGTAATTGGCCTTGTATGTTGTCCGAAAATGTTGTAAGGGTCTAGCAAAATCTTATGGTTAAAACTTGCATTTTTGAGAACCAACAGTTTGGTGACTCTGTTGGGGATCATAATCTAAAATTAAGCCTTTGTCATAGAGTCAATATTTTGTAGAAGACTTTGCCAGGAATAAATAATTATAGATTTTCTCACTTCTAGAAAGTGAGTGGCGACTCTGAATGAACAAATTTGTTGAAATTGATAAATTAAAATATACATAAAAAAGAAATCACCCTAGAGTTCAGACTATCACAATTGCTCACAACATGTAGGGAAGAAGGTCTTTGTAGAAACATGGTGATGGTCCTAATGAAAAAAATAAATGGACTTAGAAGAATGATAAGGGTAAGAAAGTATCTAATGACATGGGCCCATCAAATAAAACAAAATATCAAAAGCACCATTAGAGACACACAATTCATATGGTACACTAGCAAATGAAAAAAACTCTTTCAGAGAACCTTGTACTCCTAAGGAATAGAGGAATTCCTTCTATCAACTAGATCTTAAGAAATTTGAAGAGTTCATGGCTGAATGTGAAGCTGAAAGAGAAAGAAGACAACATGAATATGATCAAAAAATGACATTTCTTGAAGAGAATCAGGATGGACTTGGCTATGAAGCAACCTCTGAGGAGAACTATGAGGATATGGCTCAAGATGAAATAAATGCAAGATTGGAACATGAGAGACAAGAAGTGGAGAGAGAAAAAATAAAATATGAGCAAAGGCTCCAAGCAATTAAAGAACTCAAAGAATTGAAATTAAGGAAAGCTCAGCTCAATACTCAAATGGATAATCTGCATAAATATGTGCCACCACATAGACATGCCAACAATAATGCAGGCCCATCAAAATCCCCACAGGTTCATCAAAATCAGCCAAATAGACATCAAAATACTCCACCACAACATCAAGGTGTTCAACCACCTCCTCATCAACAACATGTACCCCCACAAGGTCAACAATATGTGGAAAATAATAATCCATTGTACCAATGCCAATATTACCAAAATCCTCCTCCACAATATGCAACCGTGATCAAGTAGTTTGACTTGGCTGGATTTAAAATATGTCCTTATCCTATGGACAATAGTTGGAGAAGTCTTGTCCCAAAATTCATAGGAAGTAGTGCAATTGCAGCTGAAGAACATTTAAGGAGATTTAATGCTTTTTTGCAAGATTTGGATATGCAGTATGAAGATGTGCAGATGAGGTTGTTTATGATGTCACTAATTGAAGACGCAAGATATTGGTTCAATAGTCTGCCAATAGCTTCTATTGATTCTATACATGTGTTTTACTAACAATTTTTTGAGCAGTATGGGAATCAATATGCACCAAAATTTGCATTGCATGAATTGGTAACTATTCAAAAGCATCAAAAAGAGTCATCTTATGATTTCAACTAGAGGTTTTCTAAATTACATAATAAGATACCTCCTGGATCTAAATTAGTTGACCTTGCTACATTAAGCATTTATTTAAAAGCTTTTGATCCTAAGACAAGATATGAGCTTAGGAACAAAGGTCCTAGAAATTTGGTTGAAACTCAAAGGATAGCATTTACTATTGAAAATAATAGGAAGGCTGTAGGGATGATTTCCAAGAGGAATAATCCTAGGGTTCCCCAATATGCTCCTCCAAATAAACAAGAAAGCACATATAGGAATGAAAGGCCTAGACTACAGGATATGCCCTATACTAAAAATTGGAGAGATGGAAAGCTAATGATGAATAATAGGCCAAGAAATAAAGCAAAACCTGATCCTTTGAAGAAGAGAGGAACATAAATGGTTGATAAAAATACTTGGTGTTCAATGTGTGACATGCCACATTCTTCATAACATTGTGTTGTAGCTTAGTCAATTGTAGGAAAAGACATGGCATAAAATAATAATGAAGAGGACAATAATATCTATTTGACTTCTCATATTATCCACTCATCGAAGCAAGGGTATTCATCTTCAGAAGAAGGAGGATATGGATATGATTTTGATCATTAGAAATATAATTTTCACATGGTAGAGAAACAAATTTTTCCTGATTATGAAAAAAGTGATGATGAACAAGGTCCTCCTACTACATCATATCAGCCTAATAGAGGAAATATGAGGAGACCACCTGAGGAAGAAATTAAAATATTGACTATTGCAATAGATGAGCTGGGTAAAAGCAAGTATCGACTGAGGAATAGAACAGTGAATGAGAAGAAGGTGTTCCAAGAGGAATATCTTTGAAAGATAAAAAGATGTTCCATGAAATATCAAAAAATACAAATGATGAGTGCTCTAATAAAAATGAACAAAAGTATGTCCCAAAAGAAGAAAATAAATAATTTCCCAAAGAAAAACAAAAGATAGATCAAACATTAAAAAGGGAGAAAGAGGAGAGCAAAGGTGAACCAACAGAGAAAAAGAAGGCGACAAGAGTTGAAGGCACATCTTTTGATTTTGTGCAAGCTTTATCCCAGGTAAAAAAATTCAATCCCATTACTTGAAATGATGAAAATTAAAGAGTATAGGGAAAGTGCTATCCAATTAATCTCTGATGGGAGGAATCAAATTGTAAATTTTGAAAAAAATGAGAGTCCTGGAATTGCTGATGAGAAAGGAAAGATAAAAGTTTCAAAAGTTGGCCTAAATGATGCACTAATGAATACACCACAAATTGATCCATTTTTTACTACCCTACTCATAAATGGTAAATTGGTAAGAAATTGCATGATAGATTCAAGTGCTTCTATGGATATTATGCCAGTAGGAGTAATGAAATAGCTTGGTATGTGGATAGATATTGAGGGTGGTAAATTTTATGCCATGGATAGTAGGCCTATCCCAGTAGTGGGGATTATGAAGGATATAGAAGTAAAATTAGCAGCCTACCCACAAACAACCTATAATATTGATATAACTGTGATTGATACACCTCCTCAGTTTGGAATGCTTTTATCAATACAATGGACTGCAATAGTTGGAGGTAATGTGCAGTTTGATTTATCATATGCCACAATACTCGTTAATCATGAAGAGGTAAAATTGTATAGAGAACCAAGGGTGAATCAGATAGTTGAGTGTGTTCCTCAAGAACAACTTAATTTATTTTGTGGTGTGGATTTAGGGAGTTTTAGAGTAGAATTATCCCAGCTAGAATTGGTTAATACTGACCCAATTGATAGACTTGTTTCTAGGAATCGGCAAGGTGTATGGAAAATGTATTTTGATGGGGCTTGCAGTCAAGAAGATAATGGAGTTGGGATAGTTTTCATATCACCTGAAGATACAACATTTAAATATTCAATTTTCTTGGCTTTTGAATGTACAAATAATGTGGAAGAGTATGAAGCCTTGTCGATTGGTTTGAACATCACCATCAAGCATAAGGTTAAGATGTTGTTTGTCTTGGGAGATTCTGAGCTAGTTGTGTCACAAGTTAGATCAAAGTATGCTGCAAATAATAAGAGGCTGAAATAATATAGAAATGTTGTATGGGATATAGTGGACCTGTTTGATGCATTTTCAATTGATTGGATAGATAGATATGAAAATCTAATGAATTTTTTTTTGGCTAATGCAACCTTAAAGAGAGATGGTATCTCTTTGACAAGAGTGTCTCAAGTTGAATTTAAAACAAGACCAGTAGTCACTGACAATATATATAGTTGGCAATTTTTTAATGATGATACTGACCTTTTGATAAAAATTCATTGTATAGATCACTATGAGATACAAGAGATAGATTTCAATGCTTTTGTGGAAGAAGTGGATGGGAAACAGACTGTGTTTGGGAAAGACATTTTGCAACTTAAAACTAACAAGCTTCCAAAAGGGCTTGTGGCATTGGAGAGAGTGTATGATGGGAGTGATCGTTCTCTCATGAGGCATACAGCTGTTAAGAAAGAAGATATTGAAGAAATAAATTTGGGAACTAAATTAGCACCAAAAATGGTTTATATTGGAAAGAAAATAAGCCCAAACATCAGAAGAATGCTGATTATCTTGCTGAGAAAGTACAAACATTTATTTTCTTGGTCTTGTGAGGATTTGAATGCATATAGAGAGGATCTTTTTCAGCATGAGATTCCACTTAAGCTAGACACAAAGCCATTCAGGCAGAAGCAGAGGCCTATCAACCCAACTTTGGAACCTAAGATGGAAGAGGAGCTAGCAAAGCTCAGAGATGGAGGTATCATAAAACCCATTAGGCATTCAATATGGGTCTGAAATTTGGTTCCAGTAAAGAAGAAAAATGGGGACATAAGACTGTGTGGATTTTAGAAATATAAATGTTGCTTCCCTAAGAGATAATTATCCTCTTCCAAACATGGAGGAAATATTGCACAAAGTAACAGGATGTGAGTTATTTTTAATGATGGATGGATTTTCTGGATATAACCAGGTCAAAGTCAAAGAATCTGAGCAGTACAATACAACATTCACTACACCATGGGGAGTGTATGTCTATATAAGAATGCCATTTGGTCTCACAAATGTAGGAGCTACTTTTCAAAGTGCCATGGATGTGGCATTAGAAAATTTAATCAATGCTATAATGGTGGTCTATCAAGATGATCTCACTTCTTATTCCAAAAAGGCAGAGAATCATGTTGGGGACTTAGAGAATATCTTCATCAAAGCTTTGGAATATGGTATTAGTCTTAATCCTAAAAATTGTCATTTTATTATCATAGAGGGTAAAATTTTGGGGCATATTGTGTCAGGAGATGGGATTAGGATAGACCCTGAAAGAGTGGATGCCATAGATAAAATTCCCATTCCCAAAACTGTCAAAGAAATCCAATCATTCTTTGGCCAAATTAATTTTGTTACAAGGTTTGTGTCCAATTTTTCTGAGATTGTTAAACCTATATCTAAGATGTTGAAAACATGAGAAAAGTTGGACTTGACTGGAAAAACTATGGATGCATTCATATCTATAAAAAGAAGTATCAAAGAAGCTCCTATCTTGAAGTCTCTTGATTTTACTAAACCATTTCAGATTTTTTATTTTGCTTCATTTCACACCATAGTTGCTGCTATGTTACAAAAAAATGATGAAGGTCATGAGAAGCCTGTTTCCTTTTTTAGTAAGTCTTTGCAAGGGTCAAAATTGAAGTATGATATTATGGAAAAATAGGCTTATGCACTGGTCAAAGCAGCAAAGGCTTTCAAGCCTTATGTTGGAGCTAAAGTAATTTCTTATGTCCCACATGCAGTTGTGAAGGATATCCTGGTGTAGACAAAAGTGACAGAGAAGAGATGCAGATGGATTAATAAAATCCAAGATTTCAACATGGAGATTCAAATTACCAAGTTGGTAAGAGGACAGGGTCTGGCCAGGTTGATGGAAGAAACAAATATTGAAGCAAACCAAATCTGCAATGTAGAGGGTAAGGAAGAAGTCATAGAAAGTATTGAGCATACTCCATGGTATACTAATTTAATGCATTATCTGAAACATATGAAGTACCCTGAAGGTTTGAATGATAATCAAAGGAGAACTTTGAAGTTGCAGGCTTCTAAATATGTTTTTATAGAAGGGGACCTATTATGAAAGAATAGGGATGGTATATTGTTGTTGTGTCTAGATGAATCCTAGACAAAATATGTCTTGAGAGAAATGAATGAAGGGGTATGTGGAGGCCATTATTCTGCTAAGAGTACTACACAAAAAATTCTTAGGGCTGGTTATTATTGGCCTAGGGTATTCAATGAGTCTTTTGCATATGTGAGGAAATGTGAGGCCTGCCAAAAATTCTCAAGGAAGTTGAAGTATCAAGGAGCTTTGCCACTTAGACTCTTGCAGGTAGAAGCTCCTTTTCACCAATGGGGAGTTGATTTCATTGGAGAAATACAAGAAAGATCAAGTGGAGGACATAGATGGATACTGGTGGTAACAAATTATTTTACTAAATGGGTGGAGGCTATCCCAACTAAGCAAGAAACAAGCAAAGTGGTGATGAACTTTATGATGGAGAATGTTATAACCAGATTTGGTACCCTAGTCAGGTTGATCACAGATAATGGGATGTGTTTTAGATATGATGAGTTTATAGATTTTTGCAAAAAATATGGTATTAATATTTCTTATTCTGCCTCATATCATCCACAAGCCAATGGTCAGGCGAAATCAAGCAATACAAATATTTTGAAGATAGTAAGAATTGATGCTGGATACAATTAAAAAAGGATGGGATTCAAAGTTAAGATTGGTTGTATGGGAAGATAGGATTACAGTGAAGAGGCAACTAGAAAATCTCCATTTGAATTGGTGTATGGGAAACAAGCTAGGATTCCATTGCAAAATATTTTTCCAGTTTATAATTTCATTCTACAAGAAGACTTGGATATTTCTGATTCGATGGAGGAAAGAATGGAGCAACTTGCTGACCTTGATGAAGTGAGAAGAATGGCTCAGAAGCATAATGTGAAATTGTAGTCACAAATGAAATACCTTTTTGATAAAAAAGGCCAAGGAAAGAAAGTTTGAAGAAGATGACTTGGTGTTGATGTGGAATGATCAGTGTCAGGAGAAGGGGAAGCATGGCAAGTTTGAAGCTTTATGAATTGGCACTTTTGTGATAACTGGTAAAGGAGGTGAAGATTCTTATTTCATGCAGAACATGTCTGGAGAGGAGCAAGAGTTTCCTGTACATGGGAAATTCATGAAGCTTTTCTTCTCTCGAGGATCAATAGAGGGTTAAGGATTGCCAATGCATGGACAATTCTTAATAACCCTCTTTAAAATTTTCTTTTCCATGCACAATAGTTTAGAAATTTTGAAGGGTCTTGGTTTTCCAGTACATGGAAATTCTCAAGAATTCCCTTTTTGAAAGGTTTGCTTTCTTTCCATGTACAGTAGCTTAGGGTCATTTTCACCTTCCATTCTTCATGCTCCGCTTTCTATTTTCCATCTCCTTTACTATTTCTTTCCCTCCATCCTCCATTGCTCATTTTTGTGTCCATTCATGTCTTGGTCTCCTATCCTAGAGTAAATGATGGATTCTTGCGGTGATTGGGTAACCACGCATCCCCAACAGGAGCCACTGTTAGAACCTTATTTTCCATGTAAAATCCTTATTTTCTTCATTTAAAGTCCCAAGTACTTTCACCCCCTTGAGCTTTTAATTTCACTATCTTTTTATAGAAAATTCATGTATCCCGTTCATAATATTCAAATATCTTTTACTGCCACCTTTTTACCCTTCATAGGTCTTCACCGCTTTATTGTGGCCCTTTGCAAGGTGGCTCGTGGTATAGTGGTGATAGTTTGGAGAAGATAGAAAGTGTTTACCGCTATACTGTGGTTAGTCAAAAGCAGGCCAACGGTTACGCGGTGGGAACGGTAGTAGCTAAGGAAGCAGACAAAAAGTGTTTTCCATGCCACCGTGCATGGTTAAACCATAGACCACGGTAGAGCGATGATCGGTTGGTAAGCAGCGGGCAGTGAACACAACGGTCATGAAAATATCACCACATTACTACCAGCCATCATTTCATACACCATGGTGGTGCGGTAAACTATTAGAAGAGACATCAAAGAAAAAATGAATGGGTAGCGGTTACCGCAATACCGAAACTAGGTAGAACGGTGATTGCGGTGATGTGGTAGTAGTAGAAAGTTGGGATAAGATGTCTACCACAATACCACTGGTAGTTAAGTCAATGACAGTGGTTGCACAGTGATATGAAAGCGACGAGGAGGTAGCAATAAAATTCAACCACCACGGAACCACTAGAGACAAAGATGTAGACCGCGATAGGGTGGTGAAGAAGATAGAACAACCAGTCATCGCACAACCACGGGTAGAATAGTCAAGCCCGCAGTAGAGCGGTAAGAATAAGGGGAGCTATAGAGATAGGAAATTTCACAGCAGCATATTAAGTGAAAATGAAATAGGCGGACTATAGTGTAGAAATATTTAATTTGTCGATAAGGCATTTTCCAATTAAATATTTTAATTTCTGCTAACGAATGAAAATGGTTGTAATGGGAAATTGAAGAGTCATGAATTTTGAAATGTAATAGATAAATATATTGAAAAATTAGTTGAGAAGGGACAAGGAAGAGGAATGAGATTTCTCAAAAATAAGACAAGGAATGGAAATAATATACAGACTTTCCTGAATCAATGCAATGGAGAAAATATTCATTAACTAGTGAAATCTTTCTGAGTTCAGTTGTTGAGATGCTATAATTTGTATTATTTTTATCTTTGTTCTCTCCATTTCGAAGTCTTCTAATCATTTGAATTAATGTATCAAGCATAATCCTTATTCATCAAGGTGCATTTTTTTTTCTTGTGTGATTTTATTTGCTGGTGTCTGCAAATCAGAACTAAATCCCTTCAAGTAAGTCACAGTGTTTATAAGATTTATTTTGGATAATTTAAGAAGAACCGGGTTAGAAAATATTCCAGCATCATTTGTGCAAGTAATAAATAAATAAAATTATATGCCATTCATAAGATTTTATCTTATAGAGTGCCTAACAACTTGAATACAACCAGAGAAGGAAAACACATATCATTTTTTATTTTTGACTCCATTTCCCTTATGGATAGAAGGCAATGGTCTATCATAACCCATATGATAAAATTCATAAACAAACAATCTTTTCAAATCCTTTCATCTGTGCAGTAGGAGTAGTTTTAGTATTATTTTGTCTATCCATTCCCAATTGCCATTGTGGGTAGACTGTTTAGCAAGAAATTCATTTCAAATCTGCATGTTTCACATAAGCTCACCCAACTAGGTCTAGCAGAACCTAAAGAGTAGAAGGTTTAATTGAGTAATTGGACTTGTATGTTGTCCTAAAATTTTGTAAGGTTATGGAAAACTCTTATGGTTAAAACCTACATTTTTGAGAACCAACAACACCAAAGTATATCAGAGAAAGGTGACATGCTATCTGACTAATGGACCAATACAATGACATGATGAAGATAGTTATTAATAAAGTACATAGTGGTATCAGTGAGACACAAACCCATCGGGCTGAAAAAAAACACGGTTTACCTAATATAGCAATGAACTGACAAAAGAAAAGGGTATCGGGAGGAACAATTGCTATTGGAAAAATATAAACAAAGTTTCCCCAATGAGCCGATAGCACAAAGAATGTCATAAGTGATTAATTACATGCCTAAAGTATGATATCAAAGAGACTAAGGGGTAACAAAGAGACATCATTTGATATACCACTGATGTCCCGAAGGAAAAAAAATGACATATGTTCACTTTGATGGGAAATATGGATATCGACCAGAGTAAAATCATAGTTCCATCGATACAGTGATAATGATTTCTTTTGAGTGATTTGATAACTCAAGATATCAAGGAGATATTCTAATTAAATTTTCACCTTGATGACAAGATTGAGAGCAAGTGGGACATTAATGAACCAAAGCCGAGAAAACTATACCTTAGATTGATCACATTTTTGTCATAAAAATTAAAGAAGCTCATAGAAAGTGGGAGCAGAGAAAATGAAGGTCGACAAAAGCAAGTTGACAAAAGTAAGTATACCGATCCCATTTAGAAGGTTTTTTAGAAATAAAAATAACTATAAGAAGAAGTTAGGGTTCTCACAACAATGGAGGAAAGCTCTAGGACATCGTAGACTAAAAAGCGAAAAATAGAGGCCAGACTCTTGAATCAAGATTTAATAGACCAGTGTCCTGAGTCAGGGCCGAGGCCTAAGAGGAGTGCTCAGTTAAATTATTCCATGGAAAAACTATGGGATAAACAAAAAGAACTAGGGGATGTTTGGACACCACAAAGAGGGTATGGATTGTTCATGTATCACTACAAAAAATAGTATAGGTTCCAACCCATGTATGATCCTTGGAGAACGAACCTAGGAAAACTAGTTGTACCTAATGTATTTATCAACATGGAATTGATCAAAGCACTAGCTAACAAATATAACCCCAGGAGATGATCAATTCAGCTACACGATGGGTCTAAGTTCATTATCATCTCCAAATACTTCATTTCTACTATTTTCCAATTAGATTGTAGTATGAACCTCTCATTCACAGTAAAGGGCCTAATAACAAATTATGACCACATGGATACTAGTTACAAAAGACAGAAGTTTCCCTACACAAGCCCAGAGAAGATGGAAATCAACTTAGACAGTTTTCTCACAATGAGCATCCTCCCTTTCATGAGCAATTATTTGAGCAATAATTTGAATACACATACTATACTATAGGACAAATATTGGGAGTGGAGGTCCCACATCTTATGTCATTAGCCCTGATAGTGTTAGCAGAAAATGTGCAATGTAGAGACACAAGTTCATTTGATTATGCTGGTTACCTAGCCAATATTTTAAACTGAAGATTGGAGAAAATTAAAACCAATAGTGAATATATCAATTTCAAGAATTATTCTTTATTCATGAATTTTATTTTGTATGAAGGGAAAGATAGAGGTTTTTGGGGAGAACAGCTAAGGATAAGAGACATGGATGAGGATGACAACTTTAAACCAATTCAAATGTGGACATCAATATGGGACAATAGATGTGAAAGATCCCATTGTCCATATTTTGAAAAATATTTTGTTAAGCCCTTGCTGAAATTGTTAGGATATCCATGTGACTATAACTTGTCTCCTGAGGTACAAAGGTTCCTTAGACAAAAGGAAAAGGATCCCAGAAGGAATGTGAACCACAATTGGGGAGATTGGTATAATTATTCTGACTACATTGTAATTAGAGCATGCGGGTTTGAAGGAGCTACATACTTGTTACCAACAACTATCCTAGATATAGTAGCTTATTTGGAGATTGTAAGGAAATTAGCTAAATAAGATGCTAAGAATCTTAAGGGGCACAACAAGCAGTCAATTATGCCAAGTACACTATGCTTCGGGGACTTTATAGTTGTATCTAGTGAAGGGTATGAGTAGATTGACAAGAAACTGGCACATTATAGTCTGCCATTAGAAAATGAAAGAAAGTTCTTTGATTAAAAAAAAATATCAATAGAGAAAGGTTGTCGCAAGGTCTATCCAGGTATGTGCATAAATTCTATGTCGAAGATGTTATCAAGAATTGTGATCAAATTGTAACAATACAAAGGATTGCCAAATACAATAAGGTCATGATAGCTGAAGATTGGAAAAGGAAAAATAATCCTTCATATATAAGGGAATTCAACCATATACAGGATCATCTAGAAAGGGTTGAAAAATTGATCAATCATGAAGAACTAACTAGAGATGTGCCTTATATTATATTTGAGGCACATGTGGAAATTGGCTCTAGAATGCATGCTGAGGAGATGGAACCCCTCAGTTACATACCCTCACAACCCACTCCAGAGGTCAGTTTTTTCTATTGATATCGACATAAGTGGAGAAAGGGATGAAGAAGATAGTGATGAGGATGAAGATGAAATTGAAAAGATAAGTGCACAAGTTGTCACAAAATATGAGCCACCCAAAGAACAAAACATTGTCAGGTTTGAAACAATGAATGAAATTTGTGATGATGTAAGAGTTAGGGTCAAACAATAATTTGTTTCAAATAGTGATTTTATCAAAACTTTAGAATTCAAGTCATTTGTTCATGAGCACAAGGGTAGAAAAATGAGGAAAAGAATGAATGATTTCACTCCTGAGCAAGAGGAAATTAACTTAGAAGAGTTAAGGAAAGAAGTAGATAAGGAACTAAAATTCATTACACCTGAGAGAGGAAGAGAACTACTTCAAGAAGCTAAGACTTTCTAATTCCTGGTTGGTATATCAATTTTACTACAGTGTTTGATAGCTTCAGGAAGAGAGGGGATAAAACACTACATCTAATTGAAGAAGCTAGTGATAAAATGTATTCAGGATCAGGTTACAACCCAAATGAATCTACATTGTTGATTTGGTCACCATACCCTCAAGATAAGATACCTTCTATTATCAGCAATCCAATGAAGGTATTTGGACATCTCATGGTGCATAGAGTTGGGGATACTAATCCCATTGAAACTACAAAATTCAACATAAATTTAGCAAAATTCAATAAGGCCCAAATTGAAAATTTGGTGAAGGATAATGAAAAGCTAAGGAAGGAGGTAGCTAGTTACAAAGACAAATAAACCTCTTATTCTTCAATAGAATTGTTTTCTCCATGGGTGGATTGTGAAAAGAAAGTGCTAGATGCAATGGAAAATGTTATATATTAGAAGCGGTGTCATGAGAAAGCTCAAAAGAAATGAAATTAGCTAGAGACAAAAATCAAAACTACTAGATTTGAGATGGCTTCTGAGATGATCAAAAGGAGATTTGAGAAAGTAATAAATTAGGCCAATCAGTATTGGGACCTCTTTGAAAATATGCACTCAACATATCAAGAACATGGGAAGCTACAAGAAGGGTGGAAGAAAAGAAAGATGAATTGGTTAGGATAGAATGTCATGGATGAACAAATACTCCACATATATAATGAATTAGTCAATCAACGTGAGGATCTTTGTATTAGAATCAAGGCTGATCTCGATGACTTCAAGCAACCATTAGATATCCTATTTCATATGTTCTTTGATGATGGGGTACTTAAATAAAAGGATCAAAAGGACGAGTTGTTTGAGATATTACCACAAAAACTTGAGATAATCAATGATGAGGAAAAGGTATTGGATAATGCTCATAAAATATTGAATAAGTCATGTATCTAGAGTACAATATGAGGGATTCCTTGTTGAACATTGACACTCAAATCAGAGAGGATTACATCAAGCATATATTAGAAATTCACCTATTCATTACTAGAAATGGAAAGGCCTTGAGTGTGGAGAAATAAACTCTGCATCAAGACATGCAGGTTGATCAGGCACTTCATCATGGATAAGAGAATCCTACCACATCCTAAGAAGTCATGGGTTCTCTATGATGACTAACAAAGCATGTGTTATTGGCTACTATTGTTTCAGTAAGTTAATTGTCTTATGTTTAACACGTCATAACTAGTTAGCATTAGGAAAAGACACAAATTTTCATGAATGGGCCTATAACTTGTCGCTTCCCATATAATAAGGGAAACCAGGGCCCGATTTTGGATCATCATATCATATTGCATTGATTTCTATAATATCACAATTTATACAGTTTCTCTCTGCTATATTCCTATGTTGCATGCGAGTTTCCCTTCTTTGTTTTTTCATTGTGTATATTTTTTTTATTCATGTGTATACTTTTGTATGCATTTTTTTTTTACTGTAGTCATTCCCCACTCCTTTTATTTTTTTCTGGACTGAGTTAGATTTATGAGTTTCAATATCTAAGTTTTAATCCTAAGTTCTTATGTTTATATGTCTTACTAAGTTCTTTACTGAAACCATTTTGTGGATTCAAATTCAAGAATTTTAATGTTTTTATTGTCACTTCACAAGCTATGATCTTATCAAGAATTGAGATTTGGGAGAAATAAAATTTCAAAGGATTCTTTTCAACCTCTTGAATCATAAGAAATGTAGTGAATATTGCATTGAAAGAATAATTTGTTGTTTCCTCAGAGCTTCACTATAAAAATATCAAGACCAAGAGAAACATTTCTTAAAAAATAGGAAAATGAACATATCTGAATAACACCTTTGTCATTTGCACATCCATTTTATTGTTGGCCTAAAATTAGTTCTAGTTTCACCTCATTCTGACCAATGAGCATATTCAACACGTATTTTTAGCTGATAAGCTTAATTCTAGAGTTGCTTCAGTCTTTAGTATCTTGGAAGTGTGAAAGATTGTAGGATATGGTGGATTGATCCACAAGTCTATCAACCTAATTTGATTTGTTTTTGAAAGCTCAAGTTTCTCCTAAGTCACCAATGTAGCTCTCTCTTACTTTTTAGACTCTTTCATTGCTATAGAGTTCTTGTGATATTTAATCATTTGTACCACATTGTTGATATGCTTTGAATCCTTGGATCTAAAGGAAATTTCCTTAACATAAATACTACTAGTGAATTTTAATGTTGGCATGTAGTTGGCATTAAATCCGATACCTAGAACATTGAAAATTATCCTTATATAAGAATTCCCTCAATCTTGTTGGCTTGTAACACTCTTGATGGTGGCTACATGAAATCTGATTTTGATTCCTCTTCTACATTAGAGGTTTCATATCCTTGATCTGACTCTTCTGAATTATCAAAATCAAAATCACTAACTTCCATATTAAAAAATTCCCAATCACCGTCTTCAATAAATTTATCTGGATCATCAGTAATAGTCTTCAAAATTGGCCCCCAATTCAAGCTAACTCTGCTTTCATAATACTTTATATCCATGAATTTCAATCATTCATTGATGCCATCAATAAAATATTGAGGAATGGCATGAATGTGGAGTACATCCCACTTGATGTCTTTGAAAACAATAGACATATAAAATGCCTTTTGCCCAAGTCCTACTCTCTCAAGGTTAACAATCTTAATCTCACTAATAGTGATTACTAAGAAAGGTAATTCCAACAAATCTACCAAAAAGTTTACCATAGGAACAGTAAAAGTAGAGGCTTTGAAAGGAGCTCCATGAAAGCCAAGCTCTCTAAATGGTATATCAAAATCTAGTTCAAAATATTTTAGATGAGGCTACTCCCATAGCTCACTTACTCGCTTGAAAAATCCTTGAAACTCTGCATTGATTTTATTTTTCCTATCCCTTTCTTGTTGTTCTTCCTCAATTTCATCAGGATCATACATTGACCTTATTGCCCCTCCTAAATTTTAGACCACATCCATTACCTCCACATAAAAATAGACATACTTGGTCTTCTTGGTTCCCACCATGATATGGTTATGCAAATGAAAATGAAGCAAAGTATTCATCTCCTTCTCTGTTGGTTTGAAGAATGCATGCTTAATGTTTTGATAGATGATATCATCTCTCTCTTTTGCTCTCATGGTTGAATACCGAAATCCATTATGGTGGGCCTCCATAGTTATAGTCATCTTTCTTCCTCTCCCACCAAATGCTGGCATGATCCACAAGTCTACTAGCCTAATTGGATTTGTTTTCGAAAGCTAAAGTTTCTCTTGCATCACCAATGTAGCTCTCTCTACCTTTTTAGACTCTTTCATTGTTAAAGATTGTCTATGGGATTTAATCATTTGTACCACATAGTTGATGTGCTTTGAATCCTTAGGTCTAAAGAAAATTTCCTTAACATAAATATTGCTAGGGAATTTTAATGTTGGCATGTAGTTGGCATTAAAGCTGATACCTAGAACATTAAAAATTATCCTTATATAAGAATTCCCTCCATATTGTTGTCTTGTAACACTCTTTATGGTGGCTACGTGAAATATTATTATGATTCCTCTTCTACATTAGAGGGTTCATATCCTTGATTTGAATCTTCTAAATTATCGAAATTAGAATCACTAGCTTCCATATTCAAAAAATCCCAACCACCATATTCAATAAATTTATTTGGATTATTAGTAATACTCTTCAAAATTGGCCACCAGTTCAAATTCATTCTTCTTTAATAATAATTTATATCCATGGAGTTCAACCATTCCTTGATTCCATCAAGAAAATATTGGGGAATGGCATCAATGTAGAGTACATCCCACTTGAAGTCTTTGAAAACAATAGCCATATCAAATGCCTTTTTCCCAAGTCCTACTCTCTCAAGGTTAACAATCTCAATCTTGTTGGCCTTGCCATTGAACCAAAAGATCAACCTGTTAATGACCGATACAAACTTCAGTTAAGATCCATGGGAGGCAATTAAAACATGTCACAAACTTGAAGGGAGATGATGGCGGTTAGTCCAACAATCCCCCCCTCAGTGTCACCCAAGGGGTTCAAACTCGTGACCTGCTCTGATACCAATTGTTGGCCTTATTGTTGCACCAAAAGAGCAACATGTTAATGCCCAATACAAGCTTTAGTTAAGATCCATGGGAGGCAGTTAAACAATGTTGTGAACCTGAAGGGAGATGCTGGTGGTTAGTCCAACAAATCTCACTAATACTGATTACTAAGAAAGGTAATTCCACCAAATCTACCAAACAATTTACCATAGGAACAATAAAATAAGATGCTTTGAAAGTAAATCTATGAAAACCAAGATCTCTAAATGGTATACCAAACTCTAGTTCAAAATATTTTAGATGAGGCTGCTCCCATAGCTCTTTTACTCGCTTGAAAAATCCTTGAAACTTTGCATTGATTTTATTTTCCCTGTCCCTCTCTTGTTGTTCTTCTTTAATTTCATCAAGATCTTACATTGACCTTCTTTCCCCTCCTAAAGTTTGGACCACATCCATTACCTCCACATAAAAATTGGACATACTTGGTCTTCTTGGTTCCCACCATTGTATGGTTATGCAAATGAAAATGAAGCAAAGTAATCATATCCTTCTCCGTTGGCTGGAAGAATCCATGCTTAATGTATTGATACATGATATCAAATCTCTCTTCTTCTATCATGGTTGAATACTAAAATCCATTATGGTGGGCCTCCAGAGTTCTAGTCATCTTTCTTCCTCTTCCACCAAATATTGGCCTGATCCACAAGTCTTCCATCCTAATTGGCTTTGTTTTTGAAAGATGAAGTTTCTCCTGAGTCACCAGTGTAGCTCTCTTTTCCTTTTTAGACTCTTTCATTGGTGAAAATTTTCTATGGGATTTAATCATTTGTACCACATGGTTGATGTTCTTTGAATCCTTGGATCTAAAGGAAATTTCATTAACATAAATATTGCTAGGGAATTTCAATGTTGGAATGTAGTTGGCATTAAAGATGGTACCTGGAACATTGAAAATTATCCTTATATAATAATTCCCTCCATCTTGTTGGCTTGCAACATTCTTGATGGTGGCTACATGAAATCTAATTCTGATTCCTCTTCTACATCAAAGGGTTCATATCCTTGATCTGACTCTTTTGAATTATCATAATCAAAATCACTAGCTCCTATATTCAAAATTCCCATCCACCATCTTCAATAGATTTATCTAGATTATTAATAATGGTCTTCAAAATTGTCTTCCAATTCAAGTTTATTTTTCTTTCATAATATTTTATATCCATGGAGTTCAACCATTCCTTAATTCCATGAAGTTAATATTGAGGAATGACATCAATGCAAATTACATCCTTCTTGAAGTCTTTGAAAATAATATCCATATCAAATTCCTTTTTCCCAAGTCCTACTCTCTCAAGGTTAACAATATCAATCTCACTAATAGTGATTATTAAGAAAGGTAATTCCACCAATTGGCTCTACCAAACAGTTTTCCATAGGAGTGATAAAAGTAGAGGCTTTGTAAGGAACTGCATGAAAACCAAGATCTCTAAATGGTATATCAAAATATTTTAGATGAGGCTTCTCCCATAGCTCTCTTACTTTCTTGAAAAATCCTTGAAACTCTGCATTGATTTTATTTTTCCTATCCCTCTCTTGTTGTTCTTCCTCAATTTCATCAAGATCATAAATTGACTTTATTTCCCCTCCTAAATTTTGGACCACATCCATTACCTCCACATAAAATTGGACATCCTTGGTCTTCTTGGTTCCCACCATGATATGTCTATGCAAATTAAAATGAAGAAAAGTAAACATCTCCTTCTTCGCTAGCTGGAAGAATGCATGCTTAATTTTTTGATACATGATATCAACTCTCTTATGCTCTCATGGTTGAATATAGAAATAAATTATGGTGGGCCTCTAGAGTTCCAGTCATATTTATTCCTCTTCCACCAAATTTTGGCCTTATCCACAAGTTTTCCAGCCTAATTGGCTTTGTTTTTGAAAGCTAAAGTTTCTCCTGAGTCACTAGTGTAGCTCTCTCTACCCTTTCAAACTCTTTCATTGCTACATATAATTTGTGCGATTTAATCATTTGTACCACATGGTTGATGTGCTTTGAATCCTTGGATCTAAAGGAAATTTCCTTAACAAAAATACTGCTAGGGAATTTCAATGTTGGCATGTAGTTGGCATTAAATCTGGTACCTAGAACATTGAAAATTATCCTTATATAAGAATTCCCTCCATCTTGTTGGCTTGTAACACTCTTGATGGCAAATACATGAAATGAAACCATGATGCCATATATGGCTACCAAAACAACATCATTTTTCGTATCAACCTAAATTATGAACTCTCTAGAAATGAGGGTATCATCAACATTTTTTAGGAAACCATCTTAGTGGATGGATTGGAAGAGACATGTCCATCTCCAGTAATAATTCCCCCTATAGACAATATTATTGAAGTCTCCTCATTATTTTTCCTTGCAAGTTCTACTTCATATTACCAACACTGCTCTTCTTTAGTCATCTCTTGGTTATCAGATCATAAGGTTTCCTTAGAGATGCCTGATTCTCCTCCATTTACCTCAGCCTTGGGTTTTTGTTTCACTTCCTTGTCTTCATCATCATCATTAAATGACTATGCAACATCAGTGTATAATTTGGAGCTAACCCCAGTTGCATTTTGAACCCCTTTATCCTTAACAACCATAGTGTCAACAAGGACCAATGAATAATTCTGGGTTTTAGGGTTACTAGTCTGCAACTGCAAATTCTAAAACCCAAGTGATACGTTAAAGTCCATTCCATAATTCACAATTTTATTATTTCTTGAATTCAAACTTAAACTAGACTCTCAAAATTTGATCCCTATTCCTGTTCCTGCAGGCTTTGTAAGATGAGGCAAAATTTCAGGGCCATCTCTTTGAACTACCTCCATAGCTACCTTATATTAACATACATGAACATAATATGATCATATACATGAAAAGGTCATTAAAAAATAGTACAATCAAACTAAAAAATATCCTGAAGAACTATTCTCGGTATGCTTAAGTATTGTTGCATGCCATAGCTTGCTTACAAACAAAAAACTAAACCATAAATTTTAACTCTCAAATACGAGGACATATAGACTAGTTAATTCTCAAAGAACCTTTGAAGCATATTGCAATTCCAAAATATCCATTTCTAAAATATAGGATAATTAAGAAGATTTATAGAATAGTTAACTCTCAAAGGATCTTCGAGGGAAACATAATCATATATAGCACAAAATGGAGAGGGTTGACACTTAAGGTTATGTAATTGAATTTACATTTGATAATTAAATTGTATAACAATTTTTTTTATGATCTTTACTAATGTTTATTAGAATTGTTGCATGTTTTACATCATTTCAATGACATATTAGCTCTAACTTATTTGAAATTTTATTATGGTATATGCACTTTGATATGGTGTAATATGATTATGGTTTCATAGTAGTGTATTTTGTAATATTAGATATATAATATAAAAATAAATTATTGCATGAAATAAATAATAAATTTTCATTTTAAATGTTTTTTTTGTAGAACAGGGGTCTTTTAGAAGATAAAGATGATCCTCATCATGATATAGATCCAGAAAATATTGATTTTGTCGGTACAGATCACATGGCAGAGGATGATGATGACACAAATATAGAAGACACTAAGGCCGATGAAAATGATGACGACGACGATGATGATGATGATGAGACAATTGCTGGTAGTAACTAGTGACATTCATGACCATATATAATGCATCATGGATCATTGCCACTAGATCATTATGATGCCTCTTTTCATGGTTACTATCATATGTATCATTTTCATGGCCTACTGTACCATATTATTGAGTTTTATCATATTGACATGTATCATTTTCACTTATATCATTTGGACATGTATCATCTTGACTTGTATCAATTTGAGCTACATAATTTATCATTTTTACTTATATCATTTGTACATGTATCATTTTGACTTATGTTGATTGTTGGACATGTATCATTTTGACATGTTATTGATCTACTGGCATATTTGACTTTCACTTGTTTTAGTTATATCTGATGATGATCATATCAATATTGAATTTTCAATTTATATATATTAAAAGTGGTCGATGAATTTTGGATGGATATTTATTAAGTATGATGATTTTAATTTATTTCTTAGAATGGATGTTGTCAAATTCAATTAAATTATAGATATTTGACTCACTTGTTTTAATTATAGATGATGATCATGTTACAATAAGTATCTTGTTATTTAATCATATGAGTTAAATAATTAAATTACTTACTCTATAATCATGTGAGTTATTTAAGAGGCACAATATATTTAATGAATTAAATGGCAATAAAACATATTATTTAATTTACTTACTCTATAATTATGTGAGTTATTTAAGAGGCATGATATATTTAACTAATTAAATTGAAATGAAACATATTAAATTAATAAATGGAAGAAAAACAAGAAGAATTTTTAGAAGAAAAAAAGGAAGCAACAATAGAATCCAAACTAGAAGAAAACGAGAAGCAATCTTGGAAGAAAAATTGGAAGAAAAACCATAAGAAAACCTAGAAGAAAAATTGCAAGAAAAACTAGAAGCAAAATTGGAAGCAAAACTGGAAGAAAACCTGTAAGCAAACCTGGAAGAAAACCTGGAAGAAAACCTAGAAGCAAATCTGGAAGAAAAACTAGAAGCAAAATTGGAAGCAAAACTAGAAGCATAACTGGAAGAAAAACTAGAAGAAAAAATGGAAGCAAAATTGCAAGAAAAATTAGAAGCAAACCAAGAAGAAAAACTGGAAGCAAACCTAGAAGAAAAACTAGAAGAAAATCTGGAAGAAAATCTGGAAGAAAAATTGGAAGCAAAACTAGAAGCAAACTTGGAAGAAAAATTGGAAGAAAACCTAGAAGCAAAATTGGAAGAAAAATTGGAAGCAAAACTGGAAGAAAAATTGGAAGCAAACCTGGAAGGAAACCTAGAAGAAAAACTAGAAGAAAAATTGGAAGCAAACTTGGAAGCAAACCTGGAAGAAAAAATGGAAGCAAACCTGGGAGCACAACTAGAAGCAGAACTGGAAGCGAAAATGCAAGCAAAACTAGAAGCAAAATTGGAAGCAAAGCTGGAAGAAAATGTGGAAGCAAATGTGGAAGCAAATTTGGGAGCAAAACTAGAAGCAAAAATGGGAGAAGATATGGAAGCAAAACTAGAAGCCAAATTGGGCACTAATTTAGGCACTATTTTCAACGCTATTTCCTGACACTATTCTAGGTGCTAAAGGAGGTGCGATTGCTTGCACCACTTTTTCGATGGTAAATTCAGTGTTGTAGCCAGCGATAAAGTTGACACAAAAGTTAGTGAAAAATCCGATGCCAAAGTGATCATGCCATTTTGTGTCGAGTTTTTCATTTATAGAAGTTTCCAATTCATGAACTCAAATGCATTGAAATCTGACGCTATTTTAGGTGCTAATTTGCTGTTCTATTGTAGTGGACTTCTAGAAAACACACCTAGGACCTAAGTAAAATCAACCTGTAAATAAGACCCACTAATTAACTTGTTAGATAATACACCAAAAATATGATCCTTATGATGATGAGGATGATCTTATCAACAAAACTAATTATGACCCTTACAATGATGATGATAGTATTGACTAAGACACCATTGATAAAATACTATTCCCTGCCATTCACTTCCATATCCTTCAAAACAAAGACCTTCCAAGTGGTAGCTACCTTATAAACCAACACCAAACATCCATGATTCATCCTTATCCCACTTTTGGCAAGGAAAACACTTTCCTAGAACAATATCTATCATCACCCCAATCCATGTCATTTGAGTCCTCTTCATCCAAATTTTTTTTTTTTTATAGATCATCTACATCTTCCCAATCATTCACATATGCCTCCTCCAAATAATTATCACTCATGTCCTTTGTTTTATCTCAATCTACTAAATATTTTATCCAAGAACTATTTGCATGGGTTAAACAACAAAACAAAAAATCCAAGAAATCCATGTCCATAACACCTATTAATGAGTCTCCTACCACTATATCTATCCTAGATCAAACACCATCAAGAACTACCATCTCCATGAGTTAACTCGCATGAGAAGTTAAGGATACAAATTTTATAGGTCCATAAAATCCATAAGTTGCATAAGGTCCAAAGATATCTCACTAGCCTAAACATACTATTAAAAGTGATATTAGTAACATATATCAAATGCCTAATCAATACAATAAATATCAAAGTAAAGAAACATGTATCTCTCTTATCTAAGAAGGAACTCAAGATTGAAGAGGTTAGAAAATATTGAAGACAAATAAAGGAAGATAAAAGAAATACAAAATCATAATACCTTCACCTAGATTCTTTTCTTCTCTTCTTAATGAGCGAAAATAGAATGCGCCATTAACCAATTTGATTTTCTCTTGATGTTGATATGTGGATTGCTCAATAATCTAGCATAAACTTGATATAATTTGATATATGAGTGACCAAAATTATAGCATGTAGGTATGATAGATCAAGAGATGATAAATTAAGGATGAGAGCCTCTAGATATAGTCTTGAAGGGATATAAATGATTGATGATGGATGGATAAGATTGTAGGAGGATTAGGGTTTGGATCAAGGATGCAATTATATGACAAGTGTTAAATGATAGATAGTATATAGGTTTAAGTTTGAGATAAGAACACAAATCTTAAAGAGGATGGATGATTAAGAGGCTAAATGAGATAAGTGGATACAATTAAACATTAGTTTAAATTTTGGGTAGGTGTATAGGTTAAATGAATCTAGACAAGGAGTTAGTTAGACATGTAAATGGGACATTTTTCATGAGGAAAAATTTAGATTATGATCCATGTGAATAAAATTAAGGGATAGGATTAGATGAAGAAGGATAATTGATACATGACAATTAATTAAAAAAATAAAGTATTAATTTAACTAATGGGATCATGATGGTAATTAAAGGATTATGAAAAGATGGAAATAATTAAATATATAATAAATATTTATTTAATTAATGGCTTATGAAAGGATGGGAATAATTAAATAAATATTAGATATTTATTTAATTAATGGCTAAAAATAGGCTATAATTAGGTGTGGTTGGGTAAGGTCATATTTATCCAATCCTTAATCCATTATTAGTCTTATATTCATAGAATGTACATAATACAAACATAATTTATCTCACATCATATTTTCTCCTTTATGCAATGTATCCTTGTCACCCTTTGTATTTTCAAGATACCTATTGGGTTCAATTTCACCCAAACAATATATTGAGGGGAAACACTTTAATCATCATCCCTAATCAAATGGAGAAACTTTCCACTAAATATTTTCTTTATCTCATCCTAAATTTTATTCTTATTTGAAAAAATATTCCCTGAAATGTAGACACCTAATTACTCCCTAGTTATAATCACCATCACATAGTCCTAATCGACTAGTTCCTTCAACTTGTTGGAAGAATGAAGAAGGATACCTTCAATTTGTTATCTTTGTTGTCATTGATGCCAACATTGTTTTATAACTGATTATTTTCCCACCCAGTAAATTACGTTTCTGTTATCTTGATCTGGTAATTTGGTCTGGAATCACTCTAAAGTGTATGTCATCTCATGAATAGTTTTGATATATTTTTCAAGAGTCTTAGATGTAGTTGTGATCAAGGAATAAACATTTTTAGTTTAATTGGTTGGAAGATTTGAATGACAAAATTTTGGCTTATAGTTTTGTTATGCTTCTCTTTTGGCTGACTTGTTCATAAAGTTCACATTTTATAAAGGATTATTCTTTAGGTCTGAGCTGACCTAAATTGTGTCTTGCATTTTTTATTTTGAGCACAAAAGAAGTTTTTTTTTGTGGCCAAAAAGATATTTTTAGTTATATTTACATCCAATTAGGTCAAACTAATTGATGAATGAACTTTTTGTATATGGAATATCTTTTTATTGAGCATATATATTTGAGATATACATAAATGCACCAAGGGCGTGACACATAGTGAGATAGAGAAGGTATGATAGTGTGAATTTATTTGACAACGTGATATTGTGAAGCTGGTGATAGTTGTAGATAATTTCTTCTGCAAACTGGTGCATAAATTTTTCTTGAGCTTAATTGGAATTATACTCAACACTCAGAAGGTGCATTCCTTTTAGTTCACATCTCTGGTAGTGAGCCATATATTTCTATATTCTAGCGGTAAGCCATAAATATTGTACTCTAGTTGTGAGCCTTTCAAGGACAGTGTGTCCTAGCAGTGCATCGTTTAATATCTTGTAACTGATTATAATATATTGTGAGCTAATCCTCACCATGGTTTTTCCCACTTTAGGTTTTTCCATGTAAAATCTTGGTGTCTATGTGTTGTGTAATTTTATGATCATCTCCATGTTCTTACTTACTGCTATAGCAAGATATATTTTAATAATTGGATGGTTAGAAATCAATTGGTTTAGTAGAATATTGATTCCCCCCCCTCTCAGTATTTGTGTGTTCAACAATTGGTATAAGAGCCCAGTTCCTTTTGAGAAGCTTAATAACTTGAGGAATATCTTGAAGTTTGAACACGTGACTGATAAAAATCATCATGTTCCTCCAGAAGAGATATCTAAAATTGAGGAACTTCATGTTTCTCTTAAAGACCTAGACAAAAGTGAATATGAGAAAGAATCTTTGAAGGAAAACCTGAATAAAGCTAGTGAATGCATCAGGAAATTAAGAGAGAAAATCAATAAATTCAAAGAAAGGCATAGAATTCAGTGATTAGTTTAAGAAGGCAAATTAAGACATCATCAAACTAAAGCTACAAGTGGAAGAAAATAAAATAATTGAAGAATGTCAAAAAGCTGAAATCTAGAGAAAATTTGATGAATGCACAATGCTTGAACAAGACGTGGTAACATTAAGATCTGACTTAGTGAAGGAAAAAGATCATGAGGATAAATTCAAAGAAAGTACCACAAAGATTGATGAATTTATTACATTTTAGAAACCAGCTAAGGATAAAGGTGGTCTAGGAATTGAAGAAGGACAAAGTTCAAAAGAAAATTAGGTTTCAAACAAAGTGAACAATTAAAGGAAGAACCAAATCAATGGAAGGAAGATCAAGAATTATACAAGTGATATCAAAAGGATCCCTATTCAATAGCCTAATGCTCAAAGGTACCCATCTTTCAATGGTATTTTTTTTTCATGCAATAAATTTGGTCATAGGGTGACAAAATGTAGTAGAATGAACCAGAATAGAATGAATTAGAATTTTGGATTCTTTATTGGAAAATAATTTTCTTGCAATAAGTTTGAGCATAGAGCTACAAAGTTTAGAAGTTAGGAAATGATGAACAAATTCAATATTGGTAGAATGACTCAATATTTTCAAGGCTACTGCTATATATGATATTATTTTGGACATAAAGCTAATCCATATAGATCAAGGATAAATATAAATCAGTTTGGTTAGAAAAAAGCTATGTGGTACACCTACAATAAATCAAGACACATTTCCAAATTTTGTAGAAGCAAAATTGAGAAGAAAGCTAATCTGAAACAAAAGAAAAAACTTGTGAACAAAGTGGATCCTACTAAAGCAAGAAAAGAAATGGAAAAGATTTGGAAGAAAAAGGAAGAACTTGAGAAGAAGGATGAGTCAAATACATCTATACTGACACCTAGTGTAGATACCTCTTCTAAAAAATAATCCAACAATGGTTTTTGGGGGAGAATTAATTGAGAACTCTAACAAACCCTAGACATAAGAAGTGTCAAGCAGTGACATGAGGAAATATGGTGTATGCCATCATTTTGGAGATTTTGAAGATGTTTCCAGCAAACAAATATGCAAATCTGATGAATTGCAGAGCATTTTAGGCTTTACAGTATACTTTACAAGGTGTTTATCAAATTTTGAAGTTGGAGTGCATTTAATACAAAATTAGGGAAAAATTGATAAGTCATAAAGTGAGGAACTAAAGTTGAATTAAGTAACATTTGCAAAATGGAAGGAGTAGAGCAAGTTGAAGAAAGTTGAAAAGTGATTCAAATAAATTGGCATCAAACATTAGTTCTTGTCAAAGCTTGAAAATTTATTTTATTGTTGTCTAAACTTTGTGTATTCTAGTTTGAAGCTACTTTACAAGTAATTTGAGGAAAAGAAATGGCTACTCCTACTATTGTGGAAGTTTTTGAGAGAACCCAACCCAAATTCATAAGGTATTCCATAAACTAATTTGAAATGGACCCCTTGGGTGTGTTCTCACACATTCTAGTTAACATCTTACCCATTGAAGAAACTAGAACATACTTTAGAAGAATTTAACCACCAAAAATTGCGGGATTTATGGATAGAAGAATTGATAGAAGATGATCATTTTGTAAAACATGAATATGAAAACCTAGTACAAAAGAAGTTGGATGTGTGGAATTGGTTCCCTAAATTTTCAAATTAAATGGACTCTAAATTTTTTAGGATGGAACTAGGGTGCATGATAAATTTATTTGGACAAGTGTAGCCGGTTTAATCACCAAGGAAGTGATTCAAGTTGTAACTAGTCTTTGTGCCACTGGACCCTTTGCTAGTGTTGAAAGTTGTGAAGAACGATGCAGTTATGAAGCTAACTAGAGCCACATTTGATGGGAGAGGTTTAACTACTAGGACTATCACAAACCCCAACTGTGAAGTATGTTTCTATCATGATTGGACATAAAATATATTTCACCAATCGAGGGAATTCTATGTCTGTCAAAAAAAATCATACCACATATGAAATGGTAGTAAATGGAAGAGACTATGATTTGTGTGAGTTTCTCCAAAAACTTTTGTAGAATTTGAGCTTGATCAAGACAAAGAAACACTACTTTAAGTTTGCGAAATTGGTAGTTTGTCTATTATTTGAATTTTTGAGGGAGTTAGCAAGAAGGAAGAACATATATGGGAACACAACAGACCAGTTTCTCATCAAATTTTGAGCACTTGCACAGTCTTGGAGATTTTAGAGCATAAAATAATGCATTAAGTGCATTCTTTATAATTTTTTAGAATGATATGCATGAAATAGAAAGGGTTCCCAGAAGCTTGGTGAAAATGTATGCAAATGACATAACCTTTCTATGAGTATCAATGAATGCATCATGGAAGTAGTTGAACCCAAAAAATCTCTAGATAGAACCATGGGATACAAGATAGATGAAGGGAAGTCCAAGGAAGATGAGCTATCCTCTGGACCTAGGAAATTTGAAATAATATCCTCTTCTACCACACCTACTTCCAGTGCTACTATAGCTGAGAAAGGAAAGAAGAAAGAACATAGTACTCTAGAATCAATTGATGTACCTATCTCCACTAAACCCAATACTCATGCTTCTAAAATGAAGATAATACCTCCTACTACTCCATCTGTTACTCCTAGAAGAAGAAAATTAAATCAAAAGGAAAATAGGAAGAGAAGTTTAAGTGATGTTGTACAAGAAGAAATTGATCTTGGCATACCAAAAGAGCATCAGTTGAAAAGAAATAGAAGAAGCAACACTTCTACTAGTAATGTAGAAATAGAAGCTAGACTCAATATTTTCATAGATGAAGAGACAAAGGAAGGAGAAGTCTCTTTCAGAATTCATGTGCATGACAAGAAGAATGAAGAAGGAACATCTCATCTAGTAAGTGATTGACCATCTTTAAATCTAGGTGCCTTGGTAAATAATATGATAGATGTTGAAGATCTTATGTCAATTGACCAATGGTATGATGAAGTAAATTATGAAGATAAATAAACTATTATTAATGTTTTTATTCATTACATTGTTGTTTGTAATGTGAGTATGGAGACAATCCAAAAGAAAGTGATTGATAATGTATGGAAAGTGTTAGTACAAAGAAGGAAAGAGGCCATAAATGATGAAGACAAGCTGAAAAATGAGGCCTTGGTTTCTTATGGATCCTCTTTATCTCAAGAAGAGGCTGTTAATTTGTTAAGAGAGTGTTCTAATCTATTTAGAGACAAACAAAGAGTCAACATGATTATGACTAAGGAGAGAGACAATATAGAAAGATTAAGAAAAGAAACTTAGGAAATAATCAAAATTTTGGCTAGAAATTATGGGACAAGAACTAGTTCTTCATCCCACACAACTCAGGGACATGAGCATGTTATTGTCACATAATTAATGGATCATCCAATCTTGGAAAGTTTTGGTGATATTCATTAGGTTTTAAAGATTCCCCCACCTCTGAATGATATAGAGGAGACTACAAGAAAATATCCTAAAGAAAAATATAGGGATGATACCGATAATGTACCTAAAGAACATCATAAATCTGCTGGAAACAATGGTGAGAAAAGTAAAGATTAAGGTGAAGGGAGCAAGGATAAAAAGAGAAATGGTGATAAATATGATGAGGATAATAAGGAGAAATAAAAAAAAGATAAATCCTCTGGAAAATCCTTAGAAGAAGAAAAGGAAGAGGAGAAAGAAGAAGAACAAAAGGAAGAAGAAGTAAAGAAAGCCACCTTGGCTGAAAGAAATGAAGAAGAGAATCCCAAAGTTGTTGAGCCACCAAAGCCAACCAAAGAATCATCCGGAAGCACTCTAAAAGGGTTACTAACAAGGAAACCAAGGCTACAACTAGTGTTGCCACCTCATCTAGTCAAGCTACTGTCACATCCGGGATATGTAGATTTTTCTAAGACTGCACCAAGTGAGAATAAAGATTTGTCACTTTTCTCAACTTTGTTACACAAGAAAATACTGAAGCTTATCAAAAAGGGAATGAGTTGATAAATCAAACTATTAGGTCCTTACAAGAAACAACCCCTTGTGTTACCACAAACAATCCCCTAGCACCGATTGAGAATGTTAAGTGTGCAGTTGATTCAATTAAGGAATATATTTCCAATCTTAAAATACAAACTATGAAAGAGGTGGAGACAAGTCTTCTAGAGAAAATACTATGGATTCCGTAAGATAAATGTGCAATTGCACATAAAAAAGTGTTGAAAATTTTAAAAGAGTTGAAAGACTATGATGAGGAATCCCAATTAATATTTGCTTATTGCAAGCATTGGTTGGATACCACTCGATGTGTCAAGGACTTAATGGAATCAATTGAGTCTCATCTTGCAGATGCCTCCAAAGTCTGCAAAGTTGCAGATGATAGAAATTGCATTGGTTGGACTTTAATTACAGACCTTCAAAACAAGTTCTGAATTCCACAAAAGAAAAAAGAAGATGCAATAAGATTATTTGGAAAACTTGGAGATCTAGTAATGTCTAGACACATCTCCATATCAAGTGCTTTGATGGATGTAGAAATATTGGAGAAGATGAACATCGCTCCTTCCACTCCAAAAGAAGGAGAAGGATGCTTAGGGGAACTGAAATCTCTGCATAAATCTCTTACTAGAGCTAAAAGGATTTTGGATGATGGTAAGCCAGGGTGGGAATAAATTATCAAAGAAATAAAAGGTTTTGCTTATTGGATATTTCTGATATGTGGTTTTAATTGATGTCAACACTATTGGCATTAATATATTTAAGGTTGTATATGTCAAGGATATTGAGAAAATTGTAATAAAATAAGTTGCAGGTTTTCGGTGATGTGGTGAAGTTCATTATGATGGCTAGCTCAATATATTGATGATAAGAAGTTGTAGATTAAAGGGTTTTTTGTAAAGTATATCTAGTTTATCCACTAGAAGTTTTAGAGGTTCGCATGAAGATTTGACCAAGTTATGAGTATTTATTTTCTGACAGTTGTTCTGTTGCTTTAGTTGGTGTTCCTGAAAAAGATGATGTGATTCTAGTAATTTGAGTTGTTGTAGATGCTTGTATGGTGATTCATAATTCTTGTGGATGTTTCTAGATCATGCTTTGTGTTGTTGGTTCACATTGATTGTTGTGATCACGATAGGTGATTTTCTTTTGTGAGTTCATGTTTTTCATGATCATAGCTGACAAGGTGATTGTAGCATGTTGTGGATCTTTGAGGCATAATTGTTTAAGGTGTTTCATGTTCGAGACATGTTTTTTTGGGTCCTTACTATGTTTTGGCTGACATTATTTGATTTGCATTGATAAATTGTTTATTAATTTAGGCAAATAGTTTGTACACATTTCATATTTTGTTGGGCTGACATGTAGTTGATGTCATCCTTAGTTGCAGATATATATGATCGATTATTTTGAGGAGAATTGTAGTGACCCTCCTGATGACATTTCCATTTCAGCTATTTTGAGTTATTGTTAGCAGTTAGATGTTTGAGACTATTTTAATTTGATGCATTATGTCATGGCTTACATGACCAGTAGTGAAACTCAATTGATGATACACTTTACTTTATGATACGATGTTTAATTTTATGAAATGACATTATCATGATGACCTATGATGCTCTATTATGTTTATGATGATATTACGATGTGGTGGATGTTAGATGCTATGTTTTTACATCAGCTCGATGAAGGAGACGGTTTAACAATACTCATTCGTGAGTGCCTTGCTATGCCATGATTCTTCTTCATGGTGTGTCTTCATATATACACATGTTGAACATTTGATTGTGCAGTGTGATGCAACTTTTAGGTATAGGCATTGACTCCACCTGCTTGTCAAGTCTGAGCATGTCATGGACCAATGAAATCATTGAAGGGAGATAGACTTTTCCTTTGTCATGAACCTTTGTTCTGAAAAGAACGAGTATCAATTTGTCACCCTTATGTTATGTTGTCATTCATTCGTTATTATCGTGTCATGTTATTTTTGTCATGTTTTATAAATGTTATGTTAGATTAATTTAATGATTTAAGATAATGGTAATATTGATTAATGATCAATTAAAATTTTAAATTGGAAAAGTTATTTTTAGATTATTGATGAATTAAAAGTGAGATATTAAAATATATTATTTGTAAAAGGTTAATTATTTGTAAATTAATTTATTTATGCAAATTTGATATTTTCAAAAATTAATCAGTCAGTTGTGTTTCTTAATTTCAAAATATCTTTCTTGATGATTGTGTTTGAAAAATTAATTAATGGTTGATATGCATGCAAAATGATGAGTTAAAGTATTGTTTGCATTGTAAATTGAGAAAAAAGAGTATAACATAAAAAAATCAATCATTATGGACAAAAATTGATTTTCAAAAAAGAAAAATATTGCTTTCACGGGAAAAATATTGTCTTTATATTTTGCTGGAGTTTGGATTGAAAAGCTGAAAAATTGTTTATTGGAGGTGGCGTTCATATTGTGAACTGAATTTTAGGGTTTTTATCTTCACCATTGTTCGAATCTAGGAAAGCTTACCACATTTTCTCCTTTTTAAATTCTTGTATTTACTTGAATCGAAACATGCATGAGAGTTTACTATATTTTGTTTCTCTTGCACACTTTGTGAAATCTTGTTTGGAGCCTTGCACAACCACAAAAGATAAAATCATTAATAATACGATGATCTATAATCTTGTTTTTTTTTTTTTAAATATTGCTTAATGGAAAGGAAATCTAGGGAAAATAGCTTGGAATTCTTGAATCAATTTTTGATTTTATGGGGGTTTTTAAAGCTTATAATTTTTTCATCTAAGTTTTGATTGGCTACATTTTTAACATTGAACGAATTGTAGAAGAACTTTTGGGCTATTAAGATTTTTGTGTGTGCCTCTTATAACCAAATTTTGTCTAGGTTGCACAGTTCAATAGGAAATATCTTTGTTTAATTATTTAATGGAGATTGTCCTTAAGCACTATTGTTAGTGTAAGCATCATAAACCTTCTTTTCCAAGAAAATTATGAATTAGTGTTTATGTATTTTCTATTCTTTTGATATCAAACTATATGTTGTCGGCCTGCTAGTGTTATCTTTGCTGAGTGCATGTTAATTTTTTTATCATGGTCAAATTGGTGGTTGCAAAGTTGATTGGTCTTGTACATAGCCTCTTTATGCATAGTTAATTCTTTGGTTTGCATGTGGTGCGTAGGGTATGCATATTTATTTTACTGTCTTGACTTGTCTCATTTTGGGTTGGCATATGGTTATGTCACCTTGCTTTCTCACCTCGGGATCATAGAGTGGTCTACGGGATCACATGAAACTTTAGACTCTAATTTTTTTTCCTTAATTTATTATTATTTCATCCAATCTATTCTCCTCTTGTTATTGATTTTGACATAGGTAGATTTGACGATATGTAGTCTTTTACCAACAAACTTATAGAAGTTAATTATTCGTGTGTATGCATGCAACTTACCTGAAATATTTTTGTGCATCCAACTATTAATTATGTTCATTTTTCTTAGTCCACCTTATCCTATCACTTCGACATGTGCTCGTATTGCATGCGGTTGACTAAAAGTTTGCTATTCCTTTGTGATTGTTACTTGTGTAATCCAAGCTTCTTTGTAACTTGTTCGCTATGTTAATTAGTTATGTTTCTTCAATCATTACTTTTCCTTCAGATCCATGAATTCTCTGACCGCGAGTAGATGGAATCAGTTTAGTATAGGAAAATCAGAGTTTTTTCTTTCATGTGATTGCATGCAAATTTATTCATTGATCTCCTCTTTGTTGAGTAATCACGAAGTTACCTTCTATCACTGTCATTCTGACCCATTGCTCTATGTTAAGAAACATCCACCTATGCCATGTTCTACACTACTTTCTATCGTTGGCTGATAAGTATCAAGCGTATTGTCTTAGCGTAGAAGGTGTTAAACATGGATACACGGTTCTTGCTTTAGAAAATGTCTTGGCCAAGTCGTTGTTATCAAAGTTTGTCCTAGTAAATGAAATTAAATCATTCTTTTTATTAGACTCGTTGTTTCTTTTGAACATTTAACCACCGAATATATGAGATATTCGAGATTAGCTAGTAACAGATACAACCTATTATGATAACATGTCATTGTTTAGTTCTTGATCTTTTCTTTTAAATAATAATGGAACAACAAGTTTAGTTAGGTCAATTTCAATTCCTTGAAATTCTATATTCGAATTTGAGAATTATTTTTATGAATTTAGATATAAATGCATTTGTATAATAAATGGTTTATTATTATTATTAATCATGAACACAATGACTTGAGGAAATGATTTATAAATTTATATACACATGTTTTATTAAAATTAGAATCTTGAATTAGCTTAAATTTTTGGGATGAATTTGTATATATATACATTGAATAATTAAAAGGTTTATTAATTTATATTTAAATGCATAGCTAAGTAAGTGAGGAATTACCTTATTTAATTGCAGTGTAATTATGTGTTTGGATAATATGGGTTATTAGCTTGAATATGAATGCTTTGGATATGGTTAAACAAAGAATTGTTTTTAATTTTTTATTTGTAATGAGTTTTATATACTTGAGTAATAGGGTTTTGAATTCTTAATTATATTATAGAAAGAATTGAGAATTAAAAATATCCTTTATAGATGATCCTATTGTCCACTTGTTTGATGAATTTGAATATAGTACATAAGATATGTTTATTCAAAAATCTTGAATGAGAATTATAAATTATAACTAAATGGTATTCCTACCTAGAATTATTCTTACTTTTTGTATTGAGGTATTGTGTTAGTGCATCATTTCCCCAAAGGCATTTAATGATAGTGTTGTTATGAGAAGATGGAATAGATTATTATGGTTGTTTTCATTTTGTGTTAAATGGAAAAATGTGAGCCATGCAGGTATAGAGTTCTTATGATATTCCTCTTTGTCATTATTGTTCCCATGGAATAGAGTCATGCTTGTTCATTCATTCTAGACCATGCATGTTTGGTGGTTTACCTTGGTATTTTTAATGTTATTGATTAGTCTTGATGACTCGAGTCTTTGTGTATAGAGGTTTAATTTTGTATGCATGTTGTCTTATTATTTTTATGAGAAGTTGTACCTTAGGAGGAGTGGCTTCCATTAGGGGTCGGACCTAGAAGTGGTTGCATCGGTAACCTATCATAATTTGGTAACCAAGTGATAACCTTAATAATTTTTAGGGGTTTGGATAGTTAAATTTTAACCATTTAGATAATATTTTCCTTGCCTTGTAATTTAATTCTTTTTTAGGTCAAAGCGGGTTAGGAAGGCCTGGAATGGCAACTCAAATAATTCATCTTCTTGAGAAGTGATTCGAAGCCACATAAGTTTGTATAGGGGCCGAAAGTCATTAGAGGTTGCTAGGGTAACTCTGGTAGAGGGTTGGTAACCTAGGAAGGCTATCCAGGGTAACCTACTATGTTTATGTGATGACACTCTTGTCCTAGTACACTTGTTAGTTCTCTTGTGATTATGTGTCACCTCTGGGAGTATGTCAGTTGTCTTGTCATTGTGATGTCATGTGTGTCGACCATGTATTGTGTGATGTTCTTCTTGTTGTCTATTTTATTTGAGGATCTATTCTATCTCCTAGCATGGGGGGTGGGCTTTCGAGTTCTACGCAGTTGGGAGGACTGTGCCACATATTCAATTGGGTCCCTTGCAGGTGATATTGTTTGAGACATACTTGTTCTCGGCAGGATCCTGATTACACAATGTTAACAAAGTTATTTGTTGGATGAGTTTGTGGATGTGGTCGTCATCTATTCTGGATCTTATTCTTATTGTACACACTCATGATGTTGCATGAGGTTTCTTTGTAATGATACTTGTAATGGTTTGAGATTTGTCACTATCTCACTTATTGCAATGTATCTCTTGATTTAATCTATTTAGACATGACTATTCTCATGAATTGATATATATATAGTTATTTTTGTGTTATGATGTTTATTTACTTTAGTAGTGTAGTTGTGGAACCCTAAAACATATATGCTAGTTTGTGATCACATGTTTTTTTATGTCTTTAAAAACAAATATTCAGATGTTTTGAATAGTTGACATAATGTTTCGTAGGTTCCACGATGGGGCATTGCAACTTGGTATCAGAGAAAAGGTTCTAACATGGGTGCTCTGGTTAATGTAAGCCACTAGGTCATCCTAGGTGTTGGATTCTTTTGTGTGTGAGTGTGTTTTTTTCTTTTGTTTCTTATGTCTTTAAACTAAGACTCGAATTTAACCTTGTGTAGGATCATGCCGCCAAGGCGAGGTCCTTTTAGAGGCCGTGGACGAGAACATGGCAATGGTCATGTGACGAATCATCAGAATACCCCAACATATAGTTCACATGAAAGTGAACATGGAGAGTAGCCTAATCCTCTGAGTAAGTAGGGAAATGATAATCATGTTCCGAATCAACCTGGTGCAGGAGATCCTCTACATCTATTACTTGGGCAAGCTCTTGCACATCTTGGGCCTTGATAGGGAAATGATCGGGAAGTGGACAAAGAGGGACATGAAACCACCTAAGAGGATATTTCAGACCACGAAGTAGGATGCCTTAGCTGCAGGGCATATGAGGGATTTTTTGAGGGCACACCCTCCTATTTTTGATGGTACTGGTGGAGGTTTGGAGGCGAAGACATATTTACTAGATTTAAGATGATGTTTTTCTATGCATCTGTATGGCAACAACACCCGAGCAAGATGTGTCATCATGCATATTAGAGTTTTTTCCTCTACTCAGTGGCAATTGGAGGAGCAAAAGCTCCATTTGGAGATAGGATCAATATCGTGGGACATGTTTTTGGAGTGTTTCAGAGTGTGCTTCTTATCTTATCACTAGAGGTAGCACCATGCAGATTAATTCCATGATATGTACCAAAATGCAATGTCAGTCGATAATTTTGAGAGAATATTCTACGAACTCAAACAATATGTAGGTATAGCAGATTATGAGGTGATGCTAGTTCAAAATTTCATCAGGGGCCTGAATGCCCACATTAGTGGTGGAGTTAGAGTCTTCAAGCCAAAGATGATGGAGGTAGAAGTTGAGAAGGCTTAGATTGTGGAGGAGAATTTGTCCATGGCATTGGGAGGACACACTGGTGTTTTGATTGGTAGTGCTTCTACTACAGGATTTGGTCTACACAATGGTCCGATTTAGACACGCAATTCCTCTCAGAACCAACAAGCACCTGCTAAGGGTGGACAAAACCAATACTTTGAGTCACAATGTAAGGATTCACCACCTCCTCATAGTAATGGTAGTTCCCAATCCAGGAAGAACCAGAATTGGATGCACAATAAGTGCAATTATCAGGATCAACCAACCCAGAGTTTGCATTTTGTGGCTAACTGGGGTAGTGTCCAATAGTCCAGTGCACCTTTAGGTGATAGAGGGTTTAGATGTAACTCTAGTTGTTTCTCTTGTGGTCAAAAGAGCCACATTGCTAGGAATTGTCCCGCAAAGAAACACTATAAGATTTGGTCAAGGGTCAATAGTTTCTGAGCCGACGATAGGTGATGTCGATAGGTCTTATCAAGAATTTACTATGGTTAATAATTGCCAGTTTGGGTATCAGAGTGCAGCTTCAGAGACTTTTGGTAGTGGACGAGTTGTTGGCTTTGAAGCCTGTGGGTGTTCTATAGTGCAAGAGACTCGCCCTCAAGGGTTGAGATGTTGATCAGGTGAGGGTCTAGTGGGACCCTAGTGATGAGGCTTCTGCTACTTGGGAGGATGCAACGTGTATGAGGGATTTGTATCCCTATCTATTCGCAGGCTTCCAAGAGTAAGCCTCACCCTACGGGGGGAGGATGTAGTGACCCTCCTGATGACATTTCCATTTCAGCTGTTTTGAGATATTGTTAGTAGTTAGATGTTTGAGACTATTTTACTTTGATGCATTATGTCATGGTTTAGATGACCAGTTGTGATATTTATTTGATGATACACTTTACTTTATGATGCAATGTTTACTTGTATGAAACCACATTATTATGATGACCTATGATGATCTGTTATGTTTATGATGATATTATAATGTGGTGGATGTTAGATGCTATGTTTTTACGTCAGTTCGGTGAAGGAGACAGTTTAGCAGTACTCATTTTTTAGTGTCGTGCTACACTGTGATTCTTCTTCATAGCATGTCTTCATATATATAAATGTTCATTTGATCATGCAGTGTGATGCAGCTTTCAGGTATAGGCATTGACTCCACCTGCTTGTCAGGTCTGAGTGTGCCATGGCCCAATGGAATCGTTGAAGGGAGATAAACTTGTCCTCTGTCATGAACCTTCATTCTGAAAAGAATGAGTATCAGTTTGTCACCCTTATTTTATGTTGTCATTCATTCATTGTTGTGATTTCGTTGTTGTCGTGTCATGTTATTTCTG
Source organism: Sequoiadendron giganteum (assembly GCA_007115665.2). Classification (NCBI taxonomy): domain Eukaryota; kingdom Viridiplantae; phylum Streptophyta; class Pinopsida; order Cupressales; family Cupressaceae; genus Sequoiadendron; species Sequoiadendron giganteum. Next base: position 405,438,064 of record CM021103.1, on the reverse strand, counting down.
TCATTTTTTTATAAATGTTATGTTAGATTAATTTAATGATTTAAGAAAATGGTAATATAGATTAATGATTAATTGAAATTTTAAATTGGAAAAGTTATTTTTAGATTATTGATGAATTAAAAGTGAGATATTAAAATATATTATTTGTAAAAGGTTAATTATTTGTAAATTGATTTATTTGTGCAAGTTTGATATTTTTTGAAAATTAATCAGTCAGTTGTGTTTCTTAATTTTAAAATACATTTATTGATGATTGTGTTTGAAAAATTAATTGGTGCTTGATATGCATGCAAAACAATGAGTTAACGTATTGTTTGCATTGTAAATTGAGAAAAAAGAGTATAACATAGGAAAAATAATCATTATGGATGATAATTGATTTTCAAAAAAGAAAAATATTGCTTTCTTTGGAAAAATATTGTCTCTATATTTTGTTGGGGTTTGGATTGAAAAGCTGAAAATTGTTTATTGGAGGCAAATTTTGTACTGTGAAATTTTTGTGAACTAAATTTTGGGGTTTTTGGCTTCACCATTGTTCGAATCCGAGAAAGCTTACTAGGTATTATCCTTTTTAAATTCTTGTATTTACTTGAATTGAAACATGCATGAGAGTTTACTATATTTTTTTCTCCTACACACTTTGTGAAATCTTGTTTGGAGCCTTGCACAACCACAAAAGAAAAAATCATTAATAATACGATGATCTGTATTCTTGTTTTTTTAAAAAGAAAAATTGCTTTGTGGAAAAAAGATCTAGGTAAAATAGCTTGGAATTATGGAATCAATTTTTTATTTTATGGGGGTTTTTGAAGCTTAGAATTATGTCATCTGAGTTGGATTGGCTACGTTTTTAACATTGAACGAATTGTAGAAGAACTTTTGAGATATTAATATTTTTGTGTGCACCTCTTATAACCAACTTTTGTCTAGGCTGCACGGTTCAATAGGAAATCTCTTTGTTTAATTCTTTAATGGAGATTGTCCTTGAGAATTTTTGTTAGTGTAAGCATCATAAACCTTCTTTTCCAAGAAAATTATGAACTAGTATTTATGTATTCGCTATTATTTTGATATCAAACTATATGCTACTGGCTTGCTAGTGTTATCTTTGTTGAGTGCATGTTAATTTTTTTATCATGGTCAAATTGGTGGTCACAAAGTGGAGGGGTCTTGTAGAGAGCCTCTTTATGCATAGTTAATTCTTTGGTTTCCATGTGGTGCGTAGGGTATGCATATTTATTTTATTATCTTGACTTGTCTCATTTTGGGTTGGCATATGGTTATGTCACTCTGCTTTCTCACCTTGGGATCATAGAAAGGTCTGCGGTATCATGTGAAAAATTAGACTCTAAAAGTTTTCCTTAATTTATTATTATTTCATCCAATCTAGTCTCCTTTTGTTATTGATTTGGACATACCTGCATTTGACGATATGCAGTCTTTTACCAACAAAATTATAGAAGTATTTTATTTGTGTGTATGCATGCACCCTACCTGAAATATTTTGTGCATTTGACTATTAGTTATGTTCATTATGCTTAGTCCACCTTATCCTATCACTTCGGCATGTGCTCGTATTGCATGTGGTTGACTAAGAGTTCGCTATTCCTTTCTGATTGTTACTTGTGTAATCGGAGCTGCTTTGTAACTTGTTCACTATGTTAATTAGTTATCTTCGGATCCATGAATGCTCTGATCGTGACTAGATGGAATCAGTTTAGTATAGAATAATCTGAGTTTTTTCTTTCACGTGATTGCATGCAAATTTATTCATTGATCTCCTCTTTCTTGAGTAATCGCGAAGTGAATTAACCTTCTGTCGCTGTCGTTCAGAGCCATTCGTCTATGTTTAGAAACATCTGCCTATGTCATGTTCTACACTACTTTCTATCATTGGCTAATAAGTATCAAGCGTATTATCTTAGCGTAGAAGGTGTTAAACATGGATACACAGTTCTTCCTTTAGAAAACGTTTTGGTCAAGTCGTTATCAAAGTTTTTCCTAGTAAATGAAATGAAATTATTCTTTTTATTAGACTCGTTGTTTCTTTTGAACATTTAACCACCGAATATATGAGATATTCGAGATTAGCTAGTAATAGATACAACCTATTATGATAACATGTCATTGTTTAGTTCTTGATCTTTTCCTTTAAATAATAATGGAACAAGAAGTTTAGTTAGGTCAATTTCAATTCCTTGAAATTATATATTCGAATTTGAGAATTATTTTTATGAATTTAGATATAAATTTATTTGTGTAATAAATGGTTTATTATTATTATTAATCATAAACAAAATGACTTGAGGAAATGACTTATAAATTTATATACACATGTTTTATTAAAATTAGAATCTTGAATTAGCTTAAATTGTTGGGATGAATTTATATATATATGCATTGAATAGTTAAAAGGTTTATTAATTTATATTTAAATGCATAGTTAAGTAAGTGAGGAATTACCTTATTTAGTTGAAGTGTAATTATGTGTTTGGATAGTATGGGCTATTAGCCTGAATATGAATGCTTTGGATAAGGTTAAATAGAGAATTGTTTTTAATTATTTATTTATAATGAGTTTTATATACTTGAGTAATAGGGTTTTGAATTCTTAATTATATTATAGAAAGAATTGAGAATTAAAAATATCCTTTATAGATGATCCTATTGTCCACTTGTTCGATGAATTTTAATGTAGTACGTAAGATATGTTTATTCAAAAATCTTGAATGAGAAATTTAAATTATAACTAAATGGTATTCCTACCTAGAATTATTCTTACTTTTTGTATTGAGGTATGGTGTTAGTGCATCGTTTCCCTAGAGGCGTTTAGTGATAGTGTTGTTATGAGAATAAGTAATAGATTATTATGGTTGTTTTCATTTTGTGTTAAATGGGAAAACATGATCCATGCATGTATAGAGTTCTTATGATATTCCTTTTTGTCATTATTTTTTCCATGGAATGGAATCATACTTGTTTGTTCATTCTAGACCATGCATGTTTGGTGGTTTACCTTGAGATATTTAATGTTATTGATTAGTCTTGATGACTTGAGTCTTGTGTATAGAGGTTTTCTTTTGCATGCATGTTGTCTTTTTCTTTTTATGAGAAGTTGTACCTTAGAAGGAGTGGCTTCCATTAGGGGCCATATCCGGAAGTGGTTGCATCGGTAGCCTATCACAATTTGGTAACCAAGTGATAACCTTAATAATTTTTAGGGGTTTGGGTAGTTAAATTTTTACCATTTAGATAATGTTTGCCTTGCCTTGAACTTTAATGCTTGTTTAGGTTAAAGTGGGTTGAGAAGGTTTGGAATGGGAACTCTAACACTTCATCTTCTCGAGAAGTGATTTAAAGCAACATAAGTTTGTATAGGGGCCGAAAGTTGTTAGAGGTTTCCAGGGTAACTTTGGTAGAGGTTCGGTAACCTAGGAAGGCTATCCAGGGTAACCTACTATGTTTATGTGATGACACTCTTGTCCTAGTACAATTGTTAGTTCTCTTGTGATTATGTGTCACCTCTGGGAGTATGTTAGTTGTCTTGTCATTGTGATGTCATGTGTGTCGACCATGTATTGTGTGATGTTCTTCTTGTTGTCTATTTGACTTGAGGATCTATTCTATCTCCTAGCATAGGGGGTGGGCTTTCAAGTTCCACACGGTTGGGAGGAATGTGCCACATCTTCCATTAGGTCCCTTACAGGTGATATTGTTCGAGACATACTTGTTCTTGACAAGATCATGATTACACAATGTTCACGGAGTTATTCAATGGATGAATTCATGGACGTGGTCGTCATCTATTCTGGATCTTATTCTTATTGTACACACTCATGATGTTGCATGAAGTTTCTTAGTAATGATACTTGTAATTTTTTGAGATTTGTCACAATCTCACTTATTGTAATGTAACTCTTGATGTAATCTATCTAGACATGACTATTCTCATGAATTTTTATATATATAGTTCTTGTTGTGTTATAATGTTTATTTACTTTAGTAGCGTAGCTATGGAACCCTAAAAAATTTATGCTAGGTTGTGATCACATGTTTTTTTTATGTGTATTTAAAAAAATTATCCGTATGTTTTGAGTAATTGACATAATGTTTCCAGGGTTCCATGGCGAGGTGTTACAAGAATGGTGTGCAAGGTGTGTGATGTGTGAATAATGTTCTAATATTTTGAAGGTAGAAGAAAAGTGTAAAGAAGAGTGAGCAGAAAAAAGTGTTCATGTGCTTAACCAAAACTATAATCAGGCATTAGCAGATGTTATTTTCTCAGTTCAAGATCTTTCAGATGTAATCCGAATGTGACTGTAAGACAATGAGTCTTCCTTTGGGAAGTTATCCTTTTTGTATTTGAGCAGTGAGTTCTAGGCAATGTGCTTGAATGCATGTTCATTCCCCATTTATAATTAATTTTAACAGAGTATAAACTTGTGGACTAACCTCCACTATGGTTTTTCCCCTAATAGGGTTTCCATGCAAAATTTTTGATGTTATGTGTGTTTTTGATCTAGTGATGGCTTATGCTTTCATGTTTATTATTAGATCAGAGAATAAGTTTAATTAGTATATTTTATGTGGGGTATGTGCAGGATCATGATGGGCCAAAAAGTGGCGATATGTAAGTCATATGATGACCCATATGGCTGACGACTTTTTTTTTACCCAAAATTGATGAAACAAAAAGGGTTTTTAGAGGAGATTCTCAACTTTCCACCAATATAAATTATGCTTTACTTTGAATTTAATCAATAATTATTATTCATTTTCTATTAGAATTATGAATAAAGTCCTGATTAATAGGTTGATTGAAAAACATCTATAACTTTCAAACAGTATCACATATTTTGAATCTGAAACATGCGTCACATTCTATGCTTTGAATACTATAGGATTAAAAAAACAAAAATGGATTTCATGAATTTTTGACCAAGTTAAGGTGGTTAGATAGACGCACTTTTATATTTTTTAAAAGTTGTAAAAAAAAAATCATAATTAATTATTTACTTGGAAATTTTTTATAAAAAAATATGCATCACATCAAGACATGAGTCCTCTACTTATATCTAAAATATTATCATTTTATTGTGGTTAGGGTGGTCAGACAGACACCTACTTCTTATTTTTACCCTAAAATTTAAATACTACTGCATTGAAATTTCAAATTTTCACCAAATATATATTTAAAAATAAAATAAAGGTCTAATAGTTTAGAAACTACATTCAATTTTCTATAGATTCTTTTTTTACATTTTTTTGAAATAATATAGATAACTTATTCAAATTTTTATGTCAAGTTGTCTAACTCTGATTTTTTGTCTTTTTATTGCCACTTAAGGGCCTGTTTTTTCCATGATGATCCTGCACATACCCATGTGACAACTAATTCACTCCCCCTCTTAGTTGTATGCCCTTGTGTTGCCAACACCCCTAGCTCTTGATTATTTATATTTTCCTATCCTTTGTCCTTGATGCCAAAGGGGAAGAAGGAGAAGGTAAAAGGTCCAATGTAAATATTGTTTTGCTTTCAATCTTATGTTTTTTATAGGGGGAGTTGTATGAAGGATTGGACAATTTTTTTTTGAAGCGAGTTTCACTTTTGGCATTGAACCACCAAAAACATATACAAGAAGGGAAAGAGGATTCCCCAAATAGGCCCTAGGGTTTTTCACCTAGGAGCTTGGATGGAAGAATGATTATATTTCACCTAATGATATTCTTTTTGAGCAAGTTCATTCAAAGATAGGGGTTTTGTTGTGTGTGTTAGGATGTGTCTAAGTGTTGGAAACTAATAAAATATCTATGTAAACTATTGAAGTGCATAAGTGTTTGAAAACACATTAAGATACACAAAATATAAAATGAAATAACCTATGAAAGCTTATGAAACAAGATAGAAAACTGTAAACAATGAAAGTGTGCACCTAGAAATGTATTATAGACTTGGGGGAGCTTTGAAATCTTGGAAAATTTGTTTTTTATGTCTAACAAGACACTTGTGCCAAGTTGGGTGACCTAGTCCTTTTTCGAGGTGATTTTAGGAAATTGACCCGAGGCATGTTTCGGCCAAATGGGTATTCGGATCCACAAAAATATTTGGAAAATAAGCACTGTTAGAACCTAAAAATTCCATATAAAACCCTAAGGTTTTCCCAGAAAATTCCATAAATGTCCATAAAAACCTAAGGTTTTATTCTTATTTAAATCCATCATCTTCATATCTTTTCATATAAAAATCATTCACTACCTTTTAAAATGTGCTTACATCTTTTACCGCTACCTTAGTATTTAAATTCTAAGCATTTACCGCTTTACCGCGGCCTCCCACAAAGGGGCCTGCGGTATGGTGGTAGCGGTTAGTAGGCATACATTAAGTGTTCAATGCGGTACCGTGTGCGGTCAAACCATAGACCGCGGTGGCCGCGGTAAATAGGTAGCATTCGACGGTAAGCAGTTGGCGGTTGACGGAAATAGACAGTTAGCGAAGCTGGACGTAGTGGTTAGCGGTTACCACTATATTGCGCATGGTTAGTATGGTCACCATGGTAGCGTGGTGGACGGTTAACGAGCGACAGCGACGACGGAGCTAGCGGTCAGTGATAGTCAAGGGTAGTGGTTACCATGGTACTACCACCGGTTCACATGGTGACCACAGTAACGGTAAAGGCTGAACGGCTAGTGGTTTGAGGAACAGTCACCGTAGTACCACGGATAGGCATGGAGGAGATCGCGGTAGTGTGGTAAGGGGAGATGGAGGTTGTGGTGGTCAGAGTGGGACCAACCACCACGATACCACGATCGGTCAAATGTTTGACCGTGGTAGAGCGGTAAGTGTATTAAATGCTTTTAAGGCAGAATCAAAGGTAAAGACAAGTGCAATATTATTTAAAAATATTTAATTTTCCATTACGCAATTAATTAAATATTTTGTTCCCACCATGGAATGTATTCGAATATAACTAAAAAATTGAAGGGTCACGACCCTTGGTTTATTCTGTATAAATATTTCAAAAAATCAGTTGCAAAAAGGAGGATGAAATTCAGGGGTTAGAGGAAGAGTTAGTTAGATTTTTCCTAGTAGGGGACTGGGATGGAAATCATGTACAAACCTTTTGTGAAAAAAATCAATGGAGAGATTGTTTTGAATTGCTGAAACCTTCCTGTTGTTAATTGTTGTGTTGCAATAATATATATTTCTTATTTAATTGTCTCCAACTTGAAGTTCTTTGATCATTTAAATCAACATATCAAGCATATGTCAGATTCATTTGTGTGATTTTGTTTGCTGGTATCTGCAAGCCAGAATTAAATTCCTTCAAGTAAATCACAATGATTTAGGATTTCTTTTGGATGGTTGAAGTAGAATTTGATAAGAAAACATTCTAGCCTTATTTATGCAAGTCATAAATCAATGAGGTTTTATGCCAGTCATATAATTTCATTTTTTAAGGTGCCTAGCAATTTGAATTATGACAGAGAGGGAAATACTTTCAGTTCTTAATATTATTGACTCCATTGCCCATGTGGACAGAAGGCACTAATCTGCCTCAACCCAGAGATAAAATTTCATATCAAACAATTCTTTCAAAACCTTTCATTTGTGTAGTAGGAGTAGGAGGAGTAGTAGAGATTTTCATTTATCCACCACCTTTGCCTTTGTGGGTAGATTGTTGCATTAGGAAACACATTTCAATATGTGTCATTCATTAGGTTCACCCACCTTGGTCTAGAAAAACCTAAAGAGAAGGTGGTACAATTGCATCAATTGGCCTTGTACGTTGACCAAAAGCGTTGTGAGAGCTTGGCAACCTCTCATGGTTCAAACCTGCATTTTTGAGACCCAACAGTTTGGCGACTCCGCTGGGGATTACTCAGGATGATTTTCAGCCTTTCCATTTTAGAGTCAGCAAATTTTTACAAATTTTTTTGGAGATTCCGCTGGGGCAAACCAAAGCAATCCATTTCATTTTCCTACTTTTGGAAAAGTAGGTGGCAACTCTGTTTTTCATTTGATAAGTAATGCATGGATGTTGTAAAGCAATAATACTTTGTCAGGATGGCAGAAGAAGAGAGGAGACAACATTCAATAAGGGAGTTGAAGGGATTGAGACAAAAAAGGCTACAATTGGACCAACAGATGCTACAAGTGAACCAATAGTTGCTGCAATTGGGAGTCAAAGGTGCTCAAAATACATTACCAAACAAACCATCATACAATGAGAATAAAGATACAAGTGCCAAGAGATCTTGGACACCACAAGTGCCCTATGATGCAAGTGAGGATAATTTTGGAAATAAAGGTAATGTACTCTATTCATAACAAAGTATTTTTGATGAGTATATTCAAATAGAAGAAAGAAAGAAAAATCTTGTGGATGCCTTTTTTGATATAAGGAGATGTAAGGGAAAGATGTAAACTCTCTATACAATAGGATGGTAGAATTTTGTATGCAATTACCTCCCCATCATAGGCCCACAAGACCCACATTTGTTGCACAATTTTTGAGAACATCAGAGCCTGAATCTGTTTATTGGCCAGAATCATCAAAGCAATATGCCTTGGATGCAACACATAAATTTATTGATTCCATGCTTGGGAAAATGTACATGGATACTAATTTGGAAGATGAGAGGGACACACCATCTGGAGAATACATTAGAAGTGCTTCAGAAGCTGAAATAGAAGAACATATCATGTTGTCCAATAATGAAGATATGGAGAGTACCTCCGATATGACAGATTGTATTTCAGATTGTGAAGGTGAAATTGTGGATGTTGATCTTCAACAGGATGATTGTTGCAGCTATTATGAAGATCTAGAAGAGGTTGGAGACATGGTAGAAGATATGGAAGTAGAGACTTGTTCACTCAGCAGTGAGCAAGTTTCAGATTTGTTAACTTTGGAATACCAGAGGTATGCACATAAAGATGGTCCAAAAGGAGGTATGCGATCTAAATATTTTTTGCCTGCAAGAAGAGGATACTGGTTTGCATATCGTTGTTGGTGAGTGTTCAACATTTGTTGAGTCAAGTATGTATAAGGATGACTGTATGAATCAAAAATGTGTGTTAATGCCAACTGGTGATAAAGATGAAATGAAAAGTAATTTTGACTTGATTATTTCAAAAGATCTTGATGAGATTGAATTTGTAGATTGTCGTAAGAAATATTCAGATGTTCAGGTCCTAGTGCAGTTGCAGGCACATTCAACAACATATGATAGTGAGCATGCCTATGAAAATTTTGTTGATTGTGGTTACACTTTGTATGTTGAGGGTGATAAATTTGTTTTATATGATAATGAGAATGATGAGATGTAGAGTGATGAAATGAATATCAAACAGATTGAACATAATGATTTCCTAAAGTTTTTCAATGGTAGTAGATGTTGCAGGGCAGGTGAAAGGGATAGTTTCAAAAGAAAACTGATGAGCTCTAATCAGAACAAAATCTATGACAGAGGAAAGTGCAGGTTTGTCTTTTTGGGATGGCCTGGGGCCATTCCTTGTGGTTTTATTTTTTGAACCATAGCAGGTACAGAGGATTAAGGATTGCCAGTGCATGGACAATTCTTAGCAATGCATCTTTAAAATTTTTATTTTCCATGCACAGTAGTCTAGGGTTTTGCCTTTCTCCATGATCCATTTTTCATATCATTCATTTGTTCATTCCCTCCATCTACAATTGCCTTCATTTTAATATCATTTTCTATCATTAGCTTGGTCTGCTCTACCAGTCGATATTCTGGATTCTTGCAGTGATTTGCAAATCACTCATCCCCAATAGGAGCCACTGTTAGAACCTAAAAATTCCATATAAAACCCTAAGGTTTTCCCACAAAATTCCATAAATTTCCATAAAAACCTAAGGTTTTATTCTTATTTAAATCCATCATCTTCATATCTTTTCATATAAAAATCATTCACTATCTTTTAAAATGTGCTTACATCTTTTACCGCTACCTTAGTATTTAAATTCTAAGCCTTTACTGCTTTACCACGGCCTCCCACAAAGGGGCCTATGGTATGGTGGTAGCGGTTAGCAGGTAGACATTAAGTGTTCACCGCAGTACCGTGCGTGGTCAAACCATAGACTGCGGTAAATAGGTAGCAGTCAACGGTAAGTAGTTGGCGGTCAACGAAAACAAACAGTTAGCGAAGCTAGCGGTAACGGTTAGCGGTTACCGCTATACCGCGCACGGTTAGTATGGTCACCATGGTAGCACAGTGGATGATTAATGAGCGACGACGACGATGGAGCCAACGGTCAGTGATAGTGAATGGTAGTGGTTACTGCGGTACTGCCACCGGTTCACATGGTGACCGTGGTAATGCGGTAATGGTAAAGGCTGAACGGCTAGTGGTTTGAGGAACAGTCAGTGCAGTACCGCAGATGGGCATGGAGGAGACCGTGGTAGCGTGGTAAGGGGAGATAGAGGCCGTGGTGGTCAGAGTGGGACCAGCCACCGTGATACTACAACTGGTCAAATGTTTGACTGCGGTAGAGCGGTAAGTGTATTAAATGCTTTTAAGGCAGAATCAAAGGTAAAGACAAGTGCAATATTATGTAAAAATATTTAATTTTTCGTTAGGCAATTAATTAAATATTTTGTTCCCACCATGGAATGTATTCGAATATAACTAGAAAATTGAAGGGTCACGACCCTTGGTTTATTCTGTATAAATATTTCAAAAAATCAGTTGCAGAAAGGAGGATGAAATTCAGGGGTTAGAGGAAGAGTTAGTTAGATTTTTCCCAGTAGGGGACTGGGATGGAAATCATGTATAGACCTTTTGTGAAATAGATCAATGGAGAGATTGTTTTGAATTGCTGAAACCTTCCTGTTGTTAATTGTTGTGTTGCAATAATATATATTTCTTATTTAATTGTCTCCAACTTGAAGTTCTTTGATCATTTAAATCAACATATCAAGCATATGTCAGATTCATTTGTGTGATTTTGTTTGCTGGTATCTGCAAGCCAGAATTAAATTCCTTCAAGTAAATCACAATGATTTAGGATTTCTTTTGGATGGTTGAAGTAGAATTTGATAAGAAAACATTCTAGCCTTATTTATGCAAGTCATAAATCAATGAGGTTTTATGCCAGTCATATAATTTCATTTTTTAAGGTGCCTAGCAATTTGAATTATGACAGAGAGGGAAATACTTTCAGTTCTTAATATTATTGACTCCATTACCCATGTGTATAGAAGGCACTAATCTGCCTCAACCCAGAGATAAAATTTCATATCAAACAATTCTTTCAAAACCTTTCATTTGTGTAGTAGGAGTAGGAGTAGTAGAGATTTTCATCTATCCACCACCTTTGCCTTTGTGAGTAGATTGTTGCATCAGGAAACACATTTCAATCTGCATCATTCATTAGGTTCACCCACCTTGGTCTAGCAGAACCTAAAGAGAAGAAGGTACAATTGCATCAATTGGCCTTGTACGTTGACCAAACGCATTGTGAGAGCTTGGCAACCTCTCGTGGTTCAAACCTACATTTTTGAGACCCAACAAGCACAATGGGACTAGGTCACCACAACTTGTGGGAGTGTCCCTTTTTCCTTTTCTAAAAATCTAAAGGTGGAAACGAGAGGTCTTGATCTACACTTTTTGCTCCTCCAAATTTTCAGACCATAAACCTTGATTTTTGGCCTGTAGGTATCTTTTGTGGATGTTTTTCCCTAGTTGACAAGGAGATGCCCCAAAAAAGTCTTCAACCCATCCTTGAATGATTTCCAAACCTGCAAAACACCTAAATCTACAAACACACACAAAGAAGGAAGAATAAGTGTTGATTGTTAGAGTATGGGGGCTTGCCTTGGTCAAGCCCCTTTTAGATAATCAAACCAAATGAAGAAACAAGACAATAAAGCATGAAATGTAAGATAAATGGAATTAGTACCTTATCATGATGAGAGATCTTGAGTTGCAGAAAAGGTTCAACCCTTGAATGCTTTAGCAAAGATGTCTTGATGACCTAGGATGCAAAACCTAGCTTGCTTGAGAAGAGAGGTGGATGAGAGAGTTGTGAATAATGAGTGTCTCTAATGAAGAATTAGAGTTTTTAGGCTTATTTATAAGCAATCCACCGAAAACACCCATTATTTGATCCTCAAGGCCGACATGAAGGAGAAATAGACCAAAACCCTAACTTTTCCCACTCAAAACCCCAAAAATAGCTCCAATGGGACTAGGTCACCACCTTGGGCGACCTAGTCCACCTAGATATGACTAATTCACCCAGATGGGTGACCTAGTCCCACATGGACCCTTTTTCCAGTTGGATTGTCCGAGAGTAAAGAAATTAGGTTTATATGATGATTTTATCATATATTTGATCAAATTAAGCCTTAGGATGCAAAATAAGGGATCATAGGGGCCTATAAATGATGATGAAAAGGGGTTATTTAGGTCCAAATGAGTGAAAAGTGTCAAATTCTACACTTTTTGGTGACATATGCACATTTTTCCATCAATGAAAAGGAAGGATTGTTGGAAGAATGAAGAAGGAGACATCGGGTTTGTTGTCTTATTTGTCATTCATGCCAACATTGTTTTATAAATGATTATCTCACTATTGTATTTGACAACAAATTTCGATGAATGTTTTGTGACATATCGATAAAATATTGTCGACTTACCGATAGAACATTGATTTAAATTTTGTTGTTGGATTTTTCGTTGCTTTAACGATCAATTTTTATATGTCAAAACCATGACCCAACATCATCGGTAAATTCCACGGAAAATGTAGGTGGTTTCCATTGCAAAATCAGCATAACTTCATCCATCTATCAATGCAAAAAATCACAAAACGTTGCAGAACGCCCATTTGAAATCGTCGAAAAAAAACCAAAGGTTCATCCATTTTACGACGAGGTGGAGCAAACAGTCGTTTCCATTACGATGAAAACTACATCGCATGTACAACAACCTCGTCAAAATTTTTTGTGGTTCATTGGGATATGTTCATCAAAATTGTGACGAAACCCTGCAGCTTTTAAAAAGAAATTATTCATTCAAACATCTTCCCTCCCTAACACGGTTATATGTATGGTTTTTATTCTTTGCATGAATAATTTGGCCGATGTATCTTTCGATATAAGTAACTCTGACAAGTATTTGTCTTTCCTTGCATCCTTTATTAGTGTAGCTTATCCGATGTAATCCTATCAAAGAGACTTTTTTCTATCTGGCCCAAATTTATTCATTAATTTCGATGGTGATACTCCCATCGATGGTGCCTTATTTTATCCACTATGTGGGTGTAACTTAAGATATGTTCTCCCAACTAAATTTTATCGATGTAAGATGTGTCATTGGGTGGTCCATTTTCTATTGTTTTGATATCAATGTGTTCCTCTGATGAAATATATCAATGTACCGCATGCCAAAATCCCAAGTGAGTCTATCTTTTACTTTCTTAAATAACCCATTGGTAGAACAAAAATAATGTGTCCCTGACACGAGCCTTTTATCTTCATCAGAGTAGTATATGAGATCAAGATTTTCACTTGTTAGGTTTTCAATGGCCAATGAGTATTATATCGGGGAAAATTTCATGAGTTATGCAAAAATGCATTTTCTATGGTGCTACATTCTCTATTTGTTCATTTTTAATCAAAATATACACCCAATTTCTTATGTTGATCAGTATGAATACAATGTGCCTATGTTGGTATTGTAAAATGTGCTTCCTTGTTCACGTAGGTCATTCCTACAATGTTTTTATCAACGAATCTTGCTATTTGTTGTGCCAATATATTGTATCGTTCCAATATAAACATAAAACATGATCAGGGTGACATAGGTATTGCTTGGCTGATATGTTATATCTCTTCAATTTGAAATGTGTGAACAATGGGTCTTGGATACATATAGTGAGTAAATAGCTTATAAGAACAATGGTAGAATACCCAACAATGAATACTTGGGCAAAAAATTCCATAGAAATTGTTGCATACGTCTCACATGACCTGCAATAATGCAAGTCCCAAAGCATATGGGCATAGTGTTGAAAACCCACACATGGAAACAAGGGACCCAAATTTGTGTCTTAAGGTTGTGGAATCCCTACAAAAACCCTCATCAACCAATCAAAAATTAAACAACTGTCTACTAATTTGAAAGGATTAATCACAAAATCGGTTTTAATAGTTGAGATAGGTGTGAATGAAAAAATGGAAGACTTATGGTAAAATTTCAAATATGTGAAGATCTCCTGGGGAAAAAATCTAATAGTCACCTTCTTCTCTCATAGTGGAATAAAGTAAAATATGTTCTTAACATTTTACAGGAAAAATTTAGTGTAAAGACAACATACAAGTATGTTGATGCCATCATTGATCTACACACCAAGCTCATGAATCAAAACAACTATTGTTCCCACAATGTATGAAACTCACATGATTACAATTGAGTTCAAATAAAAATTAAATCCATATATCATGATTTCCAAACAATAAATTATATATTTGGTCAGTTGTGTGTGTGATAGAGTGATAAAGTGAGTGTGTGTGTGTGTGTGTGTGTGTGTGTGTGTGTGAGAGAGAGAGAGAGAGAGAGAGAGAGAGAGAGAAGGTCACTTTTGTGATGGATCTCTAGAAAAATATGTGTGCTTTCTCATATGATACCTGGGCGAATAAAAATAACAGTTAAACCCAAACCAAAAACCAAACCAACAACATATAATATATAACTGTATTAATTCTACCCAATGAAATTATTTTATCATCAGTGCATGAAGCACATGACAGGCGATTACTAGGAGAAATCCATCCACTCACTTATTTCATTGGTCACTAAATAAGAGAATCATCTATAAAATTGCTACCCAGATTGAAAGGCGCCCCTCATATGGATCAAATACCATATAAGAAACTAGAGATGATTATTGGGAGAAATTGTAGAATCAATAACCTGCCAAACAATGGCATGACATCATCACTAACTACTCATCACATAGTGAATTGTGGATGATTTTAGCATTAACCACATAATTACAATATTTGTATGTTCAATGATTTAATACCAGTTGTGTTACAAGGCTCTCTCCTAGGCCCCTCATACCCAGACCTAGTTCGAACCACGTACTAGTCTCAAGCCAATTCTTGTGTTGAAATGGCTAGGCTCTTCTCTTTTGTTTCTGCGGTACATGAGTACATCCCAAGTTTGTCTAATCCAAAATCGTATATCCCTAGATGTGGGATCCATCCATGGATAACTTCCCCTGGAAAAGATATCATCCAGGGTAACATATGAGATGTGTTAAAAAGTAAAATAAGTACAAAGGGTAACATATTGAAGCAAAGAGAACTAATGAAAATCGTATAAGCTTAAAAGTGAAGCATAATGGAATATTGAAAAGTGCATTACCTTATTGAGCTTCTCTTTGTTTCAAGAATAGTTTAAGATTCTCTACTTAGTAGGGCCAACCATGTGGTAGTGGAAGCTCATTTGGCCCCTCCTCCCCCCTCACATCACTCTCAATTTCCCATACCCGATCATATAACATTAATCATTCATTCATCCATTAATAACATATAAAATTCATTCATTAACATATAACATTAATTCATTAACATATTCACATTCATTCATTAACATAAATTCATTCTTTCAGTTTTTATATATTATCAAAAATATGGTTGTCAAAAATATCATTTTTTAACATTCATTAACATATTATAAAAAATATGGCTGCCATAATATGATTACAATCACTTTTTTTTTGTTTCTTTTTTGCAACTAAAAAAAAAAGTGGAGTATAATTTTCTAAATCATCTGTCCCTTCTTCATTTTTTTTATCCTCTGCTCATGATCTTAATGTATGCCTAGTCGCTTACTCACGACGTGGAGGTCGCTGCAAGGGGGGGTCTTCTGCAATAACAAATAAATGTTAAATTGATATGTTTTATTATTATTTTTACAAGTATTTCATTAATTAAAAGAACATTAGAGTGGTGCTCTTTACCTGATGGGGCCACATAATGTTCCTAATCTTGTCTTATAGCCTCATGCTCAACATGTTGAACACCCTCTAAATCCTTTGGAGTTGAAACATGAAAGGTTACATTAATTAATACACCAATTATAATTAAATATGTTTAAAAGAACATTAGAGTGGTCCTCTTTACCTTATGGTTCATTGAGTTTATTTACCTACGTGTCAGATGTAGTGGAAGCTTGTGTTTTCCTAGTCAAGAGTCTTAGGCATTCAACCATGACTCCATAGCCTTATTGGAAGGCAATATTCAAGTCCTCTTCTGTGGGCATTCTGTTGAATTTAGAGCCCTGCATTTTTGCATAAGATCAGGAATTTTGTTTCTATGGTGTGATAAAACCAAAATTGTCTATAATTTATTATTTGGATGCAATATTTCATTTATTGATACTTACAATTCATTCGGCTAATTTCATATAACCACCACAAACAAGTTTGTGTTGCCCGTGTTTTTCTAGTCTTTCCTTTGTTTCCTTCGATGTGTCAGGAAGCCTATGAAAAGCTTGAAATACATTAGATTATATAAAAAGAAAGAGTAATCAATATATACATTATTGATAGTATCAAATACCTTCCTTGGCCCAGTAGTGTCTTTCCTTTTTTCTTTTTAGCCTTTTCCTTTCCATCTGACACCAGGTCCTTCCACTCCCTCTCCGGAATCAAGGGGGGACACTCGTACTTCTTTTCCTTCTCTAAATGTGACGTATATTGGTCCCTCACATACTTTAGATAGGTAACAACTTTCTTAAGGACCTTGGTTCGGTTGAATGTGTTATTATCGAACAACTCAAATAAATGGTTAATGAGCTCATCTTTTAAATCTTGTTTTTGGGCATTCCACCATGTATGTATGGTGGGCCCAAAGATATCCAATGTAATATCATTTAGATGTTTATAAAAAAATTCATTTCCTGCAAAATGATAATGGGATCATTAGTCTAAAAAGAGTGATCAATGAGTAAATTTCAATTGGATTAAATATATAATAATAATTAAAACATTTTAAAGTACTTGAGACTTTCTCTATCTTTATGGGAACAAAATCCTCAATCACCACAAATGTGACCGACAATGTTACTGTACTAGTAATATGGGAAGATCTAGGAAATTTTGCTAAAACATCACCAGTACTAGTGGCCTCTACATCCCTAGGTACATGTCCTAATGCATGTTCTGGCATGTGTTCACTACCATAGGGTGCACTAACCAATGCCTGCATGCTATGTGTTGCCAAATTTTCAATTGAAAATATAGGCATAGATGATGGGGTTGAATAATGTGATGTATACGTAGGAAGATCAAGATTGACACTTGTACCAACCCCTACTCCTTGGGTGGCACTTGCAGTACCCTGATCATGGCCAGAAACATCACGAGGATGCAAAAAATCTGGTAAAAACAACACATATTTTAGTTCATGATATAAAAGAGTATAAAATATAAAACCTTGAAGGAACTTATGTTATAATTAAAGATGTCATGACAACTTACTTGAAAGTTTCATACTCTCTCAGTCAATATTTAAACCCTTTCTCTTATCTCATTTGTTTGAGGCACTATGAATAACAACTAAAGGATTTATTCATTGCATTTTTTTTGGGTATTCCTTATCATATCTAGAGGGTTTATGGAATATGCGATGTCATCATCGCATAATAGTGACTGCACCTCCCTATGGATGCTCTCCTCTACTATTGGTACATTTCCACGATCATCCGGCTACGACAAGAATATTGAAAATATTATCGAAATTAACCCAATAAACTTATGAAAAAAAATAATAATAAAACATTTTTCTCATATCTAATTTATACAATTACAATAAGGTAAACATGTTGGGTAGAAGCGTCTGAAGATGCATCGTGATTTGTGCTCTGGGCTAGAGCCTTCCCCCTACGATCAATGTCTCGCTGTGACAAAAATTAAATATAAAAAAACATTACCAAAATGAAACCAATAGACTTACGAAGAAAAACATAATAATAAAATGGTATATTGGAGTCATTAATTGGAGGTTGGGTAAAATGGTATATAATATGTATCACCCCTATAGTAACCGTGTTTTTATCTATGTGATTCAAATTGTAATCAATTAGCAACTCTTCCCTTGCAGTTATTGATTTTATCGCACATACGAATACATAGTTTCCCTTACATGCCTCAAATATGCAATTGGGTTGCCTATTTGTTGAACCAGGTCATGTACTGTTTATAAACCTTGCAATATTCCCTGATTTTTTTGGCCTTCTGTCAATGTACATAGCCACTCCTTTATTTTGATCCTTATATTTTAGTTGTATATAATTTGTTGGCAGTGCATGCCTACACATACTTCGTGTATATCGAACCAGCTACATCCAATCTTTGTAACTGTAACAGGGTCTGACATACTCCATCAAATCAGTAAATTTTTCATAAAAAACCTTTATTTCATCCATGCAAAATAGGCCCAAACCATGTAATGACGATGGTGCTATGCGATATATCCTCTCGTTGACACAAAAATCAGTGTTTATAGGAGGAAGTTCCTTGGGTACCTATTATTTCCGTAGATTTTTGTACATCAAGGGAACCTCGATCTCACCTATGCTCTCATCATCATAAGAACATGACCCCCCTTCAGCAAGAAAAAATTCCATGCATTTACAAAATTTTCTTCTAATATTTTGACCTCTAGTTGATCTCCCTCTTTTAGACCTACTACATGTCTCACTTTCCTCTTCTCTTCTTGAATTTCCCTCACTCGAGGAAGACAGATCTGAAAAATTCCTATTTGGTGGTACTTGCACTCATAATGATGTTGGATGAAGTTCTTTCATATTGATGTGATCCCAAGGTATGGGGTTGGAGGATTAAAAACCAAGGTTGTCACTACTAGTCAAATGCATGTGGAGGTAACAATAGTTGTGAATGTATCAATAAATCTTGAAAGGGTCTAATGATCAAAGATCACTCGGTAAGAATGGGAATGGTTGGTAGGGTCACCAACTTTGTGTTTTGAAGCCTTGGGTTTGGGGAACATCTAGAGGAGTCATTGTCTTGTTTCTTGGAGGTTGATTGGGTTAGTTGGTGGAAGTTTTCTATTACTTTTTGTACCTATGTATGAATTTTTTTGGACCACCTTCCTCAAAGAAAATAGTCCCTCTAAGGTAGTACTGGTTTTTGGTTAGTTAGTCTATGGTTTTTTTTGGACCACCTTTGATGTGAAATAGCCCCTCATGCAACCATCCTTTCAGTCTATTTCTAAATAGACAGACCCCTTGCCTTTAATGATTAAGCTCCACAGGTTTCTACCCCTATGGTTTTTTGGGTTCCCCAAATAAAATAATAAAAGATGGGCCCTACTCAAAAGAACCCCAAAATGTATCAGAGTTTCTTTCTTTCTTAAGAATCCAACTAAAGAGGTTATTTGGGTCCCTCCCTATGAAGCATTCCTTCACCATTTTCCAAACACCCACAACATCTTCAAACCATTTATACTCTTCTAGAACTTGAAAAAAAAAGGTCCACTCTCATTAGTTTTCTCTTTCAGGATTTCCCTAGTGCTGGCATCTGTAGTGTTCTTTTGGAGGTTTGGTTGAGTCAGAGAAATATTTAGAAGTTTTTAATGGCTCCTTGTATTTTTTTCATCTCTTGTACTGGTGCTGGAGCACCTTGGTATAATTAGGCCTCTATGAAGCAATGTTTTGAAATTTGATTCAAGTTCATTGTTCCTACTTTGTAAATCATGTTATTAGAGTCATGTTTCATATATTTGAGGTCATGTTGAGGTCATTTGGTGTTTATTAAGTCCAAAACTGCAAAAATGCAAACAATGTAAAAAGTTGTCAACTTAATAAAAAAGGCAATATTAAGGGATGAAGAGTCATTAGGGTTGGTTAGAGGAAATTAGAAAGCTAAAATTCAGTTTTTTTTCCTTTAAAAAGGCTTTTTTATCTTTTAGAACTTCGAGGGTGGTTGAATAAAGAATAAGTTCAAGGAAAATCTCTGATTTTTAATCATTTTTTCTTCAAAAATATTGCATTTCTAGGCATTGTACGGAATTGTACGACCTTAAAGGCATGGTAGAATGGTTGGATATGGTAAAAATCTCAATAAACTTCCTGTTACATCAAATTTCATGCATTTTAGTTAATATTTGTGTGAGTTATTGTTGATTTACTTCAGACTGCTAAAACCCTTAGTTAGGGTAAGTAGAGACAAAAATAATTATGTTTCTCCTTTATTAATCGGTGGAATATTTTGGTTTCTTGTGAGATTATCCTAATATGAATGTTATTTCATTTTTTAGTGGATTTAGGGAAAAAACATAAAGAGAATATGCGAGGGAATGAAGTTTCTTGACTGGAAAACTATGTGTACAATCTGTGAACAAAGTAATTATGAAGGTTAAGCCCTTAGGGTTTTGTGAAAATACTTTGTAAACATAATTTGATGCTTTGAAGAGCATATAATAGTGAAACTAAACATGTCCCAAGCATTGGACGAGTGTACTTTGGTTAGGAGTTAGTAAAGCAACAAACCCTTATGCAAATCCGACAAAATTAGGCCTAAATCTATTTGAGACAACAATATTTGAAGCTTGTGTTGTAAAAGTTTTGATACCCTTTTTGAATATGTTTTAGATTTGGAAGGAGGGCATTGAAAAGTGTGGATAGATTTGTGTAATATTGATTATATTGTGAATGAAGCCTTGACAAATAGGTTGGCAGACCTACAAGCGTTGCAAACAGGGTATGCAGGAACCAGTGCCAGTAAGAAATTTAAGGGCTTTTGATGATTAAGTGTGAGTTATTGGTTGTTTTGGTTAAGAGATTACAAAGGCATAATTTTATCTCATTTGATATAAGGTTTTGTGTAAGCATAAAGTTAAAAAGTCCATTGCTTTGACTGATCTGTCTAATAATAGCCCTATTTAGGAGACTAAAATGAAAGTACATTATATGATTTTGTTAAATTTTCAAGAATAAAGGATGGGAGATGGTTTACATTTGTTTGAAGTGAAATGGAATGGAAATTGTGTGGTCTATATTAGCCTAAATACTGTTTTGGGTTAGATTACTTTATGTTGAGTTGAAATTGTGAAGTTTAGGACAGTCATAAAGAGAGTTAATGGTAAAATGAAAGGAAATACTAGGTAATTTTTTGTTTTGATCAAGATGAAGTTGAATAAGGTGTTTGAAGGTCTGGTAGTGGTTTGGAACTCTAAAGAAAAATTTGAGTATTTGTTTTGAGTTTTGTGAAGGGAAATATAGTTGAATAAGTGTGTCAAAAGAAGGGAAGTTCAAGATTGTTTGTGACTTGTCAAATGAGATTGTGTGAGTTTGTTTCCTTCCTCTGACTCTACATCATGTACTTCTATATGTTCTCTTATGGACAAGCACTAGGCATTTTTCATTGCACTCACGGACCATGTATTTTTTTCAGTCCCTTTGATCATTTGTGGACCTCAATATGTAAATTTATTTCATCGAAGTTTAGAAATTTGAACCCTAGTGATAGGAATTCCTTTCAATCTTATAGTATAAAAAATATGCTAAGAAAAATACAAAAACTACAGTTCACAGGCCAAAAATTGCCACCCAACTAATTGAACATCTCAAATCTTGGTTGTTCAAACTAACCAGACACTAGTACTAAGTAGTACTTGGGTTTGTCACTAGGACATTGGCTCGAATTGACCAAAATATAGCATGCAACACCTTGATGGGAATAAATAGAGTCTAAATCACTGTACTTGCAACAAGATTTCTAAATGTGGGGGAAAAATCACTTACAAATATTTTCCCTTGGTTGATTTTCCCTTTTTGGGTGCCCTCACCTCTTGCTTTGGCTTTCCTCCTGCCAAATGGTTCCTATTATTCCTCCTTGACTCAATGTCCTTGCAACACTCATCTAGTGAAGTCTCGCAACTCTCCACTCAAGGGCTGGATGCAATGGTTCTCGATGCAACTCTCTAGTTAGGGTCTTAGTGTAGTATGTTATGTCATGCTCTTGCACACGTGGGGCAAAAATTAAAAATATATAGTTTATATACATGCTATATCAACATATAGTTTATATAAAAAATATATATGCTATGTCAACATATATTTTATTTATTTTTCTAAAAAATATAGTTTTTAGATGGTGGCTTGCTGAGCTTATATAGTTGGTTTTCTCTTTCTTTATAATTTTTAATGATTTATTTCCTATGAGATGATTGAATATTATCTGTAGTCCTAGTGATTTTTAAAAAGGATTATGATATGTGATGTTTAATCATGATGGATGTCTAAGAATCAGTGATTGAAATACTAATTGACAAAAGATTGAGCTATCTGATATTTTATCATTTAAACATCATGAAAGAAATGCTTGCAAACAATTTCTTATTAATTTAGCCTACAAGGTTTATTTTCCTAGTTTTTTTTGGTCCTATTCTTGTTATGACTTATTTTTTTACATTGGTTTATTACATTAATGGGGATCATATCTATTGAATCGATTCTTTTAGTCTCTTTGATTCTTATCCTTGTGCAAACGAGTTTTCGTCTATCCTATGATTCATTGATTGTTGGTTTAAAACACTCATTACAACTAACATGGATATGAATTATGATGTGGGTGTGATAAGGTATTTTTGAATATGAAGGAATGGTTTAGGAAAGTACTCCTTAATCCAAATGAGCCATTTTCTTGTCATGTAATGTGTTAAGAGACTTTAACATTAATATATTCAATCTAGTTAATATTGACACATCTAAAGCATGCCAAAGGCACTTGAGAGATATTCTATGACATAAAGAAGATTTTTAAGGTGATGTCAAGTCTTGATCCATTAGGGTAGGAAAAATAGATGCATTGGTACAAAAGGTTACATTCAACTTGGTGGAAATGGACAATTACCTAAGGGAATAATGTGAGATTGGACCAAGTTTATATTATGATACAAATAGCTTGGGAAAAGGGATGATGAAATGGTTAAGTACTGGAAATTTTAGAGATACATATAACACCAAGGGAAGAACACTAAAACTAATTTTAGCACTATGGATTAATACAAGACTCAAAATTCCAATAAGAGGCATCCCTTACCTCTTAAATTAATTCCATAGGTGGGTTTATCCTCCAATATAGTTCCATTGGTTAGCTTAACATGTGAACTTTCACTATAAGTAGGATTACCTTACACTTTCATTACATGCATGTGTGGTTTCAAAAGTTTTATTCGTTCTTGTGAATTTAAAAGAAATGCATGATTTGACTTTTCCAATAGGTGTTAGGGGTTAATTTGACTTGGTTAGAGCATTAGAGTGACAAACCTTATGGTTTAGGTTCCATAAACAAAATATACTCATTTCTGTAGCTTCCTATCATCTTTATGTTCAATGATATTTTTAAAGATCATCTAAATATTCATTGCTAATGAAAATGCACAAAATAATGTGTAATAGATTGAAGGTGAGGCTCAAAGAGCCTCATATTTTGAAACCATTAATCAAATAAATGCTAAGAACAATATATGAAAGAGACGAAGAATAAGGCAACTTGCATTATTAGGAAGGACAAGATGCATTTATATAGAATGACCTCATGTTTGAATCTCAAAACCCTCCCATATCGTCAAAACATGCGTCTAGGCTAACCATGTCAAGTTTCACTCCTTACAAGCACAAATTGAAAAATTTCAAAGTTGGCCCCATTCACATGTCACTATGTGGGGTCAACATGAGGAAATGCTAATTTTTTGAGAATGAAATAAACAAAGATATGATCAAATAATATCTAATCATAAATAGTCGTATAGTAATTAGGATTTGATCATATGTAAATTTCTAGGAGAGCTACAATAGTTGTAACATCATGAATTAACAACATTAAAAAGTACATCATGAATTAATTATGTAATGACATAAAAATTAAAAACATCATGAGTTAATTATGTAACCATATAAGTCAAATATAATTCTATCAAGAAATAAATATCGAATAGATAATATAATCGCATAACTCAGACATTTCAATGTCATTGATCTTCTTCTTCATCCAACTCTTTGTATGTATCATTCAATCTAGATTCGACATTGTAAGGATTGGTCATATCATCATCATCATCATCATTGATATCAGTTTCGATAATGTCATCATCCACATGGATATCATCTTCATGAACATTAACTCTTACATCATCATGATCTAGTTCCTCTTCTTCGACATCTTTGTCAGGCACATCATCAACTAATTGTTGATCCTGATCATCATCTACATCATCTTCTAGCTCTTCGATATCTTCTTCTTCCACCACATTATAATTTACTGGCCTTACTCTCAGATCATGTCTAACAAAAAATGACCAACCTGGTTTACCTAGAACCTCTAAGTAAAATACCTACTCACATTGGCTTGGAAGAACATAAGGCTCATTTACAACTCGCTCAATTGACCTTGCATTAACCATGGTAAATCCATTATCATGTTCAATAACAGTTCTCTCTGGATCATTTTTATTCAATCGTAGCCTGTACCATTGGAAAACAAACATAACTAATTTGAAGGACTTAAAGTCACACTCAAGTATATCATCCAAAATCCCATAGTATCAATTTTATGAGACTTCTGGATGTATGGCACTTCTAGATGAAACATTAGTCATCTGAAAGACTACAATTATCCCAGAATCACAAGTTTTTTTCGTGTCATCCAAACTTTTGATTCAAAATTTATGACCATTGCACCACATAGCCTTGTGGTGTTTCACCTGCAATATGTCAAACAAGTAAAAAAATTTGCATTGTTAGTTGATAAACATATTTATTCTCGGCCAAATGTATGCAAAGAAAAAAACTCAACATATATACATCAATATAATTAAAAATAATTAAATAATATGGGTGATTAATATATTTATATGTACCTATTTATTTCTTAAACCATATGCTATATCAATTTCCCTTGGTGTAACATTGGAATCTCCATTACGATGAGATTCTTTAATCAATGAAGCCACACCTTCCCATGTTAATGCACGATCAGATTTTTGACATCGTTCAGTCCATACCATCATCCAATCAAGATTGTTTGCAACGTAGAAATATAGTGCATCCCACTCTTGACCAAATGTATAAAAAATAATTGAATTCACAAATGACGTATAATTAGTTAATTACCATGGTATATGATCTTAATTTATAATTGATGTACTTGAAAACCTAACATCCCACTACCAATGATCTTATTATCTTTCGTTGTTGGATGAATTCAAATTAAAGGAGTATGCACAAAATGAATTATGACCCTAAAGGGTACATACACTCTTGTAAGAAAAATAAAAACCTTAGTGGATACACCCATGTTCCTATACCAGGGGGAAATGTGTTTAAGAACAAAGAAGAAAAAAAAGAAGAGGAGGTTATAGAAAATCTCATGGAGTTAGAGAAAAAATAAAGGTTGCAAGAAATGGATGATTCATCTGAAGAAGAATCTGCATGAGAAAATGAAGCACAATCACAATAGAGAATAGTCTCTCGGATGATGAATGATGAATATGAAGAAATCCCTAACAAGGACTTACAAGTAGCCAAGGAATTGCATGCAGATGAAGATGATAGGCTTACAACCTATGAATCCTTTATTTTTGACAATGAGTTTGTCAATTCAAGAGAATTTAAATTATTTTTATATAATTACAAAGGAAAAAGGTTGAGGGAATCCATCCCAAATATTACCCCTAAAAATGAACAATTGATGAAAAGGTTGAAAGATGATATAGATAGTGAAGTGCAAAACATGACCCCTCAAAGGGGTAGACAATTGTTACTTGAAGCTGGTGTAATAGTATTTCCTGGTTGGGACCTTAGTGCCTCTTTAATTTTTGATGGTTTTTTGCATAAAAAGGAAGGAGAATACAAATTAAACATAGAGGGTGTGAAGGAAATTTACATAGGGTCAAGATTCAATCCCGATGAAAATTCAATCTTGATATGGGAACTATACCCACATCAAAAAAGGCCAAAGATCATTGATATCAAAAAATCCTTTGGACACATGATGACCCTTAAAGTTGGGGAAACAAACCCTGTGGATTTAGTAGACATGGGCATAAGCATTTCCAAGTTCAACAAGGCACAAACAATATAGTTGATGAAAGAAATAAATTATTACAAAATGAAAAGTGAAAAATCAGATTTGGAAATTACTGCCATGAAAGATGCCAGAATGAGGATCACCTCTGGAACTGATACAAAGTTGTAGAGTGAATATGAGCAGTTGCAAGAAGAACATCAACAACTAGTAGAAAATATGAAGGACCTTTAGTTTGACACTATGGAGACGATGTTGCACAAGAGATTTACAAACCTGAATATATGCCTTGATGATTTTTGGCATGTTCACAAAAAGAACTATGAAGCCATTCTTGAGCATGGGAGAGTGAGAAATAGATTGGGTAGTAAGAGACATGATATGCAACTACATGATGGATTTGCAACCAATTCCATCTTGGCCATTGATAGAATCATGAGAAAGCATGAAAAATATGACGAAGACTTACACTCAGAAAAGACAGGGTTTGATGATACTGTGAAGTTGGGATTACCCAAATTATGTGATAAGAATGATTCTTTGAAGGAATGAGATGATTGTATGGATGAATGCAATGGGATACTTCAAGAAGCATTGGATACAATCAAAGTAGAAGGGCTATTATTGGATGGAGCATGCAAACATATGGAATTGATGATAAAAATTTAATATGAAGCCCGAATGCAATGCATGATGCGGATACCCATACCTTGGAGGAGTATAAAAAAAATATCTTAGTGGCTAATTCAATGTTAGGAGAAGATTAAATTGTTTTATAATTTTAATTAAGATTAGTAGTTTAATTATTTTCCAAAAGATAATCCAAAGAGACACCTTTGTTGGGTCTTCTTATATATATGAAATTTGAATTGTAGTATTTGATCATCAACACTTTTTAAGATTTTAATACTTTTTAGCAGTGAAAGACATATTTTTTGGAGTAATTCAATACTAGTAATTTTCTATTTGTGTGTGGAAGATTCTTTCATTTGGACTAGTTCTCTATTGTTTATTTTCAAACAATTGAAGGCAGTGTAAAATGTATTCTAATTAATCTCTATGACCATCTTATAATTACCTCTCACTTTCCTCAATCTACCTTTCCCCATCAGGTACTCCCCTTTGAATTTTTTAATGGATTTGGGATCCCAAATGTGATCTACATGGATCTTTGTTGTAAACTTAGGAAGATATTCAATAATGTACACCATGGTCTAGTATACCATATATCCCTCCACCATAGAACCCTTAGGATGTGCTCTTTGTCTAACCAAAGCCTTCAAAAATTTCAAGTTCCTCTCAACCATCCACATTGACTTTGTGTGTATAGGTCCACACAATTCAATCTCCTCAACTTGGTGTATGAGGTAGTATTCATGTGCATTGAAAAATGTCGAAGGTAGACACTTTTGCATTTCACACATTAGACAAGGAATTTGTCTCCTCCAATAATTTATATCTTCTTCATGGATTTATTTAGATGACAACCATCTACAAGTGCTTCAAGGCACAAATATATTAACGAGATTTAACAAAAAAATACAATATATTACATAACAAGTAAAACAAATGGAAAATATAAGATCTGTATAATGAATTGAACAAATATTGCTACTTACCTCATGTATTTTCCAAGATTATATATAACTTTCTTGACATTGTTGTCGAGTTGTCTAGGAGAGATAGAGGTAGAACATATTGCAACAATTATAAAATGATCTTTTCATTATTTTTCCAAAACTAGTAAACATAATACACTGAAAAGTACATGCAATATACAAATATATATAAAATATACCTAAATAATTACCTTAATGAAGGTATGTCAATCATGCGTTTTCATCCCTAACCCAAATTCACCTTTCTTTGTTATGATATTATTTATGTTCGCAAAAATCCTATGGGAAATCAAATTTTTTGTATGACTTCTTTTATAACATTGCTTTGCTGCTCTGTTAATAACCAAGGAAGGGTGCTTATATTAATTTGGTCTCCATCGCTATTTAATTGAATGACATTTTTTATTACATGATTGGCTTCCTGAATGTCACTACAAATTTTGACAATTTTTTCTTTGTCATGCCCACCATCCAATATTTTCCATAGTGTTTCTATTATATTCTTTTTGATATGCATTGTATCAAAAAAATGCACAATTTTTAGTTTCTCATAGTAGGGCAACTTACTAAATTGTTTGGGATAACTTTTTAGTCCCTGTGGAAACCGACTACTAATGCCTTGACAACCTTCATGAAGCATATAAGTTAAACAAATTAACAACAAAAATCATTGTCAATTACAACATGAGTAAACAAATCATAATATAAAAATATAAATTCCAAACATATCAAATATGATAGATAAAAAATTTGATCCAATGTATAACCTTGATGATTAATTTTATTATATTCCAACTTCCATAGGTGAGGTGTCATTCTTCATGGTTTTGATGTAGTCTCTTCTTTCCCATTGAAAAGATGTTTTTCAGTAGTTCGATAATTATGATTTTTGTGGAGGAAGTGCCTATACTCATCAAACACCTGCTTTTCTAAAGTTGTTGAATGACGAGATCTTGTCTTTGGACCACAAACTGGACATGCAAATTTTCCCTTTGTTTGAAGACCTACAAGATCATGTATAATTGGATTAAATATGTCAATTTTTATAATTATATATAATGAATATATTATTTAAAAAACATGCATGATATCTAATTCATAAAATTAAATATTGTTAAAGTGCAGTCGAACATTATAACATACAACAAAAAAGTGTTAGCCCTGGGGCATCATGAATTGTCCATACAAGCATTGCATGGAATTGAAATTTTCTTTGTCCTATTGGTCTAGAGACATCATACATAGTGATGCCATTCCATAGCTTTAGTAACTCATCGATAAGAGGCTCGATATATATATTCATATATTTAACCTTGTACTTACCTAGTTGAATGAAAATAAAAATTACATAATTATTATAACCATTTTACTACACAATATATAAATTAATGTACATGACTATTAAATGAAAAAAAAAAGTCATTATGCAACAAATAAGAAAAATGAGATGCTACTACGTTAAAGAAAATTGATGGAAAAAAATACCTAGAAAAATCATTGCCAACATTATGTGCTCCCTCTTTATTGACATACATGGAGGAATGTTATTTTTGATAACAAAAACAGGCCACACTGAGTAAATAGATCTCAGCTCTCCAAAAGGATTGACATTGTCCACTGCCAACGAAAGCCTGAGATTATGAGGTTCTTCTTTAAAGTGTGGCTATTTTTCCTCCATGTCCCTAAATGTAGAACCATCTGTAGGCATTCAAATAATTTCATCTCCACTTCTATATACTGCATGGTAATCCATAAATTACGCTAAGATTTCACACCTAAATAATAGTTACATCTATGCAATAATGGGAATATAATGAAGAACCTTGTGATGCACCTTTTTTGTTAGTTGATTTGTTCAATGTCTACTGATATGAAATTCTGGGAATTCTATTACAAATTCATGTTGTTTATGATATATAATATGATCATTGGGACATGCATCTATTTCTTGATACTTTATTCCAATATCTCTTATAATGGTAGATAAATCTTGGTATGAGCGAGGTAAAATATTTGATGGTGGTAACAAAAATTCACCTATCAATCTACAACAATTTTTTTTAAAAAAATATAGAGAATATTAATGGTACATATTTCATCCTTTATTTACTAGTGATGAACTAACAACAAAAATAGATGAAAAAAGATGACATATATGACATACCTTAACATATGTGAGATTGCTATGTTGGATAAACCATTCATAACCTTCAAGTTCACCAAGAACAATACAACAGAGAGAAGAGTTATTTGGGAGCCTTCATAAAGGGGCTTGTATGCCTTCTCAAGTACAGGTAAATCATGAACATCATCAAAGTCATCTCGATCATCATGATCAGCTGCACCACTAAATGTGTCATGGATCAATGTATTTGTACTATCATCTTCAACTATGTTTTATGGCACATGATCATCTTCTTCCATAGGATCATTAACTTCATCTTTGATATTCATAGCTCCATGTTCCTCTACTTGCAAAACCACATTCTTCGGGCCATTAAAATCCATATCATGTGCCCTAGGGCACCCCACCTTTATAATAATGATTGACACAAATAAACCATGATCATGATCAAGTGATTTTTTATATATATAAAAAATGTTAAAATGATATAAAAAATTACAAATTCAATCAATATAAAGACATATAATGAACAACTTACCAATGGACGATAATCATGCCCCCCTTCAATGTGACCATGCTACCTACAATGTTTCTCAACTATTGTGATTAAAATTCTTCTCATCTTTAAGCCCTTGCAATTATTGCAAGGACAATAAAATTTCCCATCACCCTTTCTTTTCAATCTAGCCCACAATATAACAACTCTCTCTTCATTTTTTTCTGCATTAATATTATCTGACATGATTTTTCTTTACTAAGCTTGAATATTTAGATCTTCAAAAAATATCAAAATCACACTCCAATAATTTTTAATCATAGAAAGGTAACAAAATCTAATAATTTTGATATTTTGCACCCAAAAAATTTGGCCTATAACCTCCACAAAAATTGACAAGTATAGAAAATTCGTAAGTATAGAAAAACACTATCGCAAGTATAGATAAATTGTTGAACTCACTTTTATTTATTAAAAAACATTCATCGGAACCCCGATGAATGCTAACCATATACCTGTTGGCCCACAAATTAAGGAGGCTAACCATATGTCGGGCCACAAATTGATGGAAGGGGATGGTTGACTTTAAGTGTATGTTGAAATAGAAATGAAAATCACGAAGCATCTCAATTTCATTGAACGTCGGGCATAATTTAAAAAAAAAATTGAAAATTTCACATTAAATACATAGGTACCCGACAATACATCTAATTATACATCTTTCGTCAAAAAGTTTCATCGTATTTTATAGTCAAATGAGTTAGTGTCTGCCCATCTGATAAATTATGTTCGTGCTATCTTGATCTGGTAATTTGGTCTGAAATCACTCTAAGGGTATGAAATCTCATATAATTTTGATATATTTTTCAAGAGTCTTAGATGCATTCATGATAAGGAAATCAACAATTTTAGTTGAATTGGTTGAAATATCTAAATGACAGAAGTTCAACTTATAGTTTTGGTGTGCTTCTCTTTTGGATGACTTATTCATAAAGTTCATGTTTCATGGAGGCTCATTCTTTAGGTTTGGGCTGACCTAAATTGTGTCTTGCACTCTTGATTTTGAGCACCAAATAAGTTTTATTTTGTGGCCAACAAGATATTTTGAGTTATATTTACATCCAATTAGGCCTACCTAATTGATGTATGAACCATGTGTATATGGAATATCTTTGTATTGATCATATATATTTGAGATATACACAGATTCACCAAGGGTGTGACACATAGTGAGATAGAGAAGGTATGATAGTGTGAATGTATGTGTCAGAGTGATATTGTGAAGCTAGTGATAGTTGTTGGTAATTTATTTTGCAAACTGGTGAAGAATTTTTTTTCAACTTAATTGGAATTGTACTCAACACTCAAAAGATGCATTTCTTCCAGTTCATATCTCTAGTAGTGAGCCATATATTTCTATATTATGGTGGAAAGCCATAACGTTTGTACTCTGATTGTGATCCTTTCAAGAACAGTGTGTCCTGGTAGTGTACCATGTAATATTTTTTAACGAGTTATAATATATTGTGATCTAATCCTCATCGTGGTTTTTCCCACTTTGTGTTTTTCCACGTAAAAATACTGGTGTCTATGTTTTCTGTGATGTTATGATCATTTCCATGTTCTTACTTATTGCTGCAAAAATACATTATAATAATTAGATGGTTAACAATCAATTGGCTTAGGTAGAATATTGATTCCCCCCTTTCAGTATTTTATGTGTTCAACACACCTATGTCATGTCCCCTTTACCTAAAGTCCATAACTTAATTATATAAATATATTATTTAATTGAATCTTTTTTCCATCTCCTCATAAATAAATAAATAATGATCATATTCCACCTATTTTCCATCTCTCACATGTGGCTAAAATAAATAATAAATAATATTATTTAATTAAGCCTATATTCCCTCCAACACATTCGAATAATATTGGGAACCTAATAGTAATTGTCCTTATGGTACCATTATTATCTCAATCCATTTCAAAAATATAGTCCCATTATATACACATGTCTCTTATTTCCCTCATGCTCACAACCACTTACTAAATTTAGTAAGTTCATCCTAACCTTTCACAAGCTAACAACCTCCATATCTACCTTCATCCTTCCATTGATCCTAGGTAAATCCTCTCAACCATTCTCCATTGTTGATCATATCATTAGATATTTAACTATCCATTCCCCCTTCTAAATTTATATAAATCATGTTAGAAATATGAAACAAATGAATAACCAAGATGTTTCTATGAGAGAGAAAAACTATAAAAGTTATAACTATAAATGAAATAACAAAATTATAGACCTGAAATTCTAAGAGATGTGAAAATATCAAGATTAAATTATTGTATTAGTAGCTCAAAGCAAAACTTCAAAAGAATGACTACAAGAATCACAATACATGAATGAAATTATAAGCTAGGGAGTAAATTTATATAGAACTAGGGAGAAGATGGAGGTGGAAAATCCAACCAATAAGGAGTGACCACCAATATTAAATAAAGTGACCAAAATAGTAAATTCTCCACCCTTTTAGTATGGTGACACCTTATCACCTTATCTCTTATTAATTTAATTAAACTCACTTTATTAACCTAATAAATCTTAATAAAAATTATAGGAAAAACCTAAGAAATATTAATAAAAAGTGTAAGAAAAACCTAAGACTAAGGGAAAATAAATTAACCCACTAGAAAATAAAACCTCACAATAACACCCCCCATCAAGCGTAGCTTAGGTGGGTACAAGGATGATGTTGGGTCCCATCAAATGAAGCCATGTTAGGTTCCCATGTACATATAAATACCCCTCCAAAGAAGAAAAAACCCCCTCCTACAACAAAGTACACTTGCCATGCCTATCGCCTACCTCAAATAGAGAGAGACAATAAGTGGAAGGACCAAGAATCCCCCCAAAGAGATCCAATTGTAGATACTTGAAACTAGATGTAGAAGATGGTCCAAACCCATCGAACACCATTCCTCCCCTTATAAAGAAAAAAATCCAAAGGTGTAAGCAATATATCTCCTCATTCTTGAAAGGAATATGTAAGAAGAAACTCAAAATGTATGAAGTATCTGAACATGGTTCAAGTGTCCCCATGTTGATGCTGAAAATTAGCACAATTAAATTAGGCATTTTAGGCCAGACTGTTGAAAGTAAAAAGTGAAAATCTCCTAAAGACTGGTGTAGAAGACAATCCAAAGACTCAAGTATCTCACCTAAAGATGTATCCTTCAAATTTTGATCTAAATCATCCAAACTCATTGTTGATGGTGAAAATGACACAAACAACTTTAAAACAAAATATTTCTACTCTATTTCTCCTAAAAAATAAAGACAACATGTAGTAGCCTGACTCCCAAGGTCTTGGTAGTTGGTTCTCAACTTTCTAGTGTCATGCAACTGTAATATTCAAGGGGCATGTGCTGGTAACAAGGAAAGCAAGCTATGACTTATTTATTAAAATATATTTAATAAGAAGGGGTTTTTAAATAAATGAAAAAGATAGATTAGAGGGTAAATCAATAAACATGAATAAAACTTATCTAGCACTCATACAAATATCTTCAACAATGAATGTTTTTTCCAATAGATCAAGAAAACCATAGCATGATACAATTTACAGAATAATCCATACTATTGCATACATCTAAGGTGTTGAATTTAACGTCACAGTCACACATCAAAAATATTTCAAAGTTTCTAAAAGAACACACTTCCATTCATTACCAAGATCATAGATAGACAGACTTCAATAAATTCAATCCACCAATAATCTAATGATACAATCCTTAAATCTGGTTTCTTCTAATGACTTTCATCACATAAGAAAATTTCATGCTTCAGCACAATCACTGGCATACAAATAGATTATAAATCATCAACCTTATCAAGTAAAACTTAATTCTAACACCATATTGCATAAAACCTGTAATTATATTTAACTATAAAACAAAGTACAATGTATCTCTGTATCAACTATCAAAAAGTTCCATCTCCTACAATCAGGTGGCCAATTCTATTCTCTATTAGCTGATCTTTACAATATGATATCCCAAGGGTATTTACAGAAATACAAAATCTGAAGTCCTCTCTATTTTAGGTCGATCCACCTCTTTAGGGATTACAGTCATCTTGGAAACTCAAATCAATTTGATCTCTAGTTCCTTCTTTGATCACCCAATTAAACTAGAAGAAAAGAAAATAGGAGAGAAGAGAAAACCATGCGCTTCAAAAATTGCAAGTCCTGCACGCAACATGCAAAGAAGAGAAGAAATCCATGCATGCATGAGGTTTTATGCATGAAAATTTTGTTCTGCCATGTACTCATCAAAACTGGAGAAGACTTTAATATGTCCAATTCCGGCCCATCAATCCAACTGTCTTCAAACTTAATCCTTTCCAATTCCGCAACAACAAACCCTCTCATATCTTTCAGCTTCGTTAACTCCCTCTTAGCTGCTCTTATTTATTCTTTAATATCCATTAGTCAGTCTAGTAGTAGATCTTCACCATCATCCCATTTTTGCATGATCTCTTTAAACCTTTCATCCCACTTCTTCTTTATTTGGCTTAAAGGTAAGCCTTCCTTACTAGTACATCCACATTCACAATGATAGCAATGATAGCTTCCAACTCCTCAAACTGTTCATTCAGATCTTTAACAAAATCTTGAACTTCATTTCTATGTTTATATAGAAAATCTGATCTAAACCGGAGTATGCAAGAAGTCTTTTCCAAGAAATATTTATTATCTTCTTCAAGTATTGATTGTTCTAGGAGAGTAGTTTTAGGCAATTTATTAAATTCTTTCAATTTCTGACTGTATCCTTTGTACTCCTCCTTTTGTTTTCCTAATGTTTCAACATATTGGTTCATTTCCTCTTTTAGATTTTCTATCATTTTGTAGATCTCAAAATTGTCTTCCAGTACTTGACTTATTTCTTGATTCAATTTATCAACCCACCTATCCAGCATCTCTGCCTTGCCCCCCACCTATACCAAATCATCTACCTCTTTCTTACTCAGCAAGATTGGGGTCTCAATAGTGGTAACCTGTTGTGACTTCGGAGCAGACATACTTTTCAAGAAAACATGCAACTGATCTAACTGAGCCTTAAGCTCATCTTTCCTTTCTTTATCCTTTAGCATTCTAGACTTGGTTGATGATGCTACCACATCAATTAAATTAATTTGTTGATATCTGGTAGGTCTCCCCAAATTAACAATACCTAGCTGATAATCTATCAATTGCATGCCTCCTACATCCTTGTCTATCATGGGTATAGCACATTCTACCACAATTTCTCCTTTGTCAGTTAGCCTAGTGGAATGTAGGCTCTTGGCCTTCTTTTGAGGCCTTTCTTTCTCAATTTATTTCATCATATCCTCGCAATTGAGAGGTTGTGAAGGTGTCGATGATCTCTTCTAAAGATTCAACTTCAACCAAGTGGGAGCACCTGGAGTGACAGTAATCATAGTTGAAGAAGAAGAGGTAGTAGTAGAGGGTGGTTTCCCATTTTCTTGAGGTTGATAATCAACCCCTTGTTTCTCTTTCTGCTCTTACTCCATATTTGCCTTAGCAAGCTTTTTAGCTTCCTCCCTATCCTTTTGTTCTTGTACTCTCTTATCTTCTTCTTCCTTCTTCAACCTCTCTTCTTCTAATCTTGTTTTCTCTAATTCTTGGTTTCTTTCTTCCTCTAAAGCCTTAAGCTTTTCTACATCTTCATTTTCTTTTTGTTGCTTCTTGATTAGTTCTTCGACATCTTTCTCCTTTTTTAATCATTGTGCTTCCTCTTTCTCTTTATGAGCTTCTTCAACAAGCTTCAACTTAACCACCAAAACTTCTCTCTCCCTTGGATGTCTTTCATTTTCCTCCTCAAGGTCATGAATTTTTTGTATCAACTCTAATTTATCGTTCTCCTCCTTGACCTTGAGCTCATGCTATTTTTGCCTCTGTTGCTTCTCTATTTCATCAGCTCTTGACTTAGCTTCTATGTGTCTCTGCTGAAGTAAGGCATCAACCTATATCTTAGAATCAGTTGCCTTATGTTTCTCCATTGCTACATCGTGTGCTTGATCATCAACAACCTTCTTGGCCTCTTCAAATAATGCCCACTAATCATTCTCTATCAACACCTATTCAGTATCCTCCTCTAGAGGCATATTTTCTTGTGCACCCTTCTCTGACAGAGTCACATTAGAATTTGATCCAACATCATGGATCTCTACCTCTACTCCTTTTCCCTTCATGGATTCAAAAATATTATGAAGAGTCCCTTTTTGCACTTCTTCACTTTTCTATTTTGTAAGTGGGACTTGAGTAGAGGACTCACCTAATGCAGGTATTGAAACTACAGGTCCTATTTGGGCATCTCCCTCGTGTGTCTCTGGTTCGTCTTGAGCCACTGCTTCAAGCTCAATCTCTTCAATGTCTAGAAGAAAGAATTCCAAGGGATCCTTGGAAGGTAAATTCCTTTTAATTCTCTTGTAGCCCTTCCCCTTGTTAGGAGCTGGTTCTTGAGTAGTTCTGGTTCTTAGGACCAACCAATGAATAATTCTATCCAAAACTGTCCTCCCTATTTGCTTTATGTCAATTGTTTCCTCACTATCCCAGTCCACCGGATCCAAGCTCTTATTGATAATGTTTAATGCCTCATATGATGGATCTAATACCACTCCATCATCTACTAATGTGTCAGGGATATCATCTTCGATCCCAAGCTCTGCCATGAGTGAGATGGGTAACCTCTCATAATTATTCTTCCCGAGGTCATACTCATCCTGCTGGTCACTCCAGAAATCTTCCAACAAATAAAAAAGTTTATCAAAAATAGAAGGCAACAAGGAATTCATTTTCTTCTTTGGGTCAAAGTACTTCTAAGCTGTATACAAACCTAGTTTTAGATGTATCAACTCACTACACACTACCTTTGCTCCCACCAAATGCTGACAGTTGTATTCACCCAACTGCATGGGGAACTTAAAACATCCTATTTTATGCTTCAATGCAAACCAGGCATTAACCCCTAGAGCTTGATAAACAAATTCCATTAACACTATCCTATTGTTACAACATCTTGGTAGAAAATGTGGATGACCTTCAAATCTAGCTAGCCTGAAGTATGTGAACTTGGGGTATTGAATGTACCAACATCCCCATTCTGTGATAAATGCCATAGCTTCTTGGATCAGTCTATACCCTGCATCTCCATTCAGTTGGTTAATGATTACATATAGAAATGCATCATTAACCCTTCGAAGTTGTGTTTTAGATACTTGCAAAGATAACTGATCATAATGGTCCCACACTTTCTTTTTTCCATCTCTCTCTCCCAGTATTCCCACTCTCCTTAAACTTGGAAATATACCTCCTCTAGCCGCTGCATAAACAACATAAGAAGTCATAAAAAAATATTTGGTTTCCCTTATCCTTTTCAACTGGTCATGAATAGCATCAGAGACCACCATTGGCCAGTCAAACTATTGTTTTCCATTCAGGATGGTCTGTATGAAAGGAAACATCCACTCCTTGAAGTGAAATGCATCCCTCTTCCCAAATACCCTAGACAACATCATGATCAAGTCTGATACTTCTTTGTAGAATTTTGTCCTCTTCAGTTGATCCTGGAGTTTGTTCAGAGACTTCTTCTCTATTCTCAACCATTTCTTATTCAAGTGAGCCTTGTTAGATGCCTTGTATTTGCTATATTTCTCCAAAGCTTTAGCCTCCTTTAATTGTACTAGGTTCTTTGGATCCGAGACACTAAACATAGTTGAAACATTTGAGGAGTGAGATCAATAATCACATTGTCCTATGAATCCACACACTGCCTACTGGCTGGATTGTAAGCACTGGTTATTGTCATAATTAACTTCGGGTATTAGACAGATAGAGGAAATAAAGTGATATGAGCCAATCCAGACTCAACAACTCTTTGTGTTCTCCCTATTATATCTTCAACAAATGTTTTTGAATACAAATCCTCATAATTGTATGAGCCCAGATTGGTGTCGGTGATGTCTAACCAATCCGATTCCACTTTTCTTGATGTGACCATAGGAACCCTATGATTATACCTTAAAGTATAAGGTAGATGTGCAGGGTTTATCTTCTTGGGCTTTGCTGCTGCCTTTGATGTCCCTGTAGGCCGATTCCTTTGGGAGGCTTCTCCTAATGCTCCTGACATCCTTTAGTTATCCTGTACAAAAAAAAACACAATTAGATCCTTCAATAAATATCACAAAATATGCCTTAAAACCTTACCCTTCATATATACATTAGAGGCAGAACCAAACATAAAATATTCTAAACAGTCTTGTTTAAAACATTGCCGAGCTCGGAGCAACTGTTATTGAGATTTCAA
The DNA here is from genome assembly GCA_007115665.2 of Sequoiadendron giganteum. Taxonomy (NCBI): domain Eukaryota; kingdom Viridiplantae; phylum Streptophyta; class Pinopsida; order Cupressales; family Cupressaceae; genus Sequoiadendron; species Sequoiadendron giganteum. The sequence goes on along the minus strand of CM021103.1, from coordinate 405,399,364 downwards.
TAATAACAAGCGGGCTCGGAGTCAGAACTAGAATGGTGATCGAAACTGGGACCAGAATGGAAATGGATTTGGTTTCTTTCAGATTTTCTATTTTCACATTCCGTTTTGGTTCTAATTCCGCTTCCACTTGGGTTATCACTATTTTGAAAGAAGGCTTCTCACTATAAGCGAAGTCAGAGATGGGATAAACATGGAATCGATACCTATTGGAAAACATGATTTAAAGTTCTAGATTGATTCCGATCCCACTTCTACCTAAAAATAGTCATGACATCATAAATGTTTTTAACAGTTTAATACATATCTTCATGATTAAAGACTAGGTCATATTAAACGAAAAGGGGCTAACATATAATATGATAAGACCATCCTCATATGATCGGGGGCGATTGTACTTTCTAGGGAATCATATTTAAATTAAAACACGAATATAGAAATACATCTAAAACCCTAATCTAAAACAAACTCGATATAAAAAACCAGGGCACAAATTTAACCCTTCCAATTTAACCAGATTGAATACGGAACAAAATTTCCTAAGAAAAAAAATAAGATTTAACAAACCCTAACTCACTGTGGAACCCTACTTTAATCTATGCCTTCAAAATATAAATTAGCATGATGCAATCATGACTAAAATGTGAAAACAACCATGCCCTAAAAAAATTAAACCAGATTCAACAGTTGAGAAATAACGAGAAAAAGTTAAAACAAGAAATCAAAACAAACAAAGAATGAAAAGAAAAAATACGCAAACTCACCAAGAATCACGAAATCGCTCAAAGAAAAAAAATCTAACACGAATAGAAAAAGAAAAACGTGAAGTAAAAATAAGAACAAGAATAGGAAAACCCTACCTCAAACGATAATAAATAGGCGAACCTCCTGAAGCAGCTTGCACGCAACAATTTCTCTATCAATGGATTCACTCGCACAACAACTTCTTTGCAACTCTAGTTCGCTCTCTAATCTCTTAACAATGATGATAATAACTATGTGTTAATCCCTAATTAAGGTAAAACTCAGATTTCACGCATGCATGGCAGCTGTCATCAATGCAATAAATGTAGTGGATGAGAGTCAGAACTTCAGAAGAATTGGCCCATTACTATAGTGTGACTTCAATAAAAAGTCAATGACCAAGAAAACAGCAGGAGCAGAATCAGAATCAAAACTGATTTGGAAAATTGTTTAAATTTCCAACTTGGCTTTCGTTCTGGGTCTGGTTCTACCAATAAAGAATAAAACAAAACCAAACACAAAAATAAAACAAAAGACCGAAATAAGAAAACTTAACATACAAAACCTAGTCTAAAAAGAAAGACTAAAAAGCGGAGGCAAAGATGGGATGAGATTTGATCTTGAAACTTTGAATAAATACCGACCTAACTTCCACTCCAGCTCCAGCTCCATCAAAGACAAACAAACACATCAAAAATAAAGACTATCGGGATGGGGATCATAATACGTTTTGAAAGAAGTTTCAAAACTCGATTCAATTCGGGTTCCAATTCTGACAAAATAAACCAAAGAACAAAAAAGAGTTTGAAAAGAAAGACTCCAAACTTTGTTTGGAAAAAAACCAAGGACAAAACACAACGAGGGGGACCCATTTTGACCAAGGCAAAAGATGGGGTGGTTATGCAAGGCATAACAAATGGCGACTCGGCTGGAAAAATGGTTTACCCATTTTCAAGATACCTAAAGAAAATTTCAATCACCCTAAAACTACTTGGTTTATGAAGCATGCTAACTTGAATAAGATCAAATGTGAGAATAAGGTTGAGCTGGAATCTCAGATGTATGTGCTCATGAGTTACTTCTGAATATGAGTGTGTGCATAATTCTTTATAGATACTTTCTTTGTTTTTGAACAATTATACCTAAGATTCAAACTACATAGGTTGAGTCCTCCAACTATCATGCAATAAAATCCTTGGTATTGCTCTGCTTCCAGATAGGCATCCATAGCCCCGATGGAGATACCTCTAGTTCTCTTAAAACATTTCTCTACTACTAGCCAGGAGTCTATAGCCCCGATAGAGATACTTGATCACCCATTTGATATCGAGTTTGCATTCTCTTTCTTTCTTTTCATTTTCTCTCTTTTTTTTTCACTTTTCCTTGTGTAAATCTTTTATGCACCTTCCTCAATACTTAGACATAATGAATCTGAAACATGGGTTGAGAACTACAATGTATTTCATGATAGTCTTGGAATTGGATTTTTCACTTGAATCAAAAGTAGAACCATCCTAAACAGATAGATATTTACTTAGGCAAATGTTTTTCTAGTTTGGTGACAAAATTTTGATCATAATTTATGAGATATTCACAATGTATCTTCTATTCTTAATAAATTTTCAAACACAAACTAGAATGATCATAAAACATAATTTTTAGAACGAAATCCTTTTCAATGATGATGATGAAAATACGTAAACCAATTTCTCTCCTAGTACTAGTATCATACCTTGAATAACAACCCCTTGTCTTGAGATGAACAAAATGAGGATCCCCAACGAAACAAGACAAAACAAAACAAACAAACAAAAAACAAAGAAAAAGAACAAACAAACAACCCAAAACTAAAAACTAAAATTAAAATAGAAACTTAATTACATATGATACAGTATAATACATATTCCTTAAAACATCAGACCTTTTATGCACCAAAATAGTGTTTGAGAAACTGGCCATTAACTGGTAATGGAATAGGCTCTCTTGTTAAGGTACTTAAACGAAAAGCATTCTCGCCTAGTATCTCAGCCACTTGATAAGGACCTAACCAAATTATATCAAATTTTTGGTGATCTCCTTTCCTTTCCCTGGCCTTATCCCATAATAACACAAGGTCTGATATCCTAAAAGCTTTTATCTTGGCTCTTTTTTCAAACCAGCGTTTGACAACAACTTGATGCTTAGAGAATTGTTGTAAAACAACATCCCTTTGCTCCTCCATGTTAAGAAAATTAAGTAGCCTAACTTCAATCCTATCATCCTTAGTATAAAATTCTTGCATGAAATTAAGAACAGGTATCTATAAATGGATTGGGAAGATAGGGTCTTGGCCATAGACTAACTTAAAAGGTGAATTTCCTAGAGCTGCTTTGATTCTGGTTCGATCTGCCCATAAGACAAATCTCAACTGGGTGTGCCAATCTCCAAGATTTTTTTCTAGAATTTCCTTATCACTTCCAACAAGTTTTTATTAGTGGAATCAGCCACTCTATTTCCCTAAGGGTAGTAATTAGATGAATACTTAAAAATAATTCTATGCTCATACGCCCATTGAATGAACATCAGAAGAAAAAGAAGGTCCATTATCACATACCAGAGCAAATGGAACTCCAAACCTGGTTGTGATGTTCTCGGTCAAAAACTTGATGACCACCTCAGTAGTGCTATTCTTGTAGGGTTGAGCCTCAATCCATCATGTACAATAGTCAATTGCAGTCAAGATGAATTTATGACCTGCAGAAGAATTTGGATTAATAACACCTACAAAATCTAAAGCCCATTATGCAAACGACCTTACCTCATACACTGGTTGCAAAGGCATGACATGATTTCTTTCCCTAGGTGCTAAAGTTTGGCATACATGACAAGTTTTGACATGTTGATGTGCATCCCAAAATGCATAAGGCCAATAATAGCCTAATCTTAGAATCTGATGAGCCAAAGCATCTGTAGATCCATGTCTTGTTCCATGTCTTCCATGTAACTCAGAAATAGCATGATTGGCCTCTTGTTGATCTAAAAAGTGCAAGTAGATCCCTTGAAAATTCTTTCTATAGATGGATCCTCCTTTTAGCATATAGTGGGCACTTTTCATCCTTAATGCCCTCCTCTGAGTAGCATTCATTCCTTCTAGACATCTATTATTAAGGAGGAAGAAAATTAAATCTGTATACCAGGGATCCTTAGTAAATGACTAGACGGTGTACTGTTGACAAGTGATATTTTTGTCTACATCAACCATTTCTCTTGAAAAACCTTGCCCTCGAATGAGTTTCATTGGGTGAATTTATAAATCAAAATCCTATAATATTTCCATCCACTTCCCTCTCCCTTCTCCCAATTCACTTTGCATCAGAAGGTACTTCACAACTGGATTTGGAAATATGGCCATTACCTGACTTCGAATTATGTAATGTTTGAACTTCTTTACCACTCGTACCAATGCAAAGGCTTGTTTTTCCAATGTTGAGTATCTTACTTCTACATTTTTAAATGGCTATCTCATGAAGGCTATAGTTATCTCCTCGCCCCCTTCTCTTCGTTGTGTTAAAATGGATGCACATGAATGATTAGATTCAAAGGAATAAATATAAAAAGGTTTTAAATAATTTGGGCTTGTCAAAATAGGAGCCTCAGATATAGATTGTTTGATCTGCATAAAAGTAGATTTAGCTTCCTCACTTCATTCAATCTTTGTGTCTTTCTTCATCATTTCATTTAAAGGTTTAACAATCTCTACAAACCCTGTTAAGAACTTTCTAAAAAAATTAATCCTACCGAAGAAGGATCTCATTTCTTTCTTGCTTCCTGGCCTTGTCAATTTTAAGATGGCCTCTACTCGATCAGGGTCTATGGATATCTCTTCTTCTGATATGATGTTCCCCAAGAGTTTCCCTTCAGATACTCCAAATACACACTTCTTTGGATTAAGAGAGACACCATAACTTATACATTTCTTTAGAACTTTTTCCAGGTCAGCAGCATGGTCTTCTCTATTCTTAGAGAAGATGGTTAAATCATCTACATAAATGATTATACATTTTTCCTATCAGATCTTTAAAAGCTACATCCATTTCTCTTTGAAAAGTAGCTCCAGCATTGATAAGACCAAATGGAATCCTCATGTAAGGAAATGTGCCCCATTTGATGGTGAAAGCAATCTTCATCCTATCCTCATGAATAACAAGGACCTAATTGTATCACGAATAACCATCCAAAAATGACATCATCTGGGATCCATTAAAAAATTTTAATACTTCATCAAGAGAAGGCAATGGATAATTGTCTTTCTTAGAGGCCTTGTCTAGATTCTTGAAATCAACACATAATCTGATCTCACCATTCTTCCTGCGCACAAGAACTAAATTAGCCACCCAAGTAGAATGTCTAACTGGAAAGATTATTCTAGCAGATAAAAATTTTTTCACCTCTTTTTGGATCAAAGGCTTAATTAAAGCATTGATTGGGCATTGCTTTTGGCAAAAAGGCTTGGATTTTGGCTTGAGAGGTATGGTATGTGTGATCACCGAAGTGTCAAAAGTTTTTAAATCATCATAAGTCCAAGCAATAGCTTCAATGTTCTACTCCAAAACCTTTATTGTCTTGTCCTTAATTTAAAGAGGACAAGTCTTTCCTATAAGAAAATTCCTTTCTAGGCCTGAGTGAGTCAAATTAATAGATTCATACTTACCTCCTTCACTCTCTGTAGGCACCCTTTGACGAGACCGTGGGTCTAAGTCAAATATCCTCTCCAAAGAAACCATCCCCTTTAGAATTCTATTACTTTTCAAATCCAATATCCCTTATGGACTCTCTTTCTCAGGATCCCAATCTCCCTGATCTCTTTCAGATTCATCTATTATCCGCCCTTGAAAAACATCAGAACTTTCCAAAAAGGCCAATATATGTTGATCATCATCAAATACCTGAAAGTGTCAGACATTATCTAGAACAACTGGGACTAAAATCAACTCAACTAAAAATCTCTTTAGATTAGAGTCTTGCATGGGTTCCAAAATACTAGCAGCAAAATCAAGTGCATCTGCAATTTGATTGGCTTCTCTAGGGATGAGACTAATCCCAAAAACATCAAAAACTCTAATTAAATTCCAAACTCTATTTCTGTATGCAGCCGGTCTTTTGTTATGACATGTATATTGGCTACGTACTTGTTTTACAATCACCTTAGAATCTCCCATAACTGTGAGAGCAGTAACCTTCTTCTTATGAGAAAACATAAGACCTCAAGCAAGTGCTTCATACTCAGCCACATTGTTTGTGCAACCAAACTGTAATCTATAAGAAGGAAAGTAAGTTTTTTTCCTTTCGGATTGGTTAGTTCAATCCGGCTCCACTCCCTTCTTTAGATTTGGAACCATCAAATTTAAGAGTCCACAATTGGTCTTTGGCTGGAAGTACTTTCTTCTTAGGAGATGACTTACTTGAGATATGTGATGGCTCATACTTTTTCTGATCATCAGAAATTGACTTAGGGCTAAGCTCACTTGAGGATTTTTCTATGTTTTCAGCCTGCTCATAAATCACTTCCTGAATATTTTCTTGAGTTAAATTGCAATCCAAATCATCTTTCATCAATGCCTTGGGCTTTGGAAAAGTATCTGGGGCAGGTGTATCAAATGGGAATTGAGACACCTCAACCTCTTCTTGAATTTTAGAACATAAAACCTGAGTCTACTTTACTGGTGAGGAACCTTCCACTTGAGAAAAACTAGCCTGGGTAAGAATGGTAGCATCCTTAACTTTGAAATAAAACTCATTGATGGGGGTCGAGAGTTCTTTTTGACATATTTGCTAGGGTTGATCTACATGAATTAAGATATCTAAGCATGATTGGAATGTTAACTCTGAATGATTATGGTAATGAATCCTACACCAATTAGGAAGTAACAAACTACTCAAATCGGTTTCTTCTCCTAAAACCATCTTATCTTGTTGCAATTTCCTTATTAGAACTTGTTGGTTGATGCAGATCATTAGGTCACTATGTTCTAGGGGCAATGTATCCCCAAGACTGACTATAGAGAAAGTAAGAACTTCCTCTTGTTTGTAAACTCCCATCTCAGTCTCAAAATAGGCTACTTCATTTGAAGCATCATGTGCTTGAGTCTTGGTTCACTTTCAATCCTTATTTGTGTTGCAACCCCCTTCCAGGGTAGCCACATTTGAGAGAAATCCAAGGAAAAATATCCCCCTATACTCTTCATTAGCTCCCGACTTAGGAGCATACCATATGTTTCTGGGATGTCAGCCACTTGGATATCTATGTAGGTCTGGATCCTTGGATCTGATCCAACTTGTACATGCATGTTATTTAATTCTCCTACAACATTGACCTATGTTTTATCTAACTGAATCACTTTCTTATTGGTCGGGATAGGAATTAATCCTAACTTCTTACATATTGAAAAGGGCATAAAATTTCTCGATGCTCTAGAGTCCAATAAACAGCTGTGCAAATTCTTTCCAAAACTTCTTAAACTTAAAAGAAAAGGTGGGGTACTGGTCTTACCTTTATAAAAGGTTGCATTTGTCTCATTTGATGGAGTCACTTTACCTTTTCCTTTTAAGCTATCTGCCTCCTCTAGGGCCTTCAATACCACCTCACGTTGAGATGGGCACCACTTCATGATGTCAGAATGATAATGATGTCTTCTGCCTCTGTAATTCTACAATAAAATCAAAATATGAATCATTCCTGATTTGATATTTAGGAAAAGAAGGAAGATTACCTCTATTCTGAGAATCATAAGGTCCCTTTGGTGGTGGTAGATTATTATCTATATTCTGGTTAGGTGGGACCATATTGTTCGAAGGTGTAGATGTAGTAAATGGGCCCTTATTCCGATTTCTCAGAAAATGACCACCTTTAGACTAAAAAGCTTGGGCATCATATACAACCTCCTCTAACCCATTGTCTCCTTGCATGAGAAATTGATATTTCTCCTCAATTGTCTCATAAGTCATAGCAGTACTTATTGGCCCATTATTCTAATTGGAATTTCTTGTTGGAGGATGGGAATCAACTTGTGCAATTTTTACAACTTTCTCCATTTCAGGGCAATTAACCTCAGAATGTGTTGCAGTATCATGTAGCTTGCACCAATTAGTCATGAAATTGAGGTCATCTACATTAGCAGTATGTGGTATCTCCTCACCTAACTGATAGTTATGGGGAACTCCCCCATTGTTAGGTCTAGTATTCCACTTCCTATTGTTGTTATTGAAACTCTGGTTATATCCTCTATTTTTATTTTGGTAATTTTGGTTAGAGGAATTTTCATTCTAAAAGTTTTGGTTGGTGTTCTGATTCCCATTCTGATTGGAATAATTTCCCTGACTGTTGTAACCTCCTTGATTCTGATAATTCTGGTTCTAGTTATTGGGAGGATTTTTCCTAAGTTGTGCCATGTCATTAGACATTTGAGATAGAGTCTTCTTGAGATTTTCTAGTTCACTAGTCAATTGAAAAGTTTGTTCATTTTGGGCATTCTATACTATGGTTGGGGAATGTACATGGGTTGATCCTCCCCCTTGTTGTTGTTGATTTTGAGGTTGTTGGGAAGAATCTTGCATGCCATTTTTGAAAAAGGGCATGGTAGGTGGAGCTTGTAACTCAGACAAAGGTCCATATTGGGAATAAGACATCCCTGGGATAGTGTTGTACAATGGTGGGTTAGGCATCTGATAATTCATGAGAGGAAGAGATACTCCTAACTCTCTTGACTGCAGACTTATCTATGTTGCAACTTGATAGCTAGATGATAAACTTTAGACAAAGAGTTAATCTCATTAGGCTGATAAGTTCTCTGCAAGAATAGGCCAATCAAGGGATCAACAACTCTTAAATATGCCTGCATGGCAATATTCTTAGCTACCAAGTAAGGGTCTTGCAACCTACGAAACATTCTTTGGAATATAGTATTGAAAAGAGGTAGTGGCTCATGATGTTCCTTTCTTATGGTGGAAAACTGGTGATACAAAATGGTAGGGTCCACATAAACCCAAAATTAATTAATTAATGCATTTTCTAAATCTGTCCAACCCAGAATGGATCCCCGGGGTAGATTTAAATACCATTTATATGCCATATCACCTAAAAAATAAGGAAATAATCTACATACCACATCCTGATGAGCGACTTGAGCTTGTGTACAAGCATGTTTGAATGTTTGTATGTGTTCCTCAGCACTTCTTGATTCCCCATGTATGTACTTGGGACAACAAATTTATGGGTTCTTTGGTAAGTCATGGATTCCTCCAGAAATAGTCCCTAACAGGCAGTGGTTACTCACAAAATAATCCATGGGTAGAATTGGTTGAGAAGGTGGTGGTGATGTAGGTTGAATTGGTGGTGGTGAAGTGGGATGAACCAGTGGTGGTGTGATTAGATTTGGAGGAAATCCAAGTGGAGTGAGTGGTGGAGGCGATGTAGGTATCAATACCCTATGTGCGTGGGGTCTAGGTCTGATCGGGGTTTGAAGTTCTTCAAATGGTTCAAGATTAGTAGAGGATTTGAGAATCCACCCATATTTCTCTGGTGAGAATGACCCAATGCGATCAATCTAGCTATCTTCAAACTTAATCCTTTCCAACTCCGCAGTAGCAAACCCTCTCATATCTTTCAGCTTCATTAACTCCCTCTTAGCTACTCTTATTTCTTCTTTAATATCCATTAGTCGGTCTAGCAGCAGATCTTCACCATCATCCCCTTTTTGCATGATCTCTTTAAACCTTTCATCCCACTTCTTCTTTATTTGGCTTAAAGGTAAGCCTTCCTTTACTAGTACATCCACATTCACAATGATAGAAATGATGGCTTCCAACTCCTCAAACTATTCATTTAGATCTTTAACAAAATCTTGAACTTCATTTCTATGTTTATATAGAAAAACTGATCTAAACCAAAGTATGCAAGAAGTCTTTTCCAAGAAATCTTTATTATCTTCTTCAAGTATCGATTGTTTTAGGAGAGTAGTTTTAGGCAATTTATTAACTTCTTTCAATTTCTGACTATATCCTTTGTAATCCTCCTCCTTTTTTCCTAATGTTTCAACATATTAGTTCATTTCCTCTATTAGATCTTCTATCATTTTGTAGATCTCAAAATTGTCTTCCAATACTTTACTTATTTCTTGATTCAATTTATCAACCCGGTTGTCCAACATCTCTGCCTTGCCCCTCATCTGTACCAAATCATCTACTTCTTTCTTACTCAACAAAATTGGGGTCTCAATAGTGGTAACCAGTCGTGACTTCAGAGCAGAAACTCTTTTCAAGAAAACATGCAACTGATCTAATTGAGCCTTAAGCTCATCTTTCCTTTGTTTATCCTTTAGCATTCTAGACTTGGTTGACAATGCTACCAACACAGGCCCCTTGAATATTATAGTTGCATGAACTGATTGAGTGACACCAAACAGTTGAGAACCAACTACTAGGACCTTGGGAGTTAGGCTACTACATGTTGTCTTTCTTTTTCAGGAGAAATAGAGTAGAAATATTTTGTTTTAACATTGTTTGTGTCATTTTCACCATCAACACTCATGTCAAATTGTAATGAATGATCATGTAGAGAGTGAGAAATAGGGTGATATTTTTTCCTCACAATAGGAAATGAAGAATCAAATTTATTAAAGAGAATATGAATACAATCAATAATGTCTCTCAAATATGCAATATGCATCTCCATTTAAACAAGTCTAAAGTAGTTATTAAGATATCATCCCACAATGATGAATCTAAAAGATTATGAATGTACTACTACAAATAATCATTGGAAGCTCCCAAAGAAGAAAAATTGGAATTTTAAGTAGCAATAGTATATGGATATTGAATACAAGGTTCAAGAATTGGATCACTTGGGAGAATACCCAAGTTCAAGTAACCAAAATTCTCCTAAAAATAAAATTATACACTAGAAGGGTGATCATCATCCAAAGGATCAAAACTATCATCAAGATTTTTTTTGTAAAGGTGTACAACCAAGATGCATAATCAACCACCCTAGTAGAAATAATTTATTTGCTCTCCAAATCTCTCATAATAATTGAATCAAGAGTAAATTCCACAGCCTTTCCTACTCCACCTTGAGTAATCTGATAGATGGAAAGAATATTATTAAATAGGTGAGGTATAAAAAATACATCATTTAAAGTTACATCCTTGATATCGATTAATCCCTTCCCAATTAAAATTCATATATATATTTTTACCCATCAAAATAGGTGGCCTAAAAAAAGCCTCAAAAAGGAGAGAGCATGAATTGTGAATAAGCCACATGATAAGAAGCTCTTGAATCTAGAAGTCGTCTCCTTAATCCAAGACCTATTGAAGCACACATATATTTTCATTTTTTTTGTATGATGTAGAATCATAACCAACATGACCTTTTCTCCTTTTCTCATTAGATTCTTGGTTTGATGAAGATGGATATTCAATGACCCCTTTGTTTCTCTTTCCAAGAAGATGTGTGAGGTGGTGATTTTATTTTTTCATACATTTATGTTCATCATGGCCAAGTTTCTTACAATAAGAATATTTAACCTTCTCTTTCTTAGATTTTTCTTTATTTGAAGAATTCTTAGTGTCTACATTAGAAGTAGATAGAGATTCTTTTGAATTATTCTCTCATTGGTTCTTTTATTTCTATTTTTTTTTCCATTATCTTTCTAATCTTTAGTGCCTTGATTTGCAACCGAGGCTTGAGACTTAGAAGATTTGATACTACCCACTTGAATTGAATTGTCCTATTCTTTTATGAGTTCATTAGAAAACACATCAAGAGAAGGAATTATGTAGGAATATCCTAAGGAAATTTAGTGGCATAGAATGTAGAAACAAATATTGAATATTTTAGACCGATTTTAGATAATACTTAAGATCAATGGTTTATCATATATCTCAATTCCACGCTATTTCAATTGCAATATTATAGACTTTAGTCTGGTGAATAAATCTTATATTGTATCAATACTTTAAGGAATTAACCCTATCATATCACTATCCAATTTATTACCTCTTAATTCATCTTGTTTTCCAAAGAGTGTTTCCAGTGTTCTCCAAACTTCATTTGGTGTAGACAAAGATATACACATACACAAGGTTCCAAATGCTTCATCACACTTATTAAACCATTTTAGATTTTCTACATCAAAATTTGGTTTAGTTTCTACTCCCATTCTTACCCTATGCAATTCAATGTTTTTCAAGTAGAGTGACATATTACTTTTTCAATCAAAATAGTTGTAGGGTGTTAGCATATGAACTATTACTTTATCCATTTTAAGAAGAAAAGAAGGTTTTTTGTGAGTGCACAAAAATAGAATGGAAAGTGTGAAAGAGACACTCCCCCTTTTTACTAGTCTCAAAAATCACCCCCAAAGATTAAAAATTTGGAACTTTATGATTAAGGTGATTATAATGCTTTTACTAGATTACAATTATTTCAAGGCACACAATATCCAAAAATATAACTTTTGATACAAAATGAATCTGATATAAAATATGGAAAAAATAACCCTATGGTTGTGTATGTTGGAATAATGTTGTTATTGATTTCAAAGGGGATGTCATTATGATCAATAGATCAATGTTTAGAAGTATTTGTGAATAATAATGGAGAGAAGAGCATGGTTTGGAAATATTGTAAAGTTGCAAAGTTGTCATGATATATTGTCATATTGTTACAAAGGTCACTTCCAAAATTTAAAGGATAAATCAGGTTGTAGCTTCAATATAGGTTTTTTGAGAGCTCTTTGGATGTTTGATCTCCAAATCTAGAGGATATATGATGAGCTCATAATTGATTTATTTTTCTCTCTTGTCAAACTAGGGTTTTACAAAAAACCCTAAGGTGTTGCAGTCATGGCACTTTCATAGAATTATGTTTTTGTGTTGACTAGATATAGACTGTAGAAGGTTGCTTAAGTCATTATCTAATCCATCAAAGTCATTTGGGAACTATCCCTTTTACCGAGTGCTACCAGTTGGTTCAACGGAGTGTGCATAGCGACAACTCTTCACATTGTTGTTTGAGTTCACTATGACCATGTTAATTTTTTGATGTGTGATATGAACCTCATGGAAGATCAATGGTGTGCATCGGTGTTTGAAGATCAGATGAATATCATGATTTCCACTCATATCGTAGTTTTATGTATGCCATAGGTGTGTTTGTGAGATATGTGATGAAAGAAGTTCAAAAGTAAAGGATGAAGGATGGGAGATTAGATGGCTATCACTCAGTTTATTCGCATCACGCTTTAAATTTTACCTTGGTATATGCTTTAAGTGATATGTGATGGCGACAAATCAATGGTAGAGAACAAATGAAGGAGATCGAACAGTCATTGCATCTTTGCTTTACATCATTGTTGTGAAGCAAAAGGAAGGAAAGTTGTAGATACCTAAAATTGTCCTAACCTATGAACTAGCATTTTAACACTAATATTCATCTTTCCCTAATGATTAAATAATTTTTAATTATTTAATTAATGTCTAAAATCATATTTCCACTATTAATTAAATGAATTTATGTTATTTAATTAATTAATTTCAATTAATCTTCTTGATTAAATAAATAAATCCTATTTATTTAGTTATATCTTTAATTATTTAAATTCATTTCAATTAATCTTCTTGATTGAATAAATAAATCCTATTTATTTAATTATATCTTTACTTCTTTATTCTTCTTGATTAAATAAATAAATCGTATTTAGTTAATTATATCTTTAATTCTTTTTCACACTTCCTAAATTAAGTAATTAATTTAATTATTTAAATATCCCATTTTATCTCAACATTATCCATTCATCATGAATAAATAAAATATTCTATTCTATTTATTTAATTTCTATGGAGCAATTTCTCTCTAAGTATATTCTCTTTTGGATTCAATCCCCATAGTTCTCCTCATTTTGGCTCTTACTCTTTTTCACCTGTTTTGATGGCATCTCATCTCGAAGGTTATAGTTACTCCCACAAAAGGGTGTGAAATGTTCCATGTAGTGGTTGTGTGGCTTTTTTAATTTGATTTTATTTCAAGCCTGAAGCAAGACACCTGGTTGTGTTGTGGGAATTTTCCATAAGTTACTCACACAAACTTGAAAATTGCCTGCCAATGTGCCACACCACTCATATTTTGTCTAGTAGGTTGTTTCACCCATGAGAATATTATTTCCTTGGAGGATTTTGTTGGGCAACACAATGGATCTTACACTTTCAAGATTAGTCTCTTTTGGGCTGCATCATTATCACTACAACTGATTAGATTGGATTTTTACAAGTAGTTATGAATTTAGATCCTCTTCTAACAGAAAATATGTTAGAGTAATATTTATTACTTAATTAATTACATCATCGGTTAATTAATTAAGTCACTTATTCCTCTAGTTGCTTGCTAAACTTAGGCACATTAATAATTATTTATTAATTATTAAGTGTGCACACTAGGGTTTCATTTAGGGTTTCCCTTTTAGGGTTTCTTGATCTCCTTCATAAGGATTGATCTCTTTGTAATAACCGAGATTCTGATAATGCATTTTACACTTTGAGGTTTGCAGAACATCTTCTTGGTTTTGAATGTCTTTTGCATGTGACAGTATCCATTTGCATGCAGTGATCTTGGATTCTAACATGGTATCAGAGCTCCAGACCTGCCGCTGCCTGTTCGTGATCTGAAGATATGGCTTCTCAGTGAGTTTCAAGTGCAAGGGTTTCCACAGGCATCGTTTTTTGCAAGATCTGGGGGTAGCCAAATTTTCGGGACACTATGGGCTCAAACGGACGTCGCCATCGCGTTCGCAGCACCCCAAAACCCTAGAAACGCCTGTCAAATCATCCATTTTCGAGCAGTTGGTTTCTGAGGCAAAATTTTTTTGCTAGGGAAGCCGTACGGCCTCCCCAGCACGCTTCACGAGGCACGAAAATCGAAAAAAATTAAAAAAATTGATTTTTTGGGGATCCACGCCGGCGCTTCTAGTTCATATGGTTCTCGCCGCCGCCGCGCCACCCAGTGGCCACCGGCCCGCCACCGCCGCCGGTCTTCTCCACCGCAGCACCGCCGGCATCGCCCAGCCCCTGAGGGTTCCAGTGCCAGCCGCAGCGGTCACATGGGGGACCGGGAGCTCCGCGCCCGACCCCCGATCAACTTCAGCCCCCTGCGCCCTGCCTGCGGTCATATGGCGACCAGGGGCCAAAAATTTTTCTGCAGGGAGGCCGATTTTTTGCGACGACGGTCTACAGGCCGTCAAATTTATGCCCGTGAACCGCTGACGTCAGCGTCTGTACGGCCCCTCCTTGCCCCTCCTAACCCTAGTTTTCTCTAAAGAAGCAGTTTTTTTCTTTTTTGCATAACTTGGGCATACGGTATCGAAATTGGGCAAACGAGATATCGCCGGAAAGCTGGTTCCGAGCACTTTCATTTGGTGCAGTTTATTTTTCAGTATTTTCCTGTTTTACTGCATTTATTGCTGGTTGAAGTTAGATGTACTTTTTATGCTTCCGAGCTCATAACTTTTTGCCACGATCTCCGATTTTCGCTATCTTTGCGGCGTTGGAAAGGTATTGAGGAGCTCTATGTTGTTGTCCATGCACTTTTTTCTGTATCTATCACAAGTTTTTCGTTATTCCAGATTTGACCCAATGGGTGTTTTGGAGATTACTTGGATATTTTGACAGTTGGGAGAGTGCTTCTTGCATCTTTGCACTTCATTTTCAGTGATACATCATTTAATAATCGAACTGCTGCTTCATAGATTCCAGAGTTGTTCCCGTTTGGAGTTTTCGAGTGTTCCGTGGCATCGGGTCTGCTGTTGCATCATTATGATTCCGATATGGTTTCTTGTAGATAGAAGTATCTTTCCTTGCTTGCCAGATTGCGGTTCCAGTGTTACTCTACAGTGTTCTTCCAGTGCTTCTTTGCAGCATGTCATATCATTGTAGGGGGGTTTTGTCCCACTGGGTTTTCCTCCTCTACCTCTTTCTTGCATTTGTAAATGGGTACCTGATCAGGCCTAGTTGCCGGGACCCATCTTTTCTTGCATGCATCTTATTCTAGTGTTTTAGCTTCTTCCTAAGTTCATCTTAAGGGGGGGTGTTAGAGTAATAATTTTATTACGCTTAATTAATTACATCATACTGGTTAATTAATTAAGTCACTTATTCCTCTAGTTGCTTAAGCTAAACTTAGGCACATTAATAATTGATTAATTATTAAGTGTGCACACTAGGGTTTCATTTAGGGTTTCCCTTTTAGGGTTTCTTGATCTCCTTCATAAGGATTGATCTCTTTGTAATAACTGAGATTCTAATAATGCATTTTACACTTTGAGGTTTGCAGAACATCTTCTTGGTTTTGCATGTCTTTGCATGTGACAGGTATCCATTTGCATGCAGGTGATCTTGGATTTTAACAAAATATTCTTAATGGTTCCTAAAACATCCAGAGGAATTATTGAAGAAACTCAACTTTTATTAGTGAATATTTTCATGATTAGATTGGATCCTTGTTCAGATTGCAGAGTAATCAAATGAGGATTGTAACGCCCCGCCAAGGAACCCCAGAGGACAACACTAACCATGACACAATAATGGAACATTTTTTCGAAAGTAAATAGAAATGGATTACATAACATAGCATATCATATAATCTAAAACCAAGTCCTCTAAGGTTCCATGATCGCGCTGCTCACATAACTAATAATATAGATAACTACAATTGTTTCATTAACTACTAAGATATCATGGTTTATCTAACAAGAAAGGTTCATTTAAAAATCATCACATTAAATGATTCCACATAACATATCAATTGATAATCAACATTAAGTTCATTTCTAGCTAACTTCATACACAATATGCATTACATTATAATATTCATTACAAGAAGAATACATCAATATTAGTACACCATTACAATCTTTACAAAAATGCTTCCTACAGTACATGGGGGAAGAATACATCTAATACACAATCCAATACATATACATAAAATTTTGTCTCCTCAATCTAGAACAAAATTTAGAGTCCACAAAATAAGGAACAATCTCCACACAAACGAACATGTAGAAAGGATACCCAATAGAGGAAAAAGCACCAACCTACTAACCACATGGAACCCTGGGGTCCACCCCCCCGTACTAGGAGATGAAAAAAGGTCCCACTACAAATAGACAGTCGAGAAAACAATAGGCTATTCCAATCAAGGGTTATACATGGACTCCAACACAACACTGCTCGCAACACAACATCATTTACACACTG
Organism: Sequoiadendron giganteum; assembly: GCA_007115665.2. Taxonomy (NCBI): domain Eukaryota; kingdom Viridiplantae; phylum Streptophyta; class Pinopsida; order Cupressales; family Cupressaceae; genus Sequoiadendron; species Sequoiadendron giganteum. Next base: position 405,382,339 of record CM021103.1, on the reverse strand, counting down.
AATTCACTTCTAGAGGAACACATACCACAAAAGGGAAAATTACAACTAGGGGATGCTAGTCTACAAAAGGGAGGAGTGTCATCACATAGATTGATATGGGTTATCATGACAGATCTTCCTAGGCCCCAACCCCCATCCTAGGTTATCCTGATAGCCTCTACCAATATTTGACCCCCATACAAACTCATGTGGAAACAACGTACCTTTCATGAGGACAAGGTAGTTGATCTTTCCATTCCAGGCCTTCCCATCTCATCTAAAGCCTAATCAAGCACTTGAGCCATGAGTGAGGCATATCATTATCTTGATAACTATGATATTATCTACCCAACCCCCTAATTCATTATTAAGGTTATCATTAGATTAAAAAACCCTCGAATGGGTTGTCCTGGACACCACTTTGGGTTTTTCCCCCTATTGAAAGCCACTCCTCCTACTTACAACTAGTAAACCCTACACCTCAAGCAAGGAATTTATCATCTTGCATACCTAACATAATCACATGAATCCATAATTAGACCTCTTGCACACATATCACAATCAAAATAATTTATACATAGTGCAAGGCATTGACCCTCTTGCACATTACTCGAACATTACCAAACCACTTCCAAAGTGAAACCATCATGAAACTATACATACAAATATAATCCCTCTCGAGCCCTTGGAAGCCAAATTATCCATTTACACAATGACTCCCACTTTTAAATAATTACTAAAATCACCCCAAATTACAATAATCAACACAATATCCAATACAAGAAAATAATCCAATAATACAACCACGAAAAACATTGTTTTCATATTACTCTTTAACTTAACCACATAATTCACCTAATTGGAACATTTTCCACAATAAAAATTATTCTCAATAACCAATTACATGGTGAATTTACAATTCAAATATTAAATAATTATTAAAGAAAACAACATTCATTGATCAACAAAATATAATCTAATTCATTTATTTAATCAAAACATTCAATTATCTTAATATGAGTAAATCAATTTTCTTTATTTAATTTCCCAATTCACTTAACTAACATAATTAATTAATTCTCATAGGCATAAATTTTATTTTACTATGTGCACGTATATATGATAAACAAAATACAGTTTTCAATACAATATTTCAAATTATGAAATGGCAACATATATATACATACATATATATATTTAAACATATATACATATATATATATTTAAACATATATACATATATATATATTAAATCGAATGTCCACCCTAATCCAAATTCATCGAATTCTATATATTCGAATTGCCAAACAGAATGCATATTAATCAAAATTCCAACACATCCATCGATTACCAAACAAAAGGTGTATATATCGAATTCTATACATAAGGGTTTTCATCAAAATGAAACATAGTATATACTATATGAAACACAATCAACGGTAGTGCTCTCAACAGTAACCAATAAATATACAACGATTTCAAAATATAAAGGGTATTCATCGAATACCATACACAAAGAATCAATTGTAATTCACATTTGCAGCGATAATAACAACATAGTATCAAATGCCATACAAAATAAATAGCCATCAAATAAAATGAAAATCAATATTGAATATAAAATGCATTTCAATTATCGTATGCCAAACCCAAAAATGCAAAAATTGAGATTAAATCGCAAACCATAGATTGGAGACGCCATATATAGTGTACGAGACAAAAAAATAGACCAAACCCCGAGGCATGACATGGGCGGCTAGATTGCAGAGAAATGAGATCATTCATTTAAATTTCATATCACAAAAGGGTCGGCATAGGAGAGGAGGGTTTACAACCAGGTAATTGAGCCATTTGATAGACAGTTTCATGGAAAAATATGCATGTGAGGTTTTGTTGTTCTAAATGACCTAGTAAACAAGTATGCAAGAATTGGAAGCATAGAGAGGCACATGCATTAGATCGAATGCCTCAAATAGATGCCATCTCATGAAGCACAGTGAAAATAGGTCTGCACAAATTGGATTTGTTGAAAAGGCTTTCTAAAATTACAAGGAGTGTCATCGACTGTGGGAAAAGATAGTTTGATGTCCAAATGAGACGCTAGCTTGCAAAATATGCATAGACTATATTTTGCAAAGAAACATGTGATATCCTAGAAGTTATGAAGCACTCAAGAACTCATCCAAACATTCTATGTGTTGATGTTTTTCCCCAAATTGATTTGTCATAATTCCTTCTTTCACCTATCCTTCTACATTCCTCACTTTCAAGAATCAAAAATGGATTGCAATTGCTTTACAAAAAATTTCTTCCCAAAACCCTAAACCACTCTTCTCCTAGAATCCCAATTTCCCCACAAAAATCATAAATGAAACATTTTTGCAGACAATTACTCCCTTCAACCCCCAAAACATAATTAATAATCCCCCCAAAAGGAAAATATTAACAAGAAGAAGGCTATTCATTTTTAAAACCAAAAATCCAATAAAATCTCACAAAATCCTCAGAAAACATTGAGTTTCTTTTTCGACAAACTCTTCAATGTTTTGCATGAACTTGCATGAAAACCTTTCTATTTTTTTATATTATTTTCACTATTTATTAATTATAACATTCTATTAAAATTTTATTTTATTATTACATTACACATTTAATTTATTATAAACTATGATTATTAATAAATATATTTATATTTATTTATCAAGTGCCCCTTAATAACTTATTTTAATGCACTTACTAACCAAAAACAACATTTAACAACAATTTTAAATTAACAAACAAAATTCCAAACAATAACTTGGACCCTAACTAGGGTCATAAAGCAAGACCAACAAAACATGGACAACACTGACACATTGAAAAGGTATCGAACCAGATACTCATCCTCTTCAAGGCTTCAAGGATGATGGTTAAGGTAGGGGACCAAGTGCTATCTCTGATCAACTATTCCATTGGGTTTAAGGCACACTTAAACCTACCAATTCAGGTGGATTCGATGCCTAGTACTTGCAACCTACTTCACACAAAATGGTCATGCACATACATATAATCATCACATACCTAGTGAAAGGAAATTAAAAGAATTGTAGGGTTCTCACAAGTGAGAAATACGACATCCTTCTCTTCACACCTAAATGAAATTTAAATGCATCATATGAAATATGATATAACATCTCGTAACATCAATAATCATAAACCATTCCAAATTAAGGTAACACATTCTACTTCTAGCATATTCACACACATGTCATAATCATCATCAAAATAATCAAAGACTAATCAAAATCTAACCTCACTACTCCATCAGTTAGTAAGCATATATAAAAATGATAAGCATACATGTGATAAGTCCTCACCTATAACATCACACATAGTCATGACAATGATTTAAGCATAGTAACGTATTGTAACAATTGTCATAAATTTTTTAATCCACAATCATCTGACATAATCATCATAAAAAGGTGAATCATGGCTCGGGGCATTGCAAGGAAACTTGTTAGGAATTCATCTCTATTAGAAATGAATACTCAATGTCAACGTGTCTTCTAGCCCTATAAAAGGAAGCTTCGGTAACTTGTAAAAAATCATCAAGACATTTTTTTTGTCTGTTAGAAGAATTAGAATATGAGAGATATAGGAAGGATTTTATAGAGATTTTGTTTTTCTCTATGGAATGTTAATATATTATCAAGATTTACTTGAATTGGTATCTGACCTTTGCATTTATGTTATTTTTGCAAGAATAAGTAATATAAGGAAGAAATATATGAGATTTTGCATATATGGCCTTTGTCACACATTTTCTTTCTCTATTTTGTGTATGTTGAATGCTCTATGTCAACTCATTCAAGTACAATCTTGGTAATTTCTTTGTATGCCACTAGCTTCTATTCTTAAATAATGCTATCTTTAAGAGATTGGATCATGTTTGTAATACTCTTTCATTTTTCTGTAAAGATTATACTAATTTTCATATTATGCTATGAAAGAAAGATGGTTTTGTAAAGATCCAAGGTATTTCTTTTAATGCTAGGTTTCTTATTTACGTCAGACCTTAATGGGTACTTCCTGTGAGGAGATCTGAATGACTACTCTATGCTCCTATTGGCCTTAGTTGTTTTTTATCTTTGCAACAATGAAGGGTCTATGGAATTCTATGTCCATTCCATCCAAAATAAGATTTTGTTAGGGTTTGAAATGTTCTAAAAGATTTGTGGCGCATCATCTTAGTTTCTTTTTTGCATTTATCTCTCTTTTTTCCCTAAAACACAATGAAGAGTCGACTTCAATAAAAATCTTGAACATCATTTAGTGAAGTGCAAAAGGTCCCCCATTCACTAAATTTCCCATAAGGTTGTTTGAGAGAAGCACAAGCTTTCATGATCAACAATTCCCACTTACACATTCCTCAAATAATTAATTATTATCCTCTCATGCAAATCTAAATTTATCTTATATTTATTTATCAAGTGCCCCTTTCACTTAATAACTTATTTTAATGCATCTATTAACCAAAAATAAAATTTATCAACAATTTTAAACTAACAAACCAAATTCCAAACAATAATCTGAACCTTAACTAGGGTCGTAAAGCAAGACCAATTGACCACAGACAATGCTGACACATTGAAAAGGTATTAGACTAGATACTCATCCTCTTCAAAGATGATGGCTAGGGTAGGGGACCAAGTGCTATCTCCGATTAACTATTCCATTGGGTTTAATTCACCATTAGACTTTCCAATTCAGGTGGAGTCGATGCCTAGTACTTGCAACCTATAGCACACAAAATTTTCATGCATATACATATAATCATCACATACCTAGAAAAAAGAAATCAAAAAATCGTAGGGTTCTCACAAGTGAAAAATATGACATCCTTCCCTTCACACCTAAATAAAATTAAAAGCATCATATAATATATCACATAACATCTTGTAACATCAATAATCATAAACCATTCCAAATTAAGGTAACACATTCTACTTCTAGCATATTCACACATGTCATAATCATCATCAAAATAATCAAAGACTAATCAACATCTAACCTCACTACTCCATCATTTATTAAGCATATATCAGTATGATAAGCATACACGTGATAAGTCCTTACCTATAACATCACACATAGTCATGACAATGATAGTAACGTAGTGTAAAAAATGTAATTATAAAATATTTAATCCACAAGAATTTGGCATAATTATCATAAAAAGGTGAATCATGGAGGGCCACCCCATCCTCCCCCCCTAAGATTCTACTTACTCCTAGAAGCCACAAGGTTAGAATAAAACATACAAACATTAGTCCTAAAATTTATTAAATAATACCATGTTTACCTTTCCTTTAATGTAAATACAAGCAACATAACTAACTTACCTATGATTTGAGTTCAACAATAGGTAAAAATATCCTAACCTACTCATTTCCTTCCTTTTCCTAATTCCTAAAGTAAGATAATATTAGCAAAGATTTCCTTTATGTCACACAGTCTTCACAATCAATGCATTTAATAAATGATACAACATAATACATCACTCTTCAAAAATTACATTAAACATACCAAATCACTCAAACTCCTACCAAAAGCTACCACTCCAATAGAAATCCTTGTGGGATAAGATTTTCATTCAACAATCTCATATAACACACTAAACTTAAAGCGTAGTAAAGTCTCAACTAGGGACAAAAAATATCAACACATGCTTATAAATTCTAACACACACCATATTCAAAAATCCACATCGACATTCATATTAATTAGCTCTACAAAAATTAAATGATCATTTGTCGAAAGAATCTATAGTTCATTATCATCTAACTATCACATATTAAGTGAACTTATTCATCCCATAAGTTTAAAAAGGTTACAAATGCATCTTATCATGAAAACAAATTTCAGTTATTCAACTACCTGATACCATCAAGTTTCCCAACATGACTGGCTCATATTCTCCCTTAACACACTATCAAAAGTTCAAATTGAACTTGATAAAAATATCACTTAGCAACTAAAACTAGGGCCAAAAATACTAAAAATATGGAATGACCACCATAATGTTGGATATTGTTGGATATTTCTGATATTTGGTTGTCATTGATGTCAACATTATTGGCATTAATGTCTTTAAGGATGTATATGTCAAGGATATTGAGAAAATTGTAATAAAATAAGTTGCAGGTTGTTAGTGAAGCAGTGAAGTTCAGAATATTGGATAGTTTAGTATATTGATGGTGAGAAGTTGTGGATTAAAGAGTTTTTTTTCAAGTATATCTAGTTTATCCACCAAAATTTTTAGAGGTTCGCATGAAGATTTGATCAAGTTATGAGTATTTGTGTTCTAAAAGTTGTTTTGTTGCTTTAGTTGGTGTTCTTGAAAGAAGATGATGTGATTTTGGTAATCTGAGTTTTTGTGAATTCTTATATGGTGCTTCATGATGCTTGTGGATGTTTCTAGATCATACTCTATCTGTGTTGTTGGTTCACATTGATCGTTTTGCTCGTGATTGGTGATTTTATGTTGCGATTTCATGTTTTTCATGTTCATGACCGACAAGGTGATTGTAGCATGTTGTTGATCTTTGAGGAATTTTTTTTAAGGTGTTTTATGTTCGAGACATGGTTTTTTGGGTCCTTACTATGTTTTGACCGACATTGGTTTATTCACATTGATAATTGTTTATTAATTTGGGTTGACAGTTTGTACACATTTTATATTTTGTTGGGTCGACATGTAGTTGATGATATCATTAGATGCGGATATATGACAAATTGTTTATACCATTTGTGGTGTGTGGTGTGTGAATTGTGAGTGTTATGTGAGAATAAATTTTAGATCTTTCGAAGGAAAATGTAAAGTGTGAAGAAGAGTGATCAAAAGGAGTGTTCATGTGCTTAATCAAAACTGTAATCAGGTATTAGTAGATGTTATTTTCTCAATTCAAGATCTCTTAGATGGATGTAATCTGAATGCGACTTTAAGATAGTGTGTCTTCCTTTGGGAAGTAATCCTTTTTGTATTTGACCAGTGAGATTTAGGTAGTGTGCCTAAATGCATGTGCATTCCCCATTTATAATACTTTTAACAGAGTATAAACTTGTGGATTAACCTCCACCATGTTTTTCCCCCTCATAGGGTTTCCATGCAAAAATCTTGATGTTATGTATGTTTCTGATGTGGTGATGATTTTTTATTTCATGATTAATTATCAGATCTGGGATTGAGTTTAATAAGTATAATTTTTGTGACAACTGATTCACTCCCCCCTCTTAGTCATCTTCCCTTGTGTTTCCAACAATTGGTATCAGAGCAGGTTCCTCTGGAGAAGCTTGATTACTTGAGGTGATCCGGGATGACGACATATAAAAATGATAGTATGAGATTTGATGGAGTAAATTAATCTCTGTGGAAAAATAAAATGGAGTGTCATCTAAGATGCATTGGTGAACCCTACTAGATAATTACAAAGAATAGATATGTCATTCCTTAGAATGGTCCTTCTACTATAGTGAGATTAAGGAAGCCAAGTACAACATCAGGGCTAAGGAAGCATTGTTGAGTGCTTTGACTGATTTCAAAATGAAAAATGTAATGGAGCTAAAGACTGCTTATGAGATCTGGAAAAATTTGGAAACCTTGTATGAAGGTGATACCCATGTGAAGATTGCTAAGTTGTAGAGCTTGAAAGGGAAAATATGAAACATTGAGAATGGGTGAAGATGAGAACATTACTTCTTTTATGCAAAGAGTGAATGAAATTGTGTGTATTATTAGATGTGTTGGTGGAACATTGGAAGAATCAAAGATTTTTACTAAGGTGCTCAGATCATTTCCTGCAGCATACAAACACAAAGTTGCTTCTATTGAGGAGATCCGAACTGTGACAAATATAACTAGAGACATGTTGATTGGTAAGCTTGTTTATTTTGAGTTAAGTGAGTTTGGTGAATCTCTTCCTAAGAAAAAATTTGCATTCAAAGCTACTGTATCCGGGAAAGACAAGTAGAGATATGATCTGAGAGAAATTTATTCTAGAGAAATGTCCAAGTATGAGTAGGAAATGAGAGATATTGAAGAAGAAGATAGAAAACTAGATGAGCTTGGATTGCTTCTTGTCAAGCGAGTAGCCAAAGGAGAAGGTAAGTATAAAGGTAAATTTCCTCTTAAATATTTTCCTTGCAATAAGATAAGTCATTTTTCCTCAAGGTGTCCTAAAAGAGTTGTTAATTTCAAGATCTAACAAGCCTAGATTCCAGAGAAAGTGTTATTTTTTTGTTGGTGAAGGTGTGACAAATGATAAATCTAATAAAGGGAATGCAACTGAGGATGAATTTTTATTTATTTCTATCAAGGAAATTAATCTTGTACCTACTAAATCTACGAGTTGCATGAATGTGGAGAAAGCTCTAGCTTCCCTAGTTGAACAAAAAGATGAATGGGTGATCAATAGTGGATGCTCTCATCACATGATAGGTGATAAAAGTAAATTTGTGAGTTTTGAAAAGTATGATGGTGTTGTTGTAAGACTTGGTGATGAAAAATTTGGTGTAATTTATGGTAGAGGATCCATTCCTTTTGATGGTAAGCATAATATTGATGATGTTTTATATGTGGAAGGTTTGAAACAAAATATTTTAAGTGTTGGACAGATGGTTGACAAAGGGATATAATCTTCAATTCAAGGATAAAAAGTGAAAAATATTGGGGAGTTCTAGAAATGTGATTGCATCTGGTACAAAAAAAAGGTAATATCTTTCACCTAAGTATTGTTGGTAAAATTTGTCTGATTTCTCAAGTTGGTTGACCAGGCAGTGAGATATCTTCCTAAGTTGATAAAACCTACTAATACTATATACAAGGAATGTCACTTAGGAAAGAAAACTAGAGTCTCATTCAGAAGAAAACAATATTGTTCAAATGAAGTATTGGATCTTGTGCATACTAACTCATGTGATCCTTCTAGAATCAAAATTTTACAAGGTGACGGGTATTTCATGTTACTTATTGATGATTATTCTAGATTGATGTGGGTTAACTTCTTAAGGGAAAAATCTGAAGCTCTAGAGAAATTCAAGATTTTCAAGGCTATGGTTAAGACAGAGACAGGTCTGAAGATTAAATGTTTGAGATCAGATAGAGGTGGTGAATTCAATTTCTATGAGTTTAATTATTTCTATGAAGAGCATGGGATAAAGAGACAATTATCAGCCCCACAAACCCCTCAACAAAATGGAGTTGTGGAAAAGAAGAAAAAAAAAATTCAATAAGTTTTTAGGACTATGATGTTGGAAGGAAATGTTCCTCATATCTACTAGAGAGAAGCTGTGAGTATTGTTGTTTACACTCTCAACTGGGTATATGTCAAAGGAGATACTGGTAAGACTCCTTATGAGCTATGGTTTGGTCATAAGCCTACTATTAGATACTTCAAAATCTTTGGAAGCAAATGTTATATAAAAAGAGATGAAGATATAGGAAATTTTGATGCTAGAACTGATGAAGGAATCTTTCTTGGTTATTCTACTAAAAGTAAAGTCTAATGGTTCTACAATAAGAGATTGAGGAAATTAATTGAAATTGAAAATGTAAAGGTTGATGAAGACACATTTAGACCATCTATAGCCTGTGGATATGATTCAAACAATTAGAATGAGAGTTTAGATAAAGGAAAGAAAGTTCAAATCATTTCGGTGAATCAGGAAAATCAAGAGGAAGAAAATAGTGAAAGTGAAGATGCAATATCACAAGAGATTGATTCAAGAGCTTAAGACTCTAAGGTATGTAAGGCTAACTCATTCAAAAGGTCAGATTATAGGTGATAAGAACAAAGGTGTTCAAACTAGGAGAAGAATTATAGCAGAGTACTGTTTGATTTCAAAGACTGACCCTAATAGTGTCAATGAAGCATGCAAAGATGAACATTGGATGGAAGCAATGAAAGAAGAGTTACAAAAAATTGAAAAGAATGATACATGGATTCTTTTTCCTAGACCTAAGGACAAAAATCTAATCAAAACTAAATGGGTCTTTTGGAATAAACTGAACGAGCAAGGTGAAGTTGTTAGAAGCAAAGCAAGACTACTGTGTAAGGATATTCTTAGATGGAAGGAATTGAATTTGAAGAAACTTTTTCTCTGGTTGCTAGGATTGAAGTTGTGAGACTATTTTTTTCCTATGCTACTTACAAAAACTTCAAGGTTTCTCAAATGGATTTCAAGTCAACATTTCTAAATGGTGAATTGGATGAAGAAGTGTATATTGAGAAACTTGATGGATTTTAATTGACTGATTAGGGAGATATGGTTTTCCAATTGAAGAAATAATTGTATGGACTTAAGCAATCCTTAAGCATGGTATTCCAAAATAGACAAATATTTGTTGAAGCTTGGATTTAACAAAGGTATTGTTGATAGTAATTTATATTTCAAGATTGATCATGATAAAGATTTGGTTGTTGAAGTCTTTGTTGATGATATAACTTTTGGATGAGATGATATCTTATGCATGAATTATTTTGATGAGATGTAGAGTGAGTTTCAAATGTCTATGATTGGAGAAATGAAATTATTTTTGGGATTGCAAATTACTCAGCTAGATAAAGGGATCTTTATATCTCAGTAAAATTATATGAAAGAAATACTAAAAAAGTTTGGTTTGGAAGATTCAAAGCCAGTTGGTACACCTATGGTGACTAGATGTAATTTGACTCAAAATGATGATTCTCCTAAGAAAAATCAGACTAGATACAGATCCATGATTGGTGGATTGTTGTATTTGACTCAAACTATACCTGATATCATGAATGATGTATGCATTGTTGCAAGATTTAAAGATAATCCTAAGGAATCTCATGTGACAACTGTAAAGAGAATTTTCAGGTACTTGAAGGGAACAATTGATTTTGGCCTATGGTATCCTAAAGATGATGACCTTACTTTCAGTGCTTTTACTGATGTTGACTGCGCTGGATATCTGGATGATCAAGAGTGTAATAGTGGTGGTGCATTTTTCTTGGGAAAGAAGTTGATTTCATGGTTAAGTAAGAAGAAGAATGTCATTTATTTATCTACTGTAGAGGAATAATACATTGTTGCTGCTAAAAATTGTACTAAAGTATTATGGATGAAGTGTTGATGGTGTTTTTTGCACAACAACTAAGACAAAATATATAATATCCCATCTCTCTTGAAAGGTTGATCTCTATGAACAAAGAGATATCCCCAAGGTCTATCAGGTGTCAGGTCATGACAATGTAGTGGAACCACTCAGTGATAAATGTGAAAATGCTGGTAATCACAAAGGGACCTTACAAAACAAATGTTGGAGACTCTAAACTTATCAAATTTTGCAATAGGGTGATACTTGAATTCCTACTTTAACCATATTTCAAAGAAATAGAAAAAGGTAAGGGTTTTAGAAATCCTAAGGTTGATATTACTAAGGTTTAACCCAGGTTATACCTACAATCTCACAGAAACCGTGCAATCTTCTAAGGAATTAAAGATTTTTCAGATCATGGGCATTCATTCAATAGAACTGGACAAATTCCCATAATTGAACTAAGCATATAAATAATAGTTACAGGTTGACCTTGCACAATAGTCCCACAATCAAGAAGCTACCCAAAGTATGAACCAAAGATTTCTACAACACACCAAGCATTAAATCACAAGCACCATTAAATTGTTTAACTCTAAAACCTAAAATGCATTCAAAAAATTTCAAGCAATTTCAAAGATAGAATAGGAACCATGCAAGACAAATCAATCCAAAGAAGGAACCAATAATAACACAATGTCTTTACTTGTATTGAATCGCCAGTAATAGCAACAATTTTGATATTACGTATTACAACATTTTCTTGAAAATGAAACTAACTCCTAATTCTTCTAATCTATTGTCTAACCCTTTACAAACTTGTCTAACCTCTATTTTCCAAAAATAACCTACTTATTTTTCTAACTTCCCAACCCTTAAAAATGAGGCAAAATGCCATACTTATAGAGATCTTATCGCATGCGAGCCCCCAGCTAGGGTTATAGAGAAGGTTAGCCACCAACCAAATCAACCTAGATAGCTTGCAATAAATCTCCACTTTGCATTGAATACATGAGGCACCTTCCTCAGATCAACCTAGGATCTTTGAAAATCTTGATTCAGAAATAACAAATCCCATAGGCCCCATCCACCATTAATGCCTCACCCGCGCAAAAAAAAATAAAGACAATGCATGTGTAACACATGTTCAAATACGAGCCACCGAACAACATCTGAGTTGGGCACATGCATGACTCTGATCATGTCAAACCATTTTTAACTTTTTACTCCACGTCCACCTCATATGAACAACCATCGAGTGCACCAACCTTTCACATACAGATGGGTTTCATCTCATCGTGGCTACAATATGCATCTGACTGTATTATGCGGATCCCACAATATCTTTAAAGTACGCCCATCCTTCCTTAGGCCTCAAAAATACAACCTATCTGATCCAATATGCATTCAAAACACCCACAATTAATATAGCATCAAAATCCAAGTTAATCCACCAGAGTCCCCAAGGCAAGAAAACCACACAGAATCCCAGGTAGAAGAAGAACCAAAACTAGATGGAAGCAGAAACAAAACCAAAAAAGAAATGGAAACAAAATAGGAGGAAGTGGAACCAAAACTAGACAGGAGGCGAAACCAAAACCAAATAGAGGTGGAACCAAAACAGGCGAAGGTGGAACCAAAACCGGAGGAGGCGAAACCAAAACCAAATGAGACCCCTTTGCAAAGTACCAAGTTCAGTTCCCACCCCAATTTCAGCTCTAACGAAAGAAAAAGGAAGACCAAAGTAGACCAAAGGGGAAGAAACCAACTAAAATTCCCAAAACAATGAAACAACAAAGATTCGGAGATGGGAAGTGGAAGTGGAAGAGAAAGCATAACGAAAACTGGACCATGAACTTTTTTAAGGTTCAGAGTTCAGTTCCATCCCAACTCCACCTCTGACAAATGAAAGAAAACAAGAAAAACAAGGAAAAAATAAGGGAAAAAGACAACCCAAAGGCCAAAGACAAGGAAAACAATGAAGAAAAGAAGAAGGCAAGGAGCGGAGCTGCAACCAGAACTGGAACGAAAAATGAAATGTGATCTTTTTAAAGTTCAAAGCTCAATTCCATCCCAATTTCGCCTTTGATAGAACAAAAGAAACAAGACCTTAGGAGGAAAATAGCAAATCCCAAGACCCAAATAGAAACACCAAGGACAAATAAAAGGAAAAGGAAAACCACCCCTAGAGACGACATCCACGAGACTCCATAACCACTAGGAACTCAACACAAAGGAACCCTACAACCAAGACAAGCCCCAAAGACCAAAAACCCCAATATTTTCAAAGAAAAGCTCAACAAAAGGGCAAGGCCATAGAAAAGAGCCAAAATGCCAAGAAAAAAGGGGGGTCCCTACTTTCAGTGGGGTGTGTGTGCAAAATTGCACCACAAATAGCGTCTCCACTATGGAAATGCTCTAGAGCATTTCAATGACAAACTGAAATCAACCCAAAATCTCTGGTTTCATAGACCAGATATCGAGTTACATGTGGAAAAGATTTCAAAAATCATAAACAAACAAATATTTCTAGTACTTGGGTTGAAGTGTGTGTGTATGCATTCATTTCACTTTCCTTAGTTGCAACAAGGACCCAACTTAGTCCGATAGGGCTACATAAAGATTCTAACTCCAAAAGCAACCTAGATAGAGCCTCGCTTCCAGTTAGGCATCCATAGCCCCGATGAGATTATCACTATGATCCTCCCTAGCATAGCTCTACTGCCAGCCAAACATCCATAGCCCTGGTAGAGATACTAGGATACCCCTAATAAGGTAAACATTTCTTTTGATTTTCAAAATTTTCTTTTCCTTTCCTCTTTTCGATATTCTCTTTAAGATCTTTTAAACTTTCTCTTTCACCTTGCAAGTGATGAAGGCTGCACTCAGGGATGAGAACCACAATGACACTGGAGTAGAATACAATATTTTTCATCTAGTCAGACCTCACAAGGACCATATGCAACCTTGGAAACCTTAAGATTTGTGTGTAAGTATGAGACCCAAATATATTCCAAAATTTGACTTAATCAAGTGACTCCAATTCCAAGTATATGCAACATCAAATAAAGGGATTCCACCAATTGACTCTGAAGAGATGATTGAATTTTTTAAAAGAAATTTTCAGAAAAAACACAAGAAAGAAACTAATTATACAGATGCAACAAACCTGAAAGAAATCCAGAACCCAAAGAAAGAGCAGAGCAAAAATAAAAACCAACCAAAGCAAACCAATGCAGAAACAAAAAAAATAGAAAGAAAATCTAATCAAACTATGTACAAGGAAAGAGTTGTAAACAACTTACGATTGGAAATAATGCTTCAAATACTTCCCATTGACATGCAGTGGGATATTTTCTCTAGTGAGAGTTTTCAAATGGAAAGCATTATCCCTCAAAATCTCTGTAATCTGATAAGGGTTGAGCCAAAGTCTATCAAATTTTCCATGCTCCTATTTTTGGTCATGGGCTTTATCACAGTAGAGAACCAAGTCAGAGATTCTAAAGGCTTTCACATTAGCTCTCCTATCAAACCATCTCTTCACTACACCTTGATGTTTGGAAAAATTTTCGAGGGCTTCATCTCTTTTCTCTTCAAGGTGTAACAGTTCAGCTAGACGAGCTTCACTCTTATTATCCTCATCATAATATTCATTAATGAATTGAAAAGTAGGGATCTTTAGCTGGATGGGAAACACAGGTTCCAAACCATACACTGAGTGATAAGGAGAGGTTCCTAAGGATAATTTTTTTCTAGTGTAATTTTCGCAAAGAGAAAATCTAAACTGGGTGTGCTAATCCTCTAGGTTCTTCTCTAATAGTTTATGAATGACTATCAAAAGGTTCTTATTAGAGGACTTAGCCCACCCAATACCCTGTAGATAGTAATTTGATGCAAATTTTATGACAATCCCATGACAATAAGAATAGTTAGAAAAATTTAATGATGCAAAATCAAGACCATTATCACAAACCAAAGCCAATGGACATCCAAAGTGATTAATAATACTTGACTTAGTGAAATTGATTACCACTTCTAAAGTGCATTATTTGCATGCAAGAGCCTCAGTCTATGTAGTAAAGTAATCAGTTATAGTAAGAATATACCTATGGCCCATAGATGAAGGTGGATTGATTGGACCTATAAAGTCCATTCCCCATTGTGTAAATTGTTTTACCTCTATGACTGTTGATTCTTTGGCATAGTTTGATTCTTACTTTAGGGGATCAACTGAATGTTGAAGGCATAAAATCCTTCAATGAGATCCCATACTCTTTGCCTATAGTTGGTCATTCTTTTGTTATGGCACGAGTATTTTTTCCTTACATGTTTAACTACTAGCTCAGAATCTCCAAATACTTGCAAGATCTTGAATTTCTTTCTTAGTGTCATTAATAATCCATGGACCAAAGCCTCATACTCAGCTACATTATTAGTGCATTGGAACTGGAGTCTATGAGTAGAAAATAAGGTTTTACCTTTAGGGATGATTAGTTCAAATTTTGCTTCAACACCCTACTTTGATTTGGATCCATCAAATCCCAATGTCTAGCAACCATCAGCTCTTGATTTCTTTGAACTAACCTTGTCCTTTCTATTGCTTGGAGGCTCTTCAGGAAGCCTTGGGTTCTTTAATTTTTGATCATTTTGAGCACTTTGCATATCCAACCTGATAGTTGGGGTTGGATTAATACATCTTTGTATCTGATCCACTGTAGTTTGGCACAAGCAACACTCTAGCTCAGAGTGAGGGGTATTATGAACTCTACACCGATGAGGGAGAGAAAATTCTTTGAAATTAATGTTTCTACCCAATTGAAACTAATCCTCCACTCATTTCGGGATAAACTCTTGGAAACTATCTAGCAAGCTAAGTTGTGTATATTCTTTATCATCAGGTTCCTCTATTTGTTCAAGAAGTACTTCAGAACTATGGGCTCCTGATGTGGATTCATCAGAGAATCTTTGCAACATAAGGACTTCTTCTATGTCTGAAATAGGGGTGGCCAGGACATAGTTCCCCATGCTAACTTCAAACACCAATATCTCATTCAAAGTATTATGATATTCAATTATCACATACTTCATTTTGGGTTCTCTTTCAATTCTAATTTGATTTGGGACTCCTTTCCAGGGGAGCCACATGTGAGAATGATTTGTGGATGTATATCCATTTAGTGCCTTGGTGAAATCTCGACCCAAGATCAAACCATAAGTGTCAAGAATATCTGTCACTTGAATATTAAGAACTTGTTGCACTCTAGGGTCCAAAGCAACTTGCATGGGGATCATGTTTAGTTCTCCCACTATATTTACCTCTATTTTTTCCAATTAGGTGACCTTATTTTGAGAGGTTGTAGGGGTAGTACCTAGATCCCTACAGATAGAAAAAGGCATAACGTTTGTAGATTCCCCTGAATCTAGAAGACAATTGTGTGAATTCTTCCCAAAGATATGAACAAAAATCAGGAAGGGAGGGGTTTCCATATTGCCCTGGAAAAAACTCAATTGAGTGTCAAATTTTGTAACTTGGTTCTTATCCTTTTCTTTACCTCTGTCTCTAGGTTGTGGTTGACTTGGACCTTTAGGTGCCTGTGAACTAGGAGGCATGCTGACTGCCTCATCAACTGCTACTCCTTGTGGTGTTGTACTTGAATTGAAAGACCCTAGGACTTCATTTTTGATTTCAGGAACCCTTAACAAATCAAAATTAGAGAGACTCACCTTTACTTTCTTGAGTTCTTCAATCACATATTCCCCTAATTTTCCCACATTCATGCCAGTGTGGGTCTCCTTAGGATGACCAATCTGCTTATCCTTTGTTACATCAACATTGCTTCCTTTTGACATATCAGGTTGTGCTTCTCTTGCAAAGTATTGTGTTGGCATCTAAGGGTAAGATGGATTACTACTGGCATGTGGCTTTGGTGGAGTGGTAAAATTTCTTGGAGGAATAGATGTAGTAAATGGGCTACCAGCTGGTGGATTCTTGTTAGGCCTACTGCTCAAATCATACTTTCTTGTAAGTTGCTGAAACATCTGTACTTATTCAATATCAAGTTCATCTTCATCCAAGGAACCATTATCATTTTTAGTTCCCTCATTAAATAACTAAGAGATTTCATCTTCATTGAGCACTTTCTCAACCTCTTCATTATAGCTACTTGACTCATCCTCTAGTTGATTCTCTTCATCCCTCAGGAAAGGATCATGATTCAACACCAAAACTAGGGAATCATATGGATTTGAGGGTACCAACTCTCAACTAGTGGAGTTTTTTTCAACTTCATACTGAAAGATGGAAGAAACAGTTTGAAATTCAGAACATTCTAGCTCAAAGTGTTAGCTTGTCTTGTGAAGCTTGCACCACCCTAAAAAAGCTACTTTGGCTAGATATACTTCACTCAGAGGTTTCTCTTGATTGGAAGATTGGTCTAGTGGAGTGGAGAATCCTCCATTATTAGTTCTGGTATTTTATGACCTATTCTACCTAGGGGGTTGTCTCCTTTCAAATCCTTGTCCACCTTGTTGACCTCTATCAAAGTTTTGACCAGAACCCTGGCATCTTTCAAAATTCTAATTTTTGTCAGAGTGTTGCCCTTGTGGAACATCCTGATTCTCCCTATTGTAATTTTATTGCATGCTCCTCTGAGTAGCTTGGAGTTGGCTATTTTGACTCCTCAAGTAGGTTACCTCCATATTCAACTTCTTCACTTGCTCAGTTAGCTCATCTAATCTTTCCTTATCAAGACTAATATAAGGCATTGAGTTTACATTGTTTGGGGGGTATCCTGACACTCCTTCAGGACCTACAAATTGATTCAAAACTTTTGAGTTCTACAAATATGTAGGGAAACCAACTTGTGGATATTGAAAAAGGGGTTGATTGGCACCCTGTTGTGGATAACTGGGCATTGGGTGATCTTGACTTATTTGATGACCTGGGTATGGAACCAAAGGAAATTGTGGAATGGGATTCATAATGGGAGTGTGATTAGTCAGTGCCTGGTTAAGAGCGTGGACTTGAACAGGATGAGCAATTGATCCTAGAGATAGCAAGGGTCCTGACAGGTGTTTTCTTAGTTCAGTATTGACCTTAAAAACCTTTGTGTATGCAATGAGTAGGGTATTTGGAGGATTAGTTCTCCACTTAAGGAAGGTGGATGTAAGACTATCTAGGGCCTCAAAATAGAATTCTAAGGTAGTGGCATCATCCACAACATAAGGTGTATGTAATCTAGTGTATGCATGGAAGAACCTATTATTGAATGATCCTATAGGCTCATTAACTTCTCTCTTAACTCCGGTAAACTACATGTACAACTTTAAACTTCTGCAAAAATTTAGCCTCAAGTTTAGCTCAATTATTAATGGATCCAACAGGTAAATGGTTATACCAATAAAAGGATTCTTCTTCTAGAGAATAAGGGAAAATTCTACATGCAACATCCTCATGATTAATCCCTCTATCTCTTAGAAAAGTTTGAAATATCCTAATATGCTCCTTTGTTGTTTTATTAAGATCACTCATGTGAAACTTAGAGCAAAAATTCTCAAGGTTCTTGGGCATAACATTGTAGTTGTTGAAGGATAGAGGTGACAGGATATTTTCCAAGAAGTCCATTGGTGGAAGTGGAGGTTATAAAGATTGAGTGATGATTGGTTGGGATTGTTGAATGGAACCAGCCTCAGAATCAGAATCAAATGAGGGGGATGAGGGTGAGGATGGTGGAAATGATGGATCAGATGATGAATCCTCCCTTCTACTGGTGCTTCTTGACCTATTTGGAGGTGGCAGTTATTGAAACTCTTCTTCTTCTCCTAGGGTAGATCTAGTTCTACTTCTGATTCTCTCAAGAGAAAGGGCATTTATAAAATTCTCCAAATTTCTTATTCAAACCCTCCTTCTAGCACCAATCCTATTGATGGTTTTTTCTACATAGCAACAACTCAGACATAATATAAAATATCATATCTCTCTTGAAAGGTTGATCTCCTTGAACAAAGAGATAACCCCAAGGTCTCTCAGGTGTGAGGTCATGACATTGTAGTGGAACCACTCAGTGATAAATGTGAAAATATTGGTAATCATAAAGGGACCTTACAAAAAAAAATTGGAGACTCTAAACTTATCAAATTTTGCAACAGGGTGATACTTCAATTCCTATTTTAACTGTAGTTCAAATAAATAGAAAAAGGTAAGGGTTTCAAAAATCCTAAGGTTGATATTATTCCTAAGATCAACAATACCAATGAATAAATTATTGGAATAGACCAATCCCTTTAAAACTAATTTTTGTTTAACCCAGGTTATACTTGCAATCTCACAAAAACAGTGCAATCTTCTAAGGAATTAAATATTTTCAGATCATGGAAATTCATTCAATAGAAATAGATAAATTCCCACAATTGAACTAAGCACATAAATAACAGGTATAGGTTGACCTTGCACAATAGTCCCATAATCAAGAAGCTACCCAAAGTATGAACCAGAGATTTCTACAACACTCCAAGCATTAAATCACAAGCACCATTAAATTTTTTAACTCTAAAACCTAAAATGCATTCAAAAAATTTCAAGCAATTTCAAAGATAGAATAGGAACCATGCAAGAAAAATCAATCCAAATAAGGCACCAATAATAACACAATGTCTTCACTTGTATTGAATCACCATTAATAGCAACAATTTTGATATTATGTATTACAACATTTGCTTGAAAATGAAACTAACTCCTAATTCTTCTAATCTATTGTCTAACCCTTTACAAACTTGTCTAACCTCTATTTTCCAACAATAACTTGATTCTTTTTCTAACTTCCCAACCCTTAAAAATGAGGTGAAATTTCATACTTATAGAGATCTCATCCCGTGCAAGCCCACAACTAGGGTTATAGAGAAGGTTAGCCACCAACCAAATTGGCCCAGATAGCCTACAATAAATCACCACCCTACATTGAATGCATGAGGTGCCTTCATCAAATCGACCTGGGATCTCTACAAATATTGATTCAGATAGAACAAACCCCATAGGTCCCATCTGCCATTAATGCCTCGCCCATGTGAAATAGAAGAACAACAACGGGTGTGCGATGCAAGTTTGAATACAAGTTTCCTATCAACATTTGAGATGGGCACATGAATGACTCTGATCGAGTCAAACCAGTTTGAACTTTCCATGCCATGTCTACCTCATATGAACAACCATCGAGCACATCAACCTTTTGTGTATAGATGGGTTTCATCTGACCACAATCATAATATGCACCTGACTATATCTCACAGATCCCGCAATATCTTCAAAGTATGCCCATCCTTCCTTCGACGTCGATAACAACAACCTGCCTGATCCAATCTACATTCAAAAGGGCCATAATTAATATAGCATCAAAATGCAAGTTAATCCACCAAAGTCCCCAAGGCAAGAAAACCATGCACAAGCCCAGGCAGAAGCGAAACCAAAACCAGACAGGAGCAGAAAAAATCAAAACAAAAATGGAAATAAAATAGGTAGAGGTGGAACCATACTAGATGGAAGGCGGAACCAAAACCAGGTGGAGGTGGAACCAAAATAGGCGAAGGTGGAACCAAAATTGGTGAAGGCAGAACCAAAACTAGATGGGACCCCTTTGCAAAGTATCAAGTTTAGTTCCCATCCTGATTCCAGCTCCAACAAAAGAAAAAGGAAGACCAAAGCAAACCAAAGGGGAAGAAACCAACCCAAAGGCCCAAAACAATGAAACAACAAAGACGCGGAGATGAGAAGCGAAATGAAAATCAGAACTGGAATGGAAACTGGACCATGAAATTTTTTAAGGTTCAGAGTTCAGTTCCATCCTAGTTCCGCCTTCGAAAAATGAAAGAAAAAATTCAAACCAAGGAGAACCTAAGGGAAGAATAAAACCCAAAGGCCGAAGACAAGCAAAACAAGAAGGCAAGGAGCAGAGCCAAAATCGGAACTGGAATGGATACCAAACCATGAACTTTTTAAGGTTCAGAGCTCAGTTCCATCCCAGTTTTGCCTCTGATAGAACAAAAGAAACAAGGCCTTAGGAGGAAAATAACAACTCCCAAGACCCAAACAAAAACACTAAGGACAAAAAAAAGGCAAAGGGAAACCACCCCCAGAGAGGACATTCGTGAGACTCCATAACCACTAGGAACTCAACACAAAGGACCCTACAACCAAGACAAGAACCAAATACTAAAACCCTCAAGATATTCAAAGACAGGCTCAAAAAAAGGGCAAGGCCACATAAAAGAGCTAAACGGCCAAGCAAAAAGGGGGGTCCCTAATTTTAGTAGGGTGTGTGTGAAAAATTGCACAAATTGAAGTAGATGTTGAAAGATATCAGAGTTGTGTATGATGAACCTATTGCTATATTCTATGATAATTCAATTTCTATTAACATTTCTAAGAATCTGATGCTGCATTAAAAAACCAGACATATATCTATCAAGTTTCACTTTTTGAGAGACAAGGTGAGTGAAAAGGAAGTTAGATTGGAGTATGTGCCTACTAAGGAACAAATTCCAGATATCTGTACCAAGCCCTTTCCTAAGGATAATTTTGAGTATCTCAGAGGGAATCTAGGGGTGACTACCCCTCCTAATCAGAATTAAGATGCATTGACTTGCATCAATTTGTGCATTTCATAGTCATATCTTGAGATTCAAATTGATGTTGTGGTGGTTTCTACTCAGGGGGAGTAGTCAGATGTTCAAATATGTGATTTGGATCTTGTGTGGAGAAAGATAGTATACCTGTGTCATCTATGTCAAAGGGGGAGAAGAGACGTGTGAAAAATTATGAAAGAGTTAAAGAGAAAATATTCAAAATAAAAGGGGGAGAAAGTGCTAAGAGAAATTATCGTCGATGGTATTTTTCACATCGTGTGTTGCCATCAATGCCAAAGGGGGAGATTTTTGGATATTGTTGATATTTGGTTGTCATTGATGTCAACACTATTGACATTAATGTCTTTAAGGTTGTATATGTTGAGGATATTAACAAGATTGTAATAAAATTAGTTGTAGGTTATTAGTGAAGCAGTGAAGTTTAGTATTTTGGATAGTTCATTATATTGATGGTGAGAAGTTGTGGATTAAAGGGTTTTTTTTCAGGTATATCTAGTTTATCCACTAAAATTTTCAGAGGTTCGCATGAAGATTTGATCAAGTTATGAGTATCTGTGTTTTGACAGTTGTTTTGTTGCTTTAGTTGGTGTTCCTGAAAGAAGATGATGTGATTCTGCTAATCTGAGTTGTTGTGAATGCTTATGTGGTGCTTCATGATACTTGTGGATGTTTCTAGATCATAATCTATTTGTGTTATTGGTTTGTATCGATCATTGTAATCGCGATTGGTGATTTTATGTTGTGAGTTCATGTTTTTCATGTTCATGGCCGATAGGGTGATTGTAGCTTGTTGTGGATCTTAGAGGAAAATTGTTTAAGGTGTTTTGTTTTCAAGACATATTTTTTTGGGTCCCTACTATGTTTTGGCCAACATTGGTTGATTCATATTGATAATTATTTATTAATTTGGGATGAAAATCTGTACACATTTTATATTTTGCTGGGCTAACATGTAGTTGATGTTATCCCTAGATGTGGATATATATGACTAATTGTCTATAAAATTTGTGGTGTGTGGTGTGTGAAGTGTGAGTGATATGTGTGAATAAAGTTCAGATATTTCAAAGGTAGAAGTAAAGTGTGAAGAAGAGTGAGAAGAAGAAAGAGTTTTCATGTGCTTAATCAAAATTGTAATCAAGAATTAGTAGATGCTATTTTCTTAGTTCAAGATCTCTTGGATGGATGTAATCCAAATGTGACTATAAGACAATGTGTCTTCCTTTGGGTAGTAAGCCTTTTTGTATTTGAGCAGTGAGCTCTAGGTAGTGTGTCTGAATGCATGTGCATTCCCCCATTTATAATACTTTTAACAAAGTATAAAATTTTGGATTAACCTCCACCATGGTTTTTCCCTTAACAGGGTTTCCACACAAAAATATTGGTGTTATGTGTGTTTCTGATGTGGTGATGGTTTTTTCTTTCATTTTTAATTATCGAATATGAGATTAAATTTAATAAGTATAATTTATGTACAATTGATTCGCCCCCCTCTCAGTTGTCTACCCTTGTGTTTCCAACACATAAGAGATTGAAAAAGAATACTGAAGAGGAGAAATTATCAATTTCAACATTAAATCATGAAAAATGTCGGCAATTCAACACCCATAATGAATAAAACATGACAAGCGTCACAAAATAAATGAAAAGAAAAGATTTTGGTGGCCAGTCCTAGCATAAGAAAATCAAAATATATCATGCTATCCCTCAACATTAAAAAACACCAATCTAAACATATCTTGGCAAAAAACCATACCAAACATAACCATAAAACAAGGTGACTAATGTCAGCCACCCAAAGGGAGTAACCACTACACAATACCTAAGACCACATTTTCCTGAGTGTGCTAGATATTGCACACCAGACACATTAGGTGATTGGGTTATAAATACATCTCTCTTAAGAAAATTTGGACAACAATCAAATAATCATGGTTCCCTACTCCTTACATTCATTTATTATTTTTTAATGCAATACAATATTTTTCCTTGCACACTAGCGTTCATGCAACCATCCTTTATGTAAATAACATATACAAGAGAGAGAGAAATATAGTATTTCACACCCACACAAGGTAAACACCAAACACTTATCCAAAGTTCCTTCTGATATCTCTATTGGTTCTAAAAAATGCAAGTTTTAACCATAAGAGTTTTCCAGACCCTTACAACACTTTTGGACAACATACAAGGCCAATTATACAATTAAACCTTCTACTCTTTAGGTTTTGCAAGACCTAGGTGGGTGAACCTATGTGAAACATGTAGATTTAAAATGAATTTCTTGCCAAACAGTCTATCCACAATGGCAAGTAGGCATGGATAGACAAAAGGACACCATAAATAATCCTACCACTCAAATTAAATGAAAGGTTTTTGAATCAATTATTTATTTATAATGGATTGATTACTTTGGGATATGGCAGATCAATACCTTCTTTCTACTGGGCAATGGAGTCAAAAATGTTACTAATTATACATACATATTTCTCCCTGACACAATTTAAGTTGTTAGACACTTTACGGGATGAAGTTTAGATGACTGGCATGTAACTTCATCAATTTATGACTAGCATAAATAGTGTTGAAATATTTTATTACTTAGCTCTCTTTCAATTATCCAAAAGAAGTCTCACATACACTATGATTCACTTAAAAGGAATTTAACTCTGACTTGCAGACACCATTAAATGAAATCACACAAAGTGAAGAAATGCACTTTGAAGAATTAAAATATACTTGACATTTGAACTCAAATAATCGAGAAACTCCAAATTGGAGAAAACTAAAATAGAAATTGATAGTTATAACATCACAACAACAAAAATCAGAAAGGAATTTGGTCAAGAAATCATCTCCATTGCACTATTTCCAGAAGGTTTTCTTTTTTACATTATCTCATTCCCAAAACCCTCTCCCTCTATAACAAATTTTTCAGAATATCTATACATAATATCTGAAGAGTCACAACCCTTCACCGTTTTGGTAAAACCATTTAAATTCTATCACAGAGATTAAAATATTCAATTATATTGCCTTTCAGAAAATTAAATATTTCTTACAATAGTTTCACCTTCAATTTTTCGTTTTATCCTTTCCCACCTATATTTCTTATCTTATCGACATTTTATACTTTACATTGCCTTTATCTTATTTTCCCATGGCTTCCATTACGTTTAATGCTCTACCGTAGGTTTGAATTTTCCACTCATGGTTATGTGGTGCCTAGCCCTGACGATTAACCTCGTTGTTTACCGCATTACCACGGTCTATCAAATGACCCCCTATGGTACCGCAGTGGGCCTCCTTCGTCGTAACTGTCTCTGCTAACCTTTTCCTCCTGTTTGACTCTATTCACCACACTACTATGGTCACTAGCTTGACTGCCAACGGTACTGCAGTAGCCACCAACGGTTATCTCTACCACCTCACCACTATTACCGCATTACCACGGTCTTTATTTTAATGGCTATGGTATAGCGATAATTGCTCACTAACCACCAACTGATCATAGTCTCCTAACTATCAACTATTGCCTCATTGTTTACCGTTGTCACTTACTCACCACCCACCACAATACCGCAGTCTATGTTTAGACCGCATGCAATAGCGCGATAAACACTTAACACCAACCTGCTAACTACCACCGCCATATCGTGAGCCTATTTCGGGAGGTCGCAGTAAGGCGATAAAAGCTTATGGAATGCATATTAAGGGAGCGGTAAGGATTTGAAATGCATAAAAGAATGGACGAGGAATAAAGTGAATAATTTTTGTGAAAAGATAGGCAAATATGGGCTTAAATGGATAAGAAGGCTTAGGATTTTAATTAAAAAAATTTGGTTCTAACAATGGCTCCTATTGGGGATGAGTGGTTTTGCAATCACTGCAAGAATCCAGAAAATCATCTGGGAGAGCAAACCAAGAAAATGATGAAAAATGAAGCCATGGTAGATGGAGGGAATGAACAGATGAATGGTATGAAAGATGGAGCAAATGGAGAATGGAAATGATCCTAAAATACTGTACATGGAAAGGAAAGCAATGCTTTCAGAAAGGGAACTCCTGAGAATGTCCATGTACTAGCAAAACTAGACCCTTCAAAATTTCTTAAACTATTGTGCATGGAAATTACATTTAAAGAGGTTCATTAAGAATTGTCCATGCACTAGAAATCCTTGACCATCTGTTGATCCTTAAGAGAAGAAATGTTTCAGGAACTGCCCATGTACAGACAACTCCTGCTCCTCTCCATACATGTTTTGCAGGAAATATGAATCCTCACCTCCTTTACCAGTTATCACAAAAGGACCCAACCTTAAAGCTTCAAACTTGCCATGCTTCCCCTTATCCTAACACCGAGCATTCCACATCAACACCAAGTCATCCTTTTCAAATTTTCTCTTCTTGGCCCTTTTATCAAAAAGGTACTTCATTTGTGAGTGTAATTTTACATTCTTCTTCTGAGCAACTCTTCTCACTTCATCAAGCTCTACAATTTGTTCCATTCTTTCCTCCATTCGATCTAAAATATCCAAGTCTTCTTGCAAAATAAATTTATATATTGGCAAAAGATTCTACAACAACATCCTAGCCCATGTCCCATATACCAACTCAAATGGAGATTTTCCAGTTTCCCTTTTTACTGTAATTTTGTCTACCCATACAACCAATCTTAACTTCGAATCCCATGCCTTTTTGTCAGTATCCAGTATCCTCTTTATTATCTTCAAAAGATTTTTATTACTTGACTCTGCCTAGCTATTTTCTTATGGATGGTATGGGGCAGAACAAGAAATACTAATTCCATATATTTTGCAAAAATATTTAAACTCATCTAATCTAAAACACATCCCATTATCTATGATCAATTTGACTGGAGTGGAAAACCTAGTCATAACATTCTCCATCAGAAAATTCACTACCACTTTGCTCGTTGCTTGCCTAGTTGGAACATCCTCCACCCACTTAGTAAAATAATCAGTGTCCACTAGTATCCATCTATGCCCTCCACTTGATCTATCCTATATTTCTCCAGTGAAATCAACTCCCCATTGGTGAAAAGGTGCTTCTACCTGCAAAGGTCTAAGTGGCAATGCTCCCTAATACTTCAGTTTTCCTAAAAAAATTTGACAAGCCTCACGCTTTTTCACATACGCAAAGGAATCATTGATTACCCTAGGCCAATAATAACTAGCCCTGAGAATCTTGTGTGCATTAGTCTTAGCAGAATAATGGCCTCCACACATCCCCTCATGAATTTCTTTCAAAACATACTTTTCCTAGGACTCATCTAAACACAAAAACAATATACCATCCCTATTTTTCCATAAAAGGTCTCCTTCTATAAAATCATATTTAGAATCTTGCAATTTTAAAGTTCTCCTTTGATTATCATTCAACCCTTTAGGGCACTTCATATGTTTCAAATAATACATTACATTTGTATACCATGGAGTATGCTCAATACTTGCTATGATTTCACCCTTACCTTCCACATTGTAGATCTAGTTTGCTTCAATATTTGTTTATGCCATTAGCTTGGCTAGACCTGTTCCTCTTACTAACTTAGTAATCTCAATCTCCATGTTGAATTCTTGAATTTTGTTAATCCAGCTGCATCTTTTCCATGTTACTTTTGTCTGCACCAAGATATCCTTCACAACTGCATGTAGGACATAAGCAATTACCTTAGCTCCAACAAGGTAAGGTCTGAAAGCCTTTGCTTCTTTGACCAATGCATAAGCGTGTTTTTCCATAATGTCATATTTCAATTTTGACCCCTGCAAAGATTTATTGAAAAAAGAAACAGGCTGCTCATGACCTTAATCATTTTTTTGTAATATGACAGCAGCTATGGTATGGAATGAAGCAAAAGCAAAAACCAGAAATGGCCTAGTAAAATTAGGGGACTTTAGGATAGGGGATTCTTGGATAACTCTTTTTATGGATATGAAGGCATCCCTAGCTTCAACAGTCTAGTCCAATTTTTCTCCCTTTTTCAACATTTTAGATATAGGTTTAACAATTTCAGAAAAAATGGACACAAACCTCCTAATAAAATTTATTTGGCCAAATAATGATTGGATTGCTTTGACAGTTTTAGGAATGTGAATTTTATCAATGGCCTCTACCCTTTCAGGATATATCCTAACCCCATCTTTTGATACAATATGCCCCAAAATATTACCCTCTATGACAGTAAAATGGCATTTTTTAGGATTAAGACTTATACCATACCCCAAGGCTTTGATGAAGATCCTCTCCAAATCAGCAACATGATCCTCTACCCTTTTGGAATAAGTAGTGAGGTCATCTTGATATACCACCATTATAGCATTGATTAGATCTGCAAATTCCACATCCATGGCTCTTTGAAAGGTAGCTCATGCATTTGTGGGACCAAATGGCATTCTTATATAGACATATGTTCCCCATGGTGTAGTGAATGATGTTTTGTATTGCTCAAATTCTTTGACTTTGACCTGATTATATCTAGAAAATCCATCCATCATTGATAATAGCTCACATCCTGTTACTTTGTGTAATATTGCCTCCATGTTCGAAAGAGGATAATTATCTTTTAGGGAAGCAACATTCAGATTTCTAAAGTCCACACACAGTCTTATGTCCCCATTTTTCCTGACTAGAACCAAATTTGAGACCCATGGTTAATGCCTAATGGGTTTTATGATACCTCCATCTCTAAGCTTTGCTAGCTCCTCTTGTATTTTAGGTTCCAAGGTTGGATTGATAGGCCTCTGCTTTTGTCTAAATGGCTTTGTATCTGCTTTAAGTGGAATCTCATGCTGAAAAAGATCTTCTCTATATGCCTTCAAATCTTCATAAGACCAATAAAACACATGCTTGTATTTTCTCAGCAATGTAATCAACATTCTTCTGATGGTTGGGCTTATTTTCTTTCCAATATAAACCCTCTTTGGTGCTAATTCAGTTCCCAAATTTATTTATTCAATATATTCCTTCTTAATTGGTGTCTACTTTATCAGGGAATGATCACTCCCATCATACACCCTCTCCAATGCCACAAGCCCTTTTGGAAGCTTGTTAGTTTTAAGCTGCAAAACTTCCTTCCAAAATACAGTATGTTTCCCATCCACTTCTTCCACAAAAGCATTGAAATCAATCTCTTGTGCTTCATACTGATCTATACAACAAAGAAACTTCAAAAGGTCAGTATCATCATCAAAAACTTGCCAACTATATATATTGTCAGGGACTGCTGGTCTTGTTTTAAATTCAACCTGAGACACTCCTGCCAAAGTCATATCATCTTTCTTCAAGGTGACATTAGCCAAAAAATCAGCCATCAAGTTTTCAGATCTATCTATCCAATCAATTGAAAATGCATCAAATAGTTCCACTGTATCCCATACAACATTCCTATATTATTTCAACCTCTTGTTCCTTGCAACATACTTTGATCTAATTTGTGACACAATTAATTCAGAATCTCCAAAAATAGACAACAACTTAATCTTGTGTTTGACAGCCATGTTCAAACCAATCAACAAAGCTTCATACTCAACCACATAATTTGTACATTCAAAAGCCAACAAAAATGAATGTTTAAATGTTTTACCTTTAGGTGATATGAAAATTACCCCGGCTCCATTACCTTCTTGATTGTAAGCCCCATCAAAGTATATTTTCCACACACCTTGCCGATTTCTAGAAGCAAGTCTATCAATTGGGTCAGTACTCACTAGTTTTGGCTGAGATAATTATACTCTGAAACTCCCCAAATCTACATCATAGAAGCAATTAAGATGTTCTTGAGGAACACACTCAACAATCTAATTCACCCTTGGTTCTCTATATAATTTCACCTCTTCACCATTAACTGGTATTGTGGCATATGATAAGTCAAATTGCACATTACCTCCAACTGCTATAGTCCATTGTCTTGATAGAAGCATTCCAAACTGAGGAGGTGTATCAATCACAATTATATCAATGTTATAAGTAGCTTGTGGGTAGGCTACTAATCTTACTTTTACATCTTTTATAATCTCCAGTACTAGGATATGCCTACTATCCATAGCATAACATTTACCACCCTCAATATCTATCCACATGCCAAGTTGTTTCATTACCCCTATTGGCATAATATTCATAGAAGCACCTGAATCTATCATGCAATTTCTTACCAATTTACCATTTATGAGTAGGGTAGTAAAAAATGGATCAATTTGAGGTGTATTTATCAATGCATCACTTAAACAAACTTCTACAAATTTTATCTTTCCTTTCTTATCAACAATTCCAACATTCTCATTTTGTTCAAAATTTATATTTTGTCTCCTCCCACTAGACATTAATTGAATAACACTTTCCCTATACTCCTTAATTTTCATCATTTCAAGAAATGGGACAGACATTTTTAATTGAGATAAGGCTTGTATGAAATCAAAAGATGTACCTTTAGTTTTGATCACCTTCTTTGATTGTATCAATTCTCCTTTGTTTTCCTCTTTCTCCCTCTTTGATGTCTGATCCATCTTTTGTGTTCCTAAACGATTCTTTATTTTCTTCTTTGTAGATATATTTTTGTTCTTTTTTTTCAGGGTGCTAATCATTTGTTTTTTTTTATATTTCATGGGACATATTTTCACTTTTCAATAATATTCCTCTCGGAACACCTTCATTTTCATTTATTGTTCTATTCCTCAACCAATACTTTCTTTTAGCTTGCTCAACTGCTGCAATAGGCAATCTCTTAATTTCTTCCTCAGATGGTCTCTTCATACTTCCCCTATTAGGCTGATATGATGTAGTAGGAAGATCTTGTTCATCATCACTTTCTTCATAATCAGAAAAAAATTGTTCCTCTGCCATGTGAACATTATATTTCTGATGATCAACATCATATTCATATCCTCCTTCCTCCGAAGATGAATATTCCTGTTTTGTTGAGTGAAGAGTATGAGAAGTCAAATAAATGTTATTATCTTCTTCATTATTAGTTTTTGTCATGTCTCTTCCTGATACTGACTGAGCTACTACACAATGTTTTGACAAATGTGGTATGTCACATACTGAACACCAAGGACTATTATCAACCATGTAAGTCCCTCTCTTCTTCAAAGGGTCAAGTGTCTCTTTATTTCTGGGCCCATCCATCATTGGCTTTCCATTTCTCCAATTTGTATTATAAGGCATGTCATGTAGTCTTGGCCTCTCATTCCTATATGTGTTCTCTTGTTTGTTTGGAGGAGCATATTGGGGAGCTATTGGGTTATCCCTCTTGGCAATCATCCCTATAGCTTTCCTATTTTTTTAATGGTGAGTGTCATCCTTTGAGCTTCAGCCAAATTTCTGGGACCCCTGTTCCTGACCTCATAACCTATCTTAGGATCAAAAGATTTTAAATAAATACTCAGTGCAACAGGATCAACCAATTTAGATCTAGGAGGTATCTTATTATGAAATTTAGAAAACCTCTAGTTGAAATCATAAGATGACTTGTTTTGATGCTTTTGAATAGTCACTAATTCATGCAATGCAAATTCAGGTGCATATTGATTCCCCTACTACTCAAGAAATTTCTCAATAAAACACATGAATAGAATTAATAGAAGTTGTTGGCATACTATTAAACCAATCTCTAGCATCTTCAATCAGTGACATCATAAACAATCTCATTTGTATATCTTCATACTGCATATCTAAATCTTGTATAAAAGCTTTAAAACTCCTTAAATGCTCTTCAGTTGTAGTAGCACTGCTCCCTGTGAATTTTGGGACCAAACTTATCCAACTATTACCCATAAGGTAAGGGCATATTTGTAGTTCAACCAAGTCAAACTGCCTAATCATGGTTGCGTATTATGGAGGATGATTTTGGTAATACTAATGCTGGTACAATGGATTATTATTTGCCATATATTGTTGACCTTATGGGGGTACATCTTGTTGATAAGGAGGTGGCTAAACACCTTGATTTTGTGGTGGAACATTTTTATATCTACCTTGATTCCTTGGCTGATTCTGGTAGGCCTGTGAGGAATTTGATGGGCCTATATTATTGTTGCCTTTCCTATGAGGTGGCACACATTTTTGTAGATTAGCCATTTGAGTACTGATCTACACTTTCCTCAATTTCAATTCTTCAAGTTCTCTAATTTCCTAGAGCCTCTGCTCATATTCTATTCTTGCCCTTTCCACTTCTTGTCTCTCATGTTCTAGTCTTGCATTTATTTCATCCTTGGCCATAAGTTCATAATTCTCCTCAGAGGCTACTTCATAGCCAAGTCCCTCTGATTTTCTTCAAGAAATGACATTTTATGATCATATTCATGTTGTCTTCTTTCTCTTTTAGCTTCACATTCAGCCATGAATTCTTCAACCTTCTTAGGATTTGGTTGATAAAATGGATTCCTTTATTCCTCAGGAGTGTGAGGTCCTCTGGAAGAGCAATCTTCATTTGTTAATGTTCCATATGAATTGTGTATCTCCAGTGATGCTTTTAATGTTTTATTTTTGTTTGATGGTCCCATGTCATCAGTCACCTTTTTACCTTTATCATTCTTCTTTGTCCATTTATTTTTGGCATTAGGACCATCACCATCTTTGTACAAATACCTTCTTCCTTGAATTTTGGGAGCAATTGTGATAGTCTGAACTCTAGAAAGATTTCTTTTTGATATATATTTCAATTTATCAGTCTCAATATATTTGTTCATTTAGAGTTGCCACTCACTTTCCAAAAGTGAGAAAATATACAATTCTTTATTCCCAACGGTGTCTTCTAGAAGATACCAACTCTATGACAAGGCTTGTTTTTAAATTATGTTCCCCAGTAGAGTCGCCAGACTATTGGTTCTCAAAAATGCAGGTTTTAACCATAAGATTTTTCCAGACCCTTACAACACTCTTGGACAACATACAAGGCCAATTATACAATTAAACCTTCTACTCTTTAGGTTCTACAAGACCTAGGTGGGTGAACCTATGTGAAACATGCATATTTAAAATGAATTTCCTGCCAAACAGTCTATCCACAATGGCAAGTAGGCATGGATAGACAAAAGGACACCATAACTAATCCTACCACTCAGATTGCATGAAAGGTTTATGAATCAATTCTTTATTTATAATGGATTTATTACTCTGGGATATGGTAGATCGGTACCTTCTTTCTATTGGGCAATGAAGTCAAAAATGTTACTGATTATACATACATATTTCTCCTTGACACAATTTAAGTTGTTAGACACTTTACGGGAGAAGTTTTGATGACTGGCATGTGACTTCATCAATTTATGACTAGCATAAATAGTGTTGAAATATTTTCTTACTTAGCTCTCTTTCAATTATCCAAAAGAAGTCTCACATACACTATGATTCACTTATGGGAATTTAACTCTGACTTGCAGACACCATTAAATGAAATCACACAAAGTGAAGAAATGCACTTTGAAGAATTAAAACATACTTGACATTTGATTTCAAATAATCAAAAAACTCCAAATTGAAGAAAACTAAATAGAAATTGACAGTTGTAACATCACAACAACAAAAATCAAAAAGGAATTCGGTCAAGAAATCATCTCCATTGCACTATTTCCAGAAGGTTTTCATTTTACATTATCTCATTCCCAAAACCCTCTCCCTCTATCACAGAGTTTTCAAAATATATATATATCATATCTGAAGAGTCACGACCCTTCACCATTCTAGTAAAACCATTTAAATTCTATCACAAAGATTAAAATATTCAATTATATTGCCTTTCGGAAAATAAAATATTTCTTACAATAGTTCTGCCTTCAATTTTTCATTTTATCCTTTCCCACCTGTATTTCTTATCTTATTGACATTTTATACTTTACATTACGTTTATCTCTCTACCATGGGTTTGACTTTTCCACCCGCAGTTATGTGATTCCTAGCCCTGATAGTTAACCTCGTTGTTTACCACATTACTGCGGTCTGTTAGATGACCCCCTACAGTACCACGATGGGCCTCCTTCATCATAACTGTCTCTGCTAACCTTTTCCTCCTGTTTGACTCTGTTCATCGCGATGGCTATCCCCACATTCACCGTGCTACCACGGTCACTGGCCTGATTGCCAGCAGTACTACGGTAGCCACCAATGGTTATCTCTACCACCTCACCACTATTATCACATTACCGCAGTCTTTATTTTAACGGCTATAGTATAGCGGTAATCGCTCTTTGACTGCCAACTGTTCATAGTCTCCTAACTGTCAACTATCGCCTTGTAGTTTATCATTGCCGCTTACTCACTACCCATTGCAATATCGTGGTCTATGTTTAGACAGCGTGTGGTAGCACGGTAAACACTTAACGCCAACCTAATAACTGCCACTGCCATATAGTGAGCCTATTTTGGGAGGTTGCGGTAAGGCGGTAAAAGCTTATGGAATGCATATTAAGGGAGCGATAATGATTTGAAATGCATAAAAGAATGGATGAGGAATAAAGTGAATAATTTTTGTGAAAAGATAGGAAAATATGGGCTTAAATGGATAAGAAGGCTTAGGATTTTAATTGAATTTTTTTTGTTCTAACAATCTCATTCACAAAATAATTACATTCACAAAATCATAAATATAATGAAAAATAATTTTAGATTCTCTATTTATAATTCACTACTACACCATATCATTCACAATGCATAGTGCATAGAATGCAAACAAATAAAATGTTCTTCATAATGCCACAAAATAATTTAGTCACCCCATTCCTCACCCAAAACTCAAGTACAAGACATACACAATAGCAAGAAATTTTTTCAGACACATCATTATTTTTAAACATATATCAAATCAACTTATCTCCCATCAACATTTCAGTTTAAACATTTAAAATTCCATAAATTTTCCAACAGCTAAGGACATACAAAATTCCAGATCAAATAGGGACATGAACGAATGATTTCAAACTTTCTATGCACACTTTACAAGCAATACACCATCTTTTCCTTTTTCAACACCTATGCTATAACATGGTTTGTTAATCTAATATTTAATAAGAACTTCCTATTCTATCCATGCAAAGATGTTCTACCTACTTACTTTCAAAAACAGAGTCCTAAATGCAATGTATAAACTTTCAAATACAAAATTTACATTCTAAACAAGCATTTTTTTTTTGCAATTCAGATCTTATTCCTTACTAAGCATTCAATGCCTCTATTGATGTCTAATTCACTAAGTAGTGCCCTTATGAATATAATTTTTAGATAAAGAGAGAAGAGAGAGGGAAATTTGTCAATTAATCAATGCATAGATATACCAATTAAGTAAGATCATGCAAGAACAATCAAATTTTTTGGACATAACACCACTATCTACAATTCTTATTTGTGCTACATGCTCCTAAATGTGAAAATTCTAATATTTATAGACATTTCCTAACATTATAAATGCAACAGATAGTTCCTAATTCCTTATGGAGAGGTGAAATTATACAAACAGTCTTTTTGCATCTAGTATCATATACATGAAAAAATCCATACATATAATTGATACAACACATAATAAGTCAGCATATTTTATATTTCATATCAAACTTGAAGAAGAAAGAGGGGTGAGAGAAGGACATCATTCAACTAATACATGCACACTTAGAAATTTTTTTGCATATGCATTATGATCTGTTTTAAGTCAAGTTTGTATGTGGAATAGAAGCACATTATCCTACTATTTATAGGGAAGGTAAACATACTACTTCTTTTTAATAAAGCTAGTCATATGAGCATTCATGGTAACATCATTTAAGGGAATAAATACAAAATTGTCAATCATACACTCGACACTATCCTTAGCATTCAAAAAGTACCCCCAAAACAACTACAAGAGGAACAAATATCACATAGCATCATATAACAATCACTCGCATCAAAAGGGTAGGTACAAAATGTGAATAAACATAATGCACATAGCTATAATTTCTAGGGAGAAGAGGGAAAGATTACAAGCATGAACAAACATAAGGTGAGGTCTATGGATGAACAACCAAGAAGATTTGAAATGAAAGCTTCAAGGTTAACTATTAAAGTTACACCACTATCCTAAAAAATGAGCTCATATGTATCCATACTACTCATTGTTTGTAACTTATCTATGATACCAGATGTAATGGATCACCAAGGAACCCTAGAGGACAACACTAACCATGACACAATAATGGAACAATTTTTTTTTGAAAGTAAATAGCAATGGATTGCATAATATAACATAACATATAATATAAACCCAAGTCCTCTAAGGTTCCATGATTGCGCTACTCACATAACTAATAATCCAGATAACTACAATCATTTCATTAACTACCAAGATATCATGGTTTATCTAACAAGCAATGTTCATTTAAAAAGAATCACATCAAATGATTCCACATAACATATCAACTGATAATCAACATTAAGTTCCTTTCTAGGTAACTTCGTATACAAGATGCATTACATTATAGTATTCATTACAAGAAGAATACATCAATATCAATACATCATTACAATCCTTACAACAATGCCTCCTATAGTACATTTCGGAATAATACATCTGATTGCAATAAGAGATACATCTGATACACAATCCAAAACATATACATAAAAGTTTGTCTCCCCAATCTAGAATAGAATATGGAGTCCACAACATAAGGAATATTCTCCATGCACATGAACATGCAACAAGGATACCCAATGGAGGAAAAAGAATCAACCTCCTAACCACATGGAAACCTAAGGTCCACCCTCATGCTAGGAGATAACACAAGGTCTCACTACAAATATATAGTCAAGAAAATAATAGGTTATCCCAATCAGGGTTTATACATGGACTCCAACACAACACTACTCGCAACACATCATTTACAGACTAAATTAACTTCTAGAGGAACACACGCCACAAAAGGGAAAAGTAGAGGATGCTAGTCTACAAAAGGGAGGAGTGTCATCACATAGATTGATATGGGTTATCCCGAAAAATCTTCCTAGGCATTGACCCCACCCTAGGTTATCCTAGCAGCCTCCATCGATCCATGATCCCCATAAAAAATCATGTGGAATCAACGTATCTTTCATGAGGACAAGGCAACTGATCTAACCAATCCAGGCCTTCTCATCTCATTTCAAGCCTAAATGAGCACTTGAGCCATGAGTGAGGCATATCATTATCTTGATTATTGTGAATTCTACCCATCCCCCTAATTTATTATTAAGTTTATCACTAGATTAAGAAACCCTTGAATGGGTTGTCTTGAACACCACTTTGTGTTTTGGCCCCCATTGAGAGACACTCCCCCTACTTGCAACTAGTAAAACCTACAAATCAAGCAAGGAATTTACCATCTTACATACCTAACATAATCACATGAATCCATACATAGTGCAAGACATTAACCCTCTTGCACACATATCACAATCATGAGAATTTATATAGAGTGTAAGGTATTGACCCTCTTGCACACAACTCAAACATTAACAAACCACTTCCAAAGGGAAACCATCATAAAATCATACATACAAAAATATTGCCTCCCAAGCCCCTCGAAGCCAACTTATCCATATGCGCAATGACTCATTTTTAAACAATTACCAAAATCACCCCAAATTACAATAATTAACACAATATCTAATACAAGAAAATAATCCAATAATACAACCACAAAAAACATTATTTTCATATTACGCTTTAACTTAACCACATAATTCACCTAATTGGAACATTTTCCACAATAACAATTATTCTCAATAACTAATTACATGGTGAATTTACAATTCAACTATTAAATAATTATTAAAGAAATCAATATTCATTGATTAACAAAATATAATCTAATTCATTTATTTAATTAAAACCTTCAATTATCTTAATATGAGCAAATTTATTTTCTTTATTTAATTTCCCAATTCACTTAACTAACATAATCAATTAATTCTCATAGGCAGACATTTTATTTTACTATATACATGTATATATGATGAACAAAATGCAGTTTTCAATACATTATTTCAAATTATGAAATTTAAACATATATATATACATACATACATACATAATGCATACATATATATATATATATAAACATATATACATATATATTTCTATATATATTAAACTGAATTCCCACCATAATCCATATTAATCGAATTTTCGACATATTTTATATCCATCGATTACCAAATAAAAGGTGTATATATCGAATTCTATTCATAAGAGTTTTCATCAAAATGAAATGTAGTCAATGGTAGCGCTCTCAATAGTAACCAATAAATATACAGTGATTGCCAAACATAAAGGGTATTCATCGAATACCATACACAAATATCAAATGTAATTCGCATTTGTAGTGATAATAACAACATAGTATCGAATGTCATACTCAAGAAATAGCCATCGAATGAAATACAAATTAACATTGAATATAAAACGCATTTCAAGTATCGTATGCCAAACCCAAAATGCAACCATTGAGATTAAATTACAAACCATAGATTGGAGATGCCATATATAGTATACAAGACAAATAATAGACCAAACCCTAAGGCACAACATGCCCGACCAGACTGCAAAGAAAGAAAATCATTCATTTAAATTTCCTATCATAGCAGGATTGACACATGAGAGGAGGGCGTATATCGAAGTAATTGAGCGATTTGATAAGCGGTTTCAAGGAGATGTCGATTCATGGAAAAATATGCGTGTCAGGTTTTGTTGTTCTAAACACCCTAGTAGACAAGTATACAAGAATTGGAAGCATAGAGAGGCTCATGCATTAGATTGAATGCCTCAAATAGATTTCATCTCATGAAGCACAAGAAAACAGGTTTACACAAATTGGATTTGTTGAAAAGGCTTTAGAAACCTACAAGAAGTGTCATCAGCTATGGGAAAAGATAGTTTGACACCCAAATGAGATATTAGCTTGCAAAATATACATAGAATAGATTTTACAAAGAAATGCACGATATCCTAGAAGTTATGAAGCACTCAAGAACTCATCTAAACATTGTACATGTTGCTTGATTCTAGGCGCATGTAATAATGCAGGTTAGATTTTAAGGACTCCACATAGTGTATCACATATTTTATAATTATTATTGCACTGGCTTACATGTATGCCATAAATTTAAAATACACACAAAATGGATTCGTTGAAGAAGATTACAAACTAACAAGAAATGACAAGAAATTTAAATAGTAGGAGAAGAAGACAA
Organism: Sequoiadendron giganteum; assembly: GCA_007115665.2. Lineage (NCBI taxonomy): Eukaryota > Viridiplantae > Streptophyta > Pinopsida > Cupressales > Cupressaceae > Sequoiadendron > Sequoiadendron giganteum. The sequence goes on along the minus strand of CM021103.1, from coordinate 405,343,410 downwards.
CATCTCAAGGAATACAATAGTTGTAGATATACCCAAGTTGGATTTAATAAAAAAATTCATGAAAGCAATCGACAAATGTAAATAAATGTTTTATCAGGAATGCAACAATTACAAGATATGCATAAAATATATTTGCACTAAGATTAAGAACAAAATGATTAAATCATTGAACAATCAAACAATAACACTATCGTAAGAAGAACAAAGACTCTTTTATAAATTCGTTTTCCCCAAATTGATCTGTCATAATGTCTTCCTTCAAATATCCTTCTATGTTCCTCTCTTCCAAGAATCAACAATGGATTGGAATTGTTTTACGAAAATTTTCTTCCAAAAAACCAAAACCAATCTTCTCCCAGAATCCCAATTTCCCCACAACAACCATAAATGATTTTTTTTTACAAACAATTACCCCCCTTAGCCCCAAAAATAGAATGAATAATCCTCCCAAAATGAAAAATATTAACAAGAAGAAGGTTGTTCATTTTCGAAACCAAAAATCCAATAAAATATTACAAAATCCCCAATAAACATTTAGTTTCTTTTTCGACAACCTCTTCAATGTTTTGCATGAACTTGCATGAAAACCTTTCTATTTTTTATATTATTTTTACTATTTATTAATTATAACATTCTATTAAAATTTTATTTTATTATTACATTACACATTTAATTTACTATAAACTATGATTATTAATAAATATATTTATATTTATTTATCAAGTGCCCCTTTACTTAATAACTTATTTTAATGCACCTATTAACCAAAAACAACATTTATCAATAAATTTAAATTAACAAACCAAATGCAAAACAATAACCTGGACCCTAACTAGGGTCGTAAAGCAAGACCAATTGAACACAGACAACACTGACACATTGAAAAGGTATCGAACCGGATACTCATCCTCTTCGATGATGATGACTAGGGTAGGGGACCAAGTGCTATCTTTGATCAACTATTCCATTGGGTTTAAGGAACACTTAGACCTACCAATTCAGGTGGAGTCGATGCCTAGTACCTGCAACCTGCATCACACTAAATGGTCATACACATACATATAATCATCACATACCTAGTGAAAGGAAATTAAAACGATTGTAGGGTTATCACACGTGAGAAATATGACATCCTTCCCTTCACACCTAAATAAAATTTAAATGCATCATATGATATATGATATAACATCTCGTAACATCAATAATCATAAACCATTCCAAATTAAGGTAATACATTCTACTTCTAGAATATTCACACACATGTCATAATCATCATTAAAATAATCAAAGACTAATCAGCATCTAACCTCACTACTCCATCAGTCATTAAGCATATATCAATATGATAAGCATGCATGTGATAAGTCCTAACCTAGAACATCACACATAGTCATGAAAATGATTTAAGAATAGTAACATATTGTAGCAAATGTCATTATAAAATGTTTAATCCACAAGCATCTGACATAATCATCATAAAAAGGTAAATCATGGAGGGGAACTACAAGGACACCTATTAGGAATTCATCTCTATTAGCAATGAATACTCAGTGTTGATGCATCTTCTAGCCCTATAAAAGGAAGCTTTAGTAACCTGTAAAATATCCCCAAGACAAGAGTTTTTTTTGTATGTTAGAAGAATTAGAATATGAGATATATAGGAAGGATTGTATACATCTTTTATTTTTCTCTATGGAATGTTAATATATTATCAAGAAGATTACTCGAATTGGTATCTCACCTTTGTATTTATGTTATTTTTGCAAGAATAAGTAATAGAAGGAAGACATATATGAGATTTTACATATATGGCCTTTGTCACATGTTTTCTTTCTGTATTTTGTGTATGTTGAATGCTCTATGTCAACTCATTCAAGTACAATCTTGGTAATTTCTTTCTATGAAACTAGCTTCTATGCTAAAATAATGCTATCTTTAAGAGATTGGATCATGTTTGTAATACTCTTTCATTTTTTTGTAAATTTTATACTAATTTTCATATTAAATGCTATGAAAGAAAGATGGTTTTGTAAAGATCCAAAGTATTTCTTTTAATACTGGGTTTCTTATTTATATCAGACTTTAATGGGTGCTTCCTTCGAGGAGATCTGAATGACTACTCTATGTTGCTATTGGCCTTATTTGTTCATTCTCTCTGCAACAATGAAGGGTTTGTGGCATTCTATATCCATTCCATAAAATATAAGAGCCTGCTAGGGTTTGAAATGTTCCAAAAGCTTTGTGGCGCATCGTCTTAGTTTATTTTTTGTATTTCTCTCTCCCTTTTCCCTAAAACACAATGAAGATTTGGTGTCTATAAAAATCTCGAAGGTCATTCAGTGAAGCGCAAAAGGTCCCCCATTCACTAAATTTCCCAAAGGTTGTTCGAGAGAAGCACAAGATTTCATGATCAACAATTCCCACATGCACATTCCTCAAATAATTAATTTAAATAATTAATTATTATCCTCTCATACAAATCTAAATTTATCTTCTAACTAACACTTTCTTTCACTTCACTTCTCATGCAATTAGTTAAATCACACCCAGTGAATTATCTTCTACAAATAAGGAATAATTAATGACATAATCTAAATAAATAAATTATTATAACTTATTTAATTATTTACCACTCACTTCTTCTATAATTAAATGATGATTTTAATTATTTAATTATTCATTATCCTTTTCTCTCTATAATTAGGTGATTACCTTAATTATTTAATTATTCAAGCATCATTCTATTTTTTAAGTAATTATTTGAATTATTTAACTTATCTAATTTAATCCATCTTTATCTTCTCATTAATAAATAAAACATTTATTTATTAATTAAATCTTAATCCTCCACATTCACACTTCTTCTAAATTAAGTGATTATTTTAATTATTTAATTCTCCTCTTTTATTTCAAACATTATCCATTAAGAAATAAAATTTTATTTATTGATCAATTTTATCTTTGCACATTCCTTAATTAATTAATTACTTTAATTAATTATCTTATCACGCAAAAAGAGAATTCATCTTCTATTTCAATCTTATCTTGCACGTTTCTCTAATAATTAATTAATTATTTCATGCATTTATTTTCTCAAATCTTAAATGACACACTCTCTCAGTCAGCTGATGTTGATGAACCACTCTTCTAATCAATTAATTGACTTTAACACTTCAATCAATATATTATGTAACTAGTTGGAGTCAGTTTATTGGGCAATCAATTCCTCTCATTTATTCTCAATCTTTGATCTCAAATGAATACCTCTTAATCCAGATCATTGATCTAATTTCATAAAATCTATAAAATCATTCTTCATCCTTCACATTCATTACCAAGATTTTTCATAGAAAATCCATGTTCATTTGATTCTTGAGCAATTGAGAATTTATCATAGCATCTAGATTATCATGTATTGAATCCTTTGCAAACTATCATGGAGGCTTTGAGTTGCAACAATTCGACATACATTTAAACTAAAGTTACTCAACAATGGGATTGGTAAGATTGTTTCATTCTTTTGAATTTAGTTGTTTTGATTGATCGAATCCTTGTTTGAATTCATTTGTTTGAGCAATCTTGATTTCATAGGTAAGTGAGTTTATCATTTATGTTTTTTATATCTCTTTTATTGATTTCATTGTTGCATGATCATTACATGTGTCTTAATGGATAAATCATTATTAAAATAGACATTATCAATGGGTAATATCATAAAACATCAAATCATTTATGGCAAGTGATACAACAACATTATTTATCTTTTGTGATCTCATCTTTGATTTATCTTATTGTATCATTCCCAAGATCTCTCAAAGATGTCCATAAGGATTTAGAGAGGAAGGAATGGGGAAATGATTATCAATTTTGTATGCTTTATATATTAGATATTTTTTGCAATACTACCATGGAAAATACTTGCTTTATGTGTGTAGGGATAGTCTCGAGTAAGGGTGCTAGCAAGAAGTTGTGTCCACTTTTTGGCCAAAAAGTGGAAGTGTTTTCCCTTTTTTTTCAGAGTTTGACACATTTGACCTTAAACTTTGAAGCACTTAGAGATGAAATCTTCAAACAAGTCGCTAATCATAAAATATAATACTCAGAGTCTAGTTTCCAAATATGTAATTTATTTCAATACCCACATTGTACAAATTGAGTTCAATAGGCTTTTGTAAAAAACACTATTTAAAAGTCATTTTTTTTACCATACCATGCACGTGTACGACATCCATATTTTGACTTAAGTTATCATATTTTTCTAAATCCTTTTGGGAAAATACTTGTCACTCACTGAAGCGTGCCCTGGATTTTTTTGTAATTTTTTATTGAATTTTTTATTTGTTAATTTTTAATCAGGTATATTTGTCGTTTAGAAAAATCATCGTGTATGACATGCATAAGATGACCTAAAGTTATCATTTTTTCATTTTCATTTTAAAAAATTGAAAAGAATTGTCTGAAGTTTTCTCTTGTGCAATCCGTTCATCAAAATATTATGTTGATCAAAAGTTATTAAAATAGTTAAAAACACTAATATTTAAAGTTTATGGACCAATTTGATCATAAATTAATTAAAAAATAGAAAAAATAATCCAATTGTAAAAGAAATAACATATTTGGAATCTACATTGTCTCATCTAAAATGGGTTTTAATTTCGTTGATTTTTTTTGCAAAAAAGGCATCAGCCATATGCCCAAACTCAGTAATTTTTTGTGACATTGCTAGGACCTTTAATTTACAGGTCAAACCAGGTCCAAAGATTAGGTTTGGGTCCCCAAGCCTTTTCCCGAACTGAAAAACAAAGCAAAAACCTGACCAAAAATTAAAATTTTAAAAAACGGGATCCCGTTTCATAAAAAAAATAAAAATTTATGCATTTAAGAAACAGGATCCCGCTTTGAAAACAGGATCCCAGTTCATAAAGAAATATTTTTTTTATGAATTTAAGTAACAGGATCTCGTATTTTAAAAAAACGGGATCCCATTTCTTAAATTCATAAAAAAAAATAAAAAATTGTTATGGTTTTAAGAAATGGGATCCCACTTTTTAAAATACAGGATCCGGTTCCTTAAATTTAGAAAAAAAATTAAAAATTATGAAATGGGAAAAAGCGGGATCCCGTTTTTAAAAAGCGGGATCCTATTTTTTGCAAGCCGATTTCATTTTTTTGCCTAAGGCAAAAACTTCCACATTTCATGGACTCATCTTTGTGCTTCTACCCGTAATACAACAGCTACTACATATTGGGTTCTTCAGACCTTTTGTGTATTAGTCTCCTTACTTCAATGATTTTATTCTCTCATATTACTCTAGCAAGGTTTTTGTATGTTTTGTATGAGCAAGAATACTCTTTGTTTGCAGATTCGAAGTCCACGCAATAGATACAAAGTCGCCTTGGTCATTAATACTCTGGTGCATCGTATCTATTTGCTACATTAATAAGGATTTATGTACTTAGTCTCTTAGTCTTCACAAAGCAAAATAAAATTCATCATGTTTTACATATCATAAATCATCCAATTTATTTTATTCTTTGATACTACTAATATTTCTTCTGGCTAACATCTCCATCCTGCATCATAATATCTTTATAATCTTTTCATGAGCCCAACCTAAAAAAGTAATTTTTTGGCCGATCTCTCGAGGGGGTAGCCCAACGTCCTATCATCCTTCCACTGACCACTGGGACACAATGAGTCATATTAAGTTTTTTCAATCTTGATCTAAGCATCAAATTATTTGAAACAATGCAACAAGTACATTATGTCAAAGAGGGGTAAAATGTAGACATATAAAAGTGCCTAAACACATATCTATCCTAAAATTGCATTTTCCACCATTGACGTCATCAACATCATTAATCCATTTTTTAACATCATTCTTATCATTTAACCTTATTTTCCTCTATTAATTAAATAATATTGAATTGTTTAATTAATTCACTATTTTATTGCTAATTCAACCTTATTATTTTTTATTAATTAAATGAACATTATTTATTTATGTCATTAACTATTCTTCTATTTTAACTAAATAGTTATTAATTAATTATTTAATTAAATATCAAATCTCCTTCTTATACTAAATAATTATCTTTACTTATTTAATTAACCTTTTTCATCATGCATAAATTTAATAATTATCTTTAATTATTTAATTATCCTAATTCCCATCGAAATATCTTTTTACTTAACTTATCTAAAACATCATCCATTAATAAATAAATATTTTTATTTATTAATCAATCTTATCTTTGCACATTCCTCAATTAATTAATTAATTTAATTAATTACCTCAATCATGCAAAAAAAAAACTCATCTTCTATCTCAATCTTATCTTGCATGTTCGTCCAAAAATTAATTAATTATATAATTCATCATTTCCTCAAACCTTAACTGAAACTTTCTTTCAGTCAACTGATATTGATTAAACACTCTTATGATCAATCACTTCTCTTAACACTTCAATCAATATCTCATATAACTAGTTAACTGGAACCATCCAACTATTTGTAGTTAGTTAATTGGGAAATCAATTTCTCCCATTAATTCTCATCCTTTGATCTCAAATCAACACCTCTTAATCTAGATTGTTGATCTAATTTCCTAAAATCTATAAAATAACCCTCCATCCTTCTCATTCATAACCTATAATTTTCTTAGCTAAGTCATGTCCATTTAAGTATTCATCTTGAACAATTGAGAGAATTTATCATGGCATTTGGGTCATCTTACATCAAGATTCTGCAAACTATCATGGAGGATATGAGTTGAAGCAATACCACATACTTTTCAATAAAGGTTACTCAACAAAAGACCTTGCAACTCCTCTACATTTTGAACTTCCCGCTCCTCTGCATTTGAACTTCCTACGTGCATGGTGGAATCTGGTTTAGGGGTACCCAATGGTCCCCCTCTGCCCCCTAACCCATGCTCCTCTCTTTTGGGTCTATGTCTATCAGGTACCTCCCCTGTGGGGACAGTGCTTTCACCTACGGCCTTTTCGAAGATTTTGGCAATTCTGGGCCAATATTCTGTGGCGGTGGTAGAGATATCTTTGGTATTTGGTTGGAAAGAAGTGCTATCCAATGGAAAAAAATTCTCCTCCTTCTTTCCTCCTTTACTTGAGGTTGTCATGGCTTCTGGGACAAATTTTGACATTCCTGATTCGATTTGTGATAGGATTCTCTCCTCCATGGAAATTTTTGTAGTGGGTAGATTTCTTTCTTACCGTCCAATGACGGATATGGTTCAGAAATGGGTAGCAGAAAAGTGGCACCTTAAGGGTAGTGTAGAGATTTGCATGATGGTTGGTGGTCTTTTCCTGTTTAGATTCATGGTTGTAGAGGACTTGGTGGTGACTCTCTCATCGAGTTTGTGGGTATATGGGAAACATAGTCTGGCTATGTGTTGTTGGAAACTGGGTTTCAACCCTACTACAGATCTGAATAAGTCAACTCCAATTTGGGTGCGGTTGTTAGGCTTACCTCTAGAGTATTGGGATGAAGTCATTTTCAAAGGTATTAGGGATTCGTTGGGTCAATTTGTCACCACTGACTCTATTACAAAGTCAAAATTCAGGTTAGTCTTTGCTAGATTTTGTGTTAATATTTGTGTTAATAAAATCCTAAACACTGTCAAGTTGTACTCTAAGTTTGGCAACTGGATACAACTAGTGTGCTATGAAAATGTTGTGGTATACTATTAGAAGTGTGCTAAAGTTGGGCATCTGATTTTTGACAATAAATATGTCGTTAGTCGGGAAGTTAAGGTTAACTATACTAAGGAAAATCTCACTCCTCCATCTGGAAATAATCCCTATCCATCATATGACTTTGGGATTATTCACCTAAGTGTTGCCCATTCACATTAGGACCCTTTGCCTTCACCCACCCTTGTCAGTCCACCTTCTGAGCTATTTGACCCTAGTGCTTTATTGGAGTCTATTGTTAAACCCTATCTATCCAAATGACTCAGGACCTTGGCTCTTTGGCTGTTGATCCTTTTTTTGTGGTGGTCTTTGTGGGGGCTTGTGAGACAATGATTCAGGATGGTGAAATCTAGGAGGAAGAGAGATCTAGTATGGTTGATGAATGTACATAAAGTATGGGGAGTTTGAAGCTTGAGAAAATTGTAGAAGAAGGGATATGGGCAATGCCAAAAGAAAAAAGGAAGGAAGAAGAAGGCATATGTAGGAGGTGACTCCAAGCTAGGGAGACCTTCTCAGAGACACACTAGGATGAGAGAAACAACAAATGAGATTTCCCTGGGAAAGCAAAGGACATTGGATGTGTCCTCAAAAAAAGGTTAGAAATGAGAATTATGTCATGGAATGTTCATGGGCTCAATAGCTCCCACAAACAACGTGCTCTAAAGGACTATGTCATGGAACATAAGATTGATGTGTGCCTACTACAAGAAACCAAAATGATGAAAGTAAATTTTGATAAAATTGATATATTTATTTGCCCTAATGCATCTTATGTCTATAGTGATGTTGAGGGTGCTTCGGGGGGTCTGGTTGTGCTTTGGAATCCATCTAATTTTTGGGGCTCTGAATTATTCCACTGTAAAAATAGTGTGGGGGCCTCATTTACTTACCTTGGTGAATCCTAGTCTATAATCAATATTTATGCTCCAAATCAGAGGAATTTGAGGACTAATTTGTGGCTTGACATTGCAGTTAAAATTAATCTGAATAGGGGAGGTCATTGGTTGGTTATTGGATATTTTAACTCTTCCTTCTTTTCGTCGAAAAAAAGTGGTGGCCTTTTGGATTACTCTGAAAGCATGTTTGACTAGACTAATTATTTGAATTCTTCGAGTTTAATTGATATTGATCTCATGGGCCAAAAATTCACTTGGTCTAATAGACGGGCTAGTGGAAACCTAATTCAGGTCTGGCTAGACCGCTTCCTCTACTCTCTTCATTGGACTAATGTTTTAGATGCTAATCTAATAACCCTACTCAGGACGGTCTCTAACCATAACCCCCTTTTGTTGACCACCAATATTCGCCATGTTGTGGGTTCCTTTCCCTTCCACTTTGAGATAATGTGGAACTCTCATCCTGATTTCAAAAATAAAATTGTTGAATGGTGGAATACTCATGTCCAAGGCTCCCCCATGTATAGGATTTTCTTCAAACTTAAAAACATTTAAAACATGGTAAAAGGATGGAACAAGAATGTGTTCGGGGATGTGTTTCAAAAAAAAAAAGTTGTTAGAAGGAGATTTGAGGACCTTACAATAGAAAATGGAGGAGGGAGATGACAGTCAAGGAACTCACAACCAAGAATGGGGAACTAGGATGGAATGGGAACGGGTTCTCAAAAATGAGGAAGTCTTTTGGAAGAAAAAATCAAGAATCCAATGGTTGAAGGAAGGTGATAGGAATACCTCCTTTCATGTATCAGCAATCAAGCATAGGAAAAGGAATCAAATTTCTAAGCTGACTAATGCTACTAGGGAGGTGATCTCGAATCATGCTCAAATTGGCCTTTGTGTTGTTAACTATTTTCAGGAGGCTTATTCGTCCCCAGCTGAAGCGCCTAATCTAGCCTTGGATAGTGCGATTCTCAACCATCTTCCTACCACCATTTATCAGGAAGATAATTTGGGGATTTTTAGTACTATTTCTATGGAAAAAGTTAATTTGGCTACCCTTAGCATGGGGGATTTGAAAGCCCCAAGGCCTGATGGTTTTCCTCTTGCCTTCTTTCAAATTTTATGGGATACTATGGGTGGGGACCTAGTGCTTGCAACTAGGGATTTCTTCAAATCAAGTAACATCCTCAAACAATTGAACCACACTTTCATCACTCTTATCCCCAATATTGGTGAGCCTTAATCCATTGTTGATTTCTGACTCATTAGCCTTTGTAACACCTTCTATAAGATCATTTCTAAGATTTTAGTGAGCTGTATCAAACCTCTTCTGGATAAAATTATTAGTCCTACTCAAAAGGGTTTTGTCCCTAGGCGACATATTCTTGATGCTACTTTGACCACTCATGAACTGCTCCATTCCATGGATAGATGTAATTATATAGGGATGACTCTCAAGCTTGACATATCCAAAGCTTATGACAAAGTGTTATGGGATTTCATCCTAAAGGTCTTGGCTAAGTTTGGATTCAACAATTTGGTCATCAAACGCAATATGGAATGTGTTAATACTATAAAGTACTATGTTATTCTTAATGGATCCCACTTTGGGTTCTTCTCTACTGGAAGAGTGATCATACAAGGAGACCCCCTATCTCCCTATCTTTTCATAATGATCTTTTATGTGCTCAACAGGAGCTTCACTGGTCTATTTTCAGAGGGCTCCATTATGGGCATTAGAGTGACTTCCCCTGGATCCAATTGTTGTGCATCAATTTATGGATGACACTTTTCTCTTTGGGAAAACCTCTTTGGTGGAAGCCAGGGAATAGAAAGCTTTGCTTAACAACTATGCCTCTTGTTCTAGTCAAAGCATCAATTACAATAAAAGCATGATCTATTTCTTTAATTGCATGCCTAATTTTCAATCCAGGGTGATTGTGGTCCTGGGATGTGTTAGTGGATCTCTCATGCCAGTTTACCTTGTGCTCCCCCTCATGGTTAAGGAGGTTACCAATGAATTTTGGAACTCGATTCTGGAAAGGATCCAAAATATTGGCTAGGAGGAAGGGCTCCATCCTAAGCCATGCTAGAAAACTCCAACTGCTCATAACGGTCCTCCAAGGTATCCCCACTTACTTTCTCTCCATTTTTAATATTCCTAAGTACATTGTTGATAAGTTTTTAAAAAATCAAATGAATTTCCTTTGGTACAGGACTAAGGAAAAGAAGAAACTTTCTTAATAGGAAAAGGTCTGCTAGGCCAAAAATTGTGGTGATCTTGGAGTTAGGACAATTGTCAACTCTAATAGGGCTCTGATGGCCAAGGTTGGTTGGGATCAATTAAGGAACACCAAGGATTGGTGTAAAATTTTAAATTCCAAATATCTTCAGGATAGGCCTTTGATCAATTGTCTCTTGGAGTCTCACCCCCAGGGTTCCTTAGTCTGGAGGAGCATTTGCAACACACAAGGTTTGTTAAGGAAAGGGATTAAATGGAAAATGGGCAATGGGAATAGAATTAGATTATGGGAAGATACATGACTAATTGACACCCCTCTGGCTTGCTCTGACTTTAGGACTATGATGGGATTGACCCAAAGATTATTTGGCATCCATATCAATGATTATGTTTCAGGACCCCTTGGAGCTAGGATTTGGAAAGACCTTATCCATTGTTGTCTAGCTCGGTCCCTTCAAGTGATTCTCTCTAGCACCAAGTTTTCCTCCTATGATAGAGAGGATGAGTGTTTTTGGACCTTTGACAAATAGGGGGATCTCTTTGTGAGGTCGGGTTATAGACTACTGAGAAACCAAAATACTATTGAGGAACCCTGGAACAAGATTTGGAATCACCACATGATCCCTAAAATAAATTTCTTCTGGTGGACGACCTACCATAATAGGATTCTTACTGAGGACAATTTGAGGAAATAGGGTTTTTGGATTCCCAATAGATGTTTACTTTGTAAGAGTGGGGAGGAAACTATCAGTCACCTGTTGTTACACTACCTGTTTGCTCCTGAAGTTTGGGGGTTGGCATTTGAGAAACTTGGTGTCTCTTGGGTTATGAGCAAGGATCTCGTATTGTTCATTCTGGGTTGGTATGGTTCCTATTCCCACCCCCTACTTGGTGAAATTTGGAATTAGGTACCTCTTGTCTTGGGTTGGTGTCTGTGGAAGGAAAGGAATAACAGGGTCTTTAGGAATGTTGAGAGGAGCCCTAAGGATTTTTTTGGCATTGGTGCTTGGCTCATTGAGGAGAATATCCCTTTTTTTATTGGGAAACTCCCAGAGATGTCATTGGATTTTGAAATTAGAATGGCCAAGGCTTGGCATCAGGGATTAGAGGCTAACTCTTTTGAAAATTCAAAACTCTTAGCTAGGAAAAATACCAAATGGGAGCCTCCAGATAGAGGCTAGTTTAAACTCAATTTTGATGGGGCTGCTAAGGACAACCTAGGTAGGGCAAGTGTAGGTGGAGTGATTAGAGATCCGGGGGGGGGCTATGGTTGTGAGATTTTCTAGAGGTATTGAGCTCCAGTCTTCTATAGTGGTGGAAGCTCGTCTGTTGTTCATGGGCCTCAAATTTGTTGTCTCTTTGGTGATTGATAATCTCCACATAAAAGGAGACTTAGAGTCTATTACGGATGTTGTGAATAAAGATAGACTAATTGGTTGGAACACTAAGGATATATTGTTGGATGCTAGATTCCTTTTATCCAAATTTAGGGATAAAAAGTTGACATTTTTAGAGAATGCAACCAAGTGGAAGATGCCTTGGCTAATCTTGGCTCTTGATGGGATTATGTTAAATGTTGGAGGAGAATGGAAAGGTTACCACCTAAAATTCAAGCTATCATCTTGAGGGAACAAAACAACCAAGTATCATAATGATTTTAAAACTATGGATGATGGGTGTTGAATGGGGGGTCCACCTAATTTTATTGGGGTCTGGTGGATGAGTGTTAATGCTGAGATGGCTTATAGGTGGAGGGATTCTAATTTTTTGGCTCACTATAGGCTTAGATATTTTCATCTATGGGGCATAGACTGGAGGATCCACTTGTCTATCCTTTGGACCTAGTGGTTGGGTTTGATCACTAAGGTGATAGAAAGGTGGTGAGGTTTAAATTTTAAGGATGGTAGTACGAATAAAAAAGGTGGCTTGATGAAGGAAAGAAGGAAGGACATGAGTTCAATGAATCTGAGGAGTCATACCGTGCAATCTCTTCTCTTGGGGATCATGAGATATCTTGTTTTATCTCATCCTAGCATCGATTTGTTTGAGAGTTTTAATAATTATTTGACTCTTCATTATGAAATAAAGCCTCCTTCTAGTGTCTTTGTGCTAGCTAGTTTAGCATGAGCCTCAAATTGAACCCTTTGGAATGTTTCTATTTTTAGCCATATGGCCAAGTTGCCTTGTTTTTTACGCATTCTCTCCAAGAAGAAGGAACCCTACATGCCCACCAATTTTTGTCTTGTTGTCTTCAATCTTCCTAAGATCCTCATTAACTGCATTTTCAAGTCAGCCTGTGGTGATTTTCTTTTCTACGCATGCAATCTATACATTGGCAAAATTACCCATTGTTGTATCCCTTGTCTAAATGAATACAATGCGATAATTATTCGTTATCCTGTTGGCTTCTACATTTGGTATCTTTTGCAAACTCTTGGGCTTCCTGTGCAGGTTGGAAAAATGGGTGGCGAGCGGGTGAGGATTGAGCCGGATAACTTTGATGAATTCCACAATAATCCTTTAGCTTGGCACATCTATGTGGAAGGTGGGATTTCTCCTCTTATGGAGATATTGGTCAACCATGACCCTAACTTGTCTGGCTAGTTTTCCAACTCATGGAAGGATCCTAGGGTCTCAATGGGAGGTATTTCATTTGAAATAAATGATGAATTCATAGCACAAGCCACAAGATTATAGTGTATTAGGAAAAAATACCCCAAACATGCCAAGAAACCAAACAACAAAAGCTTGTAAGATTTTTTCAGAGGCGATGAGGAACCGGTGTACAACTAGTTGGGTATTGTGAGAGAATCTCTCCCAAAGGCTTGGGAACAGGTGTGTTTGGTGCTGATGAAGTATGTCACCTTGGAAGGTAGGTTTAAAACCCGCTTTTTTATCATGTTCCCTTGTTAAATCATTTAAGACACAAGATGTTGCTTAGTTTTCCATTCTTTCTTCTAATGGATTTGGAAAACTTGGTTGAAAAATGCAAAGAGTTAGCCATCCTTAACCCCTATGATCTCCCACTGCTCCCACTCCATTAGGGGCTCATTTTGAGACTTTACCACTTCCACCTGGCCCTCTATCCTCCTAAAGCTATTATGGTTGTGTGCATTGAGGATATCAAACCCAAGCCCTCCGTGGAAATCCAATATGGGCACTACGGGGAATTACAAAGCCAAGATGGCCACCAAGAAACTTAAGGGTGGTTTGGGTAAGGCTCATGCTAGTGCGGTGGAGGGTCTCTATGAATTGAAGTCCACTCTGATGAAATTGACCTACAAGGCCACCACTGCAAAAAATGGGAAGGAGATAGGTACGTCGTACCTGATTGTTAGGGAAGAGAAGGGCAATAACATAATAGGGAAAGACTCTAGAGGAGACACTATGGTGGGGAATACTATGATGACGGGTGGGAAAAATACCAGAAGGAGATCCAGGAGGCTTTCAAAGAACATCAAAAAGAGGAAAATAATTGAGGATTCAGAGGAGGAGTGGTCTGATAGCAAAGAGTACAAGGATGAGGAAACTGAGGATGATGAGGACGAGATTGTGGAGGTTCCCCAGTTTACTCCCGATGACAACAAGGTTCCTAAAGATGGATCAACCTCTCACTCTTTGCATCCCCTGGTTGAAGAGCTTGGAGAGGTCTCGGGGACCATGGACATTGGGGAGGAGCCCTGTGATTTGGAGAAGAGAATGGCCATGCTCAAAAAAAGGTTTCATGGGTTGACTGCTTCACTATGAAGTTGGGCCATTTTGTCACTAGCACCCTGTCAAATGCTATTAAGTAGGATTTGGAGGGAAATAACAGTTAGGAGAACAAAGACTGGGTTGGTGATGAGGCCGTGGACCTCCTGCTTAAGAACTAGGACAACGCTAGTTAGTTTCTGCCTATGCCAGTGTCCTATCTTTCAGCTGCCTCTCTATTTTTTATGTGTTGTCTATGGGTTGTCTCTAGTTTCTATTTACTTTAACATTTGATTTTTAGTCTTGCTTCTTTTTGGCCCTTGTGGCCCGATGTGAAGGGTATGACGCCCTGAAAATACTTCTTAAAATTTCAAAAACAATGGAATGGTAAAATTATTTTGGTTTTGAATTCATTTATGTTTGATTTGATAATCTAACTTTTATTGTGAATTCATAACTTTTGACAATTGCATTCATTGGTAAGTGGGTTTATCATTTATATTTTTGATTTATTTTTTTGAATTCAATGTTGTATGCCCATTCTATATTTTCCCCTTACATTAAATGATTTAATATAAGGGGAAATATGGAATGAGCACACAACCATGAATTCAATGAAAGAAATTAAATAAACATAAATGATAAACCCACTTACCAATGAAATCAAGATTTCTCAAACAAATGAATTCAAACAAGGATTAGATAAATCGAAACAAATGAATTCAAAATTTTGAAACAACCTTACCAATCCCATTGTTGAGTAACTTTAGTTGAAATGTATATCAGATTGCTTCAACTCAAAGCCTACATGATAGTTTGTAAAATCTTCAATATGTGATGACCTAGATGCTATGAAATTTTTTGAATTTCTCAATAATCAAATGAACATGGTTTTTCTATGGAGATTATAGGTAATAAATGTGAAGGATGAAGGATTATTTTATAGATTTTAAGAAATTAGATCAATGATATGGATTAAGAGGTGTTGATTTGAGATTAACAATTGAAAATAAATGAGAGGAATTGAGTGCCTAGTTAACTAACTGCAACTGGTTGCATGAGATACCGATTGAAGTCTTAATCCAATTTTTTGATTAGAAGAATGATTCATCAACATTAGTTGACTAAGAGAAAGTGACAGTAAAGATTTGAGAAAATAAATGCATGATATAATTAATTAAATAAGTAATTAATTATTGGAAGAACGTGCAAAATAAGATTGAGATAGAAGATAACCATAAAAATGAATAGCGGAGCAGAGAAGGAGTGATTAAGGGGTAGTGCCTCTCAGGCTAGGGTAGCAACAAAGAATAATGAAACTACAGATCAGGGCATGGGCTCCCCAAGCTTTCGTTGGGAAGATGAAGTAGACAAGGCGGGGAAGCAGGAAAGTTTAGCAACACACATCCCCCAATGGGTATTCATGAATGGGGAATGGGTGGACAAGTGCCATCCCTCTCACCAAAGTCAAGCAGCGCTGAGGGAGGAAATCAAGCCAAGAAGAGTCCGACATGACACCCCCAAAACACCTAATGCTAGGAATCCATGGGAAAAATGGCTGCAAGCACCCAAGAAACATGATCAGAACGGGCCTCCAGTAAATAGAAGCACAAATGTCTTTAGAAGCATATCGCATGCACCAAGTAAGGAGTGGGCACGAAAAGTGCTAAATAGGAAGATCCCAATCAACAACCCCAAGGAGGAAATACTGGATAAAATATTGTTTGGAAAAAATCAGTCGCTCCTTGGGAGCTCTGGTAGAAATCGACATGGAGATTATGGACGACAAACTCTACAAATACGCCAGGCTACAAATCGTAGCAATAGACACTATCCCATCAAGTACTTTTTTAAAGGTGAACAAGAAGCGCTAGCTTCAGGAGATAGATGTTGAGGTGCCAAGAATTTTCTATATAAAATGTAGATCATGGGATCACAACACTAAGGATTGTAGAAAATCAACAATCGAACATCACAACATGCTAGTTCAAAGGAAAATAAAATCCTCTGCCACAAAACGCTCCATGGAATCCTCAGAGGATACACCCTCACTATCCAACACCATAAGGGTTGATACAACAATACCTTTAAAC
Organism: Sequoiadendron giganteum; assembly: GCA_007115665.2. Lineage (NCBI taxonomy): Eukaryota > Viridiplantae > Streptophyta > Pinopsida > Cupressales > Cupressaceae > Sequoiadendron > Sequoiadendron giganteum. Next base: position 405,326,776 of record CM021103.1, on the reverse strand, counting down.
TCAGTGAATATCACACCAGTTACCCCAGTCGAGACAACTAAGGAAGACAAAAAACAAGAACCCCTGCTTCATAAGGATGATCACAAATCGGCTATGGAGGCAGAACAAAACATGGGGGAAAGTGACGATCTAGATTCAATAGCAGAACCAATAGATGAATTAGACATAATAGAGGAAATATGCTTATCCCAATCTGCAATCAATCATCTGGGTCTAGGAAAAACTGGTAATAGGGGCAACCCATGGGGGAGGAAGTCCTTAAAACAACTAAGGGAGGAAGAGGCAGCGACAAGGAATTATGCATGCATCACAAGATTTATGAGTACCAAGGAGGGATGTCCCCCCCTTGGGAAACAATGAGGATCACCACATGGAATGTCAGGGGCCTAAAGGCCCCTAACAAACACCGCCTAGTCAGGCATTATTTGCAGACAAGTGCAAGCAACCTAATACTCTTACAAGAAACAAAATTGGAAGGGGAAGACTATCAAAAGTTTTTGAAATATTGTCGTCATTGGGAGGGCTATTTTCAAGAATCTTTAGGAGCTACAAGGGGTCTAGGTTTACTATGGAAATATGTGGTATTATCAGTTAAAATCTCCCACTCATCTACAAATTGGTTGGCGGCAAGCGTTAATGATTTGGAGAAAAATTGTAATCTATCAGTAATCAATATTTATGGCCCAACCAAAATTGAAGACAAAGCATCCCTCTGGGATGTTGTTCTAGAATGTGTACGCCCTCTTCCTAAAGATAGCCTAATCATAGGGGGAGATTTTAATGCCTTACTAGATCTATCAGAGAAAATTGGTGGGCTCAGAATGGTGACTCAGTCTATAATAGATTTTAGAAACTTTGTTTCCAATGTTGGATTGTCAGACTTCCCAACAGGGAACGACACGTTCACCTGGCATAACAAGCATATGGATTTTACAACAATAGCAAAAATATTAGACAGGTTCTTTATCCCCACTATTTCGTTTAATTCATAGTTACAAGTGTCTACTAGCATCATCCCCAGCTCAATATCAGATCACTTCCTAGTTGAGTTGTTGGTCTTCAGTGCGAAAAGCTTGGAAAAAATAAGTTTCAAATTCCATAATATGTGGTGGCATGACTCCAACTTACTGCAACATTTAGAAGGCCGGTGGAGGGAAGCCAAGGTTGTTGGGTCCATAAGTTTCAAATTAGTAAAGAAATTACAGATAATCAAGCACAAACTCAAAGACTTGAATAAAGAAAAATTCTAGAATATCTTCACGAAAAAGTCAGTGGTGGAATCCGAACTGGAAAGGCTCAATGAATTCGTTATAAAAAATGGCATGAGGAATGAGGAATACCTCAAGGAAAAAGAGCTGACAGAGAAACACAAAGAGCTTTTAAAATGAGAGGACATCTTCTAGAGAGATAAGTCTCATGAAGTATGGCTTGAAGAAGGGGATGCCAACTCCAAATTTTTCCTGCTTCTGATCTAGCTAAACGTGCCTCCAACAAAATAGAAGAAATTTAGGGCCCAGGTGGGACCTTTGCACAAGGAAGCATTGAGGTGGGAAAGGCAGCGGTGGACTATTTCACTAGCTTGTTGGCTGATCATTCTAAGCTGGTTCACAACAATAGTATCCTTGAAGCTTTAGAAACTTGTGTGAGCGAGGAAGACAACATAATGCTATGTGATAAGATCTCAATGGAATAAGTTCATTGTGCTCTCTTCCAAATGCACCTGGACAAAGCCCCTGGGCCAAATGGTTTCCTCGCAAGATTCTTTTAGAACTGCTGGATCTTTATTGGGAATGATCTATGGAAAATGGTGGAAGATTTCATAAGGACCAAAATTTTTGTCAAAGATGTGAACAACTCGGTCATAACAATAATTCCTCAAAAACCAATCTGCTCCTCTTTTAGTGATTACAAACCAATTTCTCTATGCAACACAATTTACAAAATACTGGAAAAGTTCTTGGCTAATAGATTAAAGAAAATACTGGGCAACATTATCTCAGTCGAGCAAAATGGCTTCGTACCTGGCAGAGAAATCACTGACAACATCCTTCTTCTATCATAGGTTGTTCACTCTCTCAACTCATGTAAACAAGCAAGCACAATCATCAAACTGGATGTAAGCAAAGCTTATGACAAAGTCAGGTGGGATTTTTTATTAGCAGTTATGAGGAAGTTAGGCTTCAATGGTTAGTGGTGTGCTCTAATAAGGAAATGTATCTCCTTGATTCGATATTCAATTTCAGTCAATGGTTCACTTCAGGGTTTTTTCCAAGCATCCAATGGACTCAGACAAGGCAACCCCCTGTCACCCTTCCTATTTTTTATTATGGTGGATTCCCTTAGTTGTGCAGTTAAAAATAGCAGTAGGTGGTTACTTTGGTGGGGGGTGAATATTTCCCCAAACATGGAGCCCATCACACATTCTCAGTTTTCTGATGACACCACCCTCTTTGGGGAGGCAAGCCTGAGGGAAGCTAGAAATATCAAACGGCTACTAGCAGATTATGAAGTCCAATCGGGGAAAAGTATGAACAAGGAAAAATCATGTGTTTTCTTCTTCAATACCTGAGTCTGCTTGCAATAAGCAATTACATCAACACTTGGCTACAATTCTAGCAAGTTGTCGGCTAAGTTCCTTGGGATCCAAATTTTCTCAAGGTGTTGTAAATAAAAACATTGGGGGGAGGTGGTTGATAGATGTAGAAATAAGGCCATGTACTCGTGGAAAAATAATTGGCTCACTCTCGCAGGGCACATTACGATGACCAAAGTTGTCCTGTCCACTATCCCAATCTATGCCATGTCAAGCTTGGAGGTCCTGGGGAAAAAAAAGTCTAAATTGGAAAGAATTCTTAAAAAAATCCTATGGGAAGGATCAAAAGGTATAAAAAATATCCCATTAATCGGGTGGGACTTGGCATGTAAAGAAAAAGAGGATGGTGGAGCTAGGCTCCACAAAGTCAAATGGAGGAACAATGCCTTGGGGGCAAAACTATGCTGGAGGATGGTCAAAAATTTAGACAAACCTTGGTGCCAAATTATGCAATCAAAATACTTGGACATCTCGGATAACACTAGGATTCTAACAGCAGAAAACTTAAGGGGTGGATCTACAGCTTGGAACTATGTACTAAAATGTAGACCATTGGTTTTATGCTATATATCCTAGAGGATAGGCAATAGGAGAAAGGCTCTCTGCTGGTCAGATTCATGGAATGGCTGCAAAATTCTGAGTGAGCTCTTTGAGGTAGGACAATATATGGATAACCTACAGTCTGAGTTTCATGCAAAGGTGGCAGATTACATCTAGTTAAGTGATGATCCATTAGTTGGCCAATACAACTAGGTCAATTTAGACTCACTATCGATCCCCCAAGAATTGTTAGTTTTGGTGACTCAAGAAATACATAATAGGAAGGTCCACTTAAGAACTGAGGAAGACTCCATCATCTAGTGTGGGGATACCTCTGGAAACTACTCAATTAAGCTTGGATACTAGTTTCAATCTGCACAAGCAAAGGACAAATCTTGGATGGCAAGGTTGTGTTGGAAACAAGTGGTGCTACCCAAAGTTGGGGCATTCTTATGGCTAGCAATCCATTGACGTTGTCTAACATGAGATAGATTAAAATGATTGGTATCATTGGTCCCACAAGGTGTATATTATGTAAACAAGATGAGGAGAATGGCGATCACTTATTCCTCTCATGCCCAGTAGCAGTCTCATATTGGGACTGGATGCAATCGTCATTTAATTACAAAGGCCCAAGGTAGTACAAGCTGAGTGAGTTCCTATCCAGCTGGCCAAACATGAACAAGTGGGGCTATTGGAAAGAGTTGTGGTCACTGGCACCATCCTTGGTCATATGGCACATCTGGAAGGAACATAATTGACGTATTTTTAAGGAAAAATATTTAAACCGTTCCCAATTAATTGACAAAATCTGTGCAGCCATAATTGAAACCACAAACAACAGAATAAAAATTGGGTCCAAGGCAAAATTATCTAGGTGGGATGAGGACATTAGGAAAACATGGACTGAGCTCAAATTACCAAGTATACCAAACACGGGGGTAGTCAAGGTCAACCGAAAGGCAATCCATTGGGTGCAACCGATCAGACTTAAATGGAAACTTAATTTCAATGGGGCTGCCAAAGGCAACCCCGAGAAAGTAGGGGCTGGTTGCATAATTAGGGAATCTTCATTCAACGGTGTATGGGCGACTTCAAAAAACCTCGAGGTCTGTTTCAACAATGTGGTGGAAATGGATGCCTTATAGCTGGGTCTTTAGGTGTGTGTCCAACAGGTGACAAGGTAGAAATTGAGGGAGATTCTTTGCTATGTATCCAAGCGATTACTGTAGGCAAAACACAAAGTTGGCATATCGATTCTTGGATCTCACCAATAAAGGACCTCCTAGGTAGGCTTACTCATTACACAATATCACATGCCTATAGAGAAGCAAACATGGCAGCAGATTTTTGGCAAATTGGGGTACGCTACAAGAAATAAAGTTCATATCGAGCTCTACCCTCACTTGATGGCCTAGTCTATAGGAAATCCTGAAAAAATGATCTTACCCGGTGTTATGTGATTATCCCCAACTGAAAATCAAACCAATTATGAGGAGAGGATTGTACCACTTAAGACTCATGAGCAAGCCTATTCCCTGTTCATCCATGTGAACATCTTCCATGCTTGGCTGCAAGGCTATATCAAGAATGACAGTTGGCTCATTTTTTACATCATTCCAAGTAAATATATCAGTTGAAGAAGAAGGTTGCATGATGGTGTACCAATTCGGCCTAAGTTGTCATTGTGATTCAGAGTCTTTGGTCGAACAGTCTGCTAGATTGTTCTCCCTTCATAATCACCAGGCGCGTTTGGCGGTGGTCTAGCGGGTGTGGAAAATCTTAGGGGATCACTGTCATTGGTGCGATGGAAAAGTTTTCAAGATAGTGGTCAGTTCAATCATGGAATCCCCGACCAGGGCGGCAATTCTCTTCCAAGGATCCATTACTGCTATGTATGCTCAAGCCATCGCTAGTTCTACTCGGGATCTACCAGAGGAAGGAATGGTTAGGTACCTTGGTATGTACACGATCCCTCCTATAGAGCAGAGTTGAACCCCTAGGACACCGACTACGAAAATGAAGTAAGTAGGATGGTAGATGCTTGGGAAAAAATTATGGTTGGGGTTAAGAATAATATGGGAGCCTTTAATAGGATCATGCACCAGGGTCAGTCGTGGCTGGGAAAACAATGCTTGGAAAGAGTCATTCAACTAGGTAGGTGTCTGGCAGTGTTATATCAGTATCTGGTAAATTAGTTTGGCTAGTCAATCAGGGCAATGCTTGCCTCTCTCATTGTACTCGGAGGCTACCCCCTTTCTTGGTAGCTCTTACCTATATAAAAAGAAGAAGATTGAGATAGAAGATGAGTTCACTTTTTGCATCATAAGTAATTAATTAATTAAGGAACATGCAAATATAAGATTGATTAATAAATATAATATTTATTTATTAATGAATAATGTTTGAGATAAAAAAGGAGAATTGAATAATTAAAATAGTCACTTAATTTAAAAGAAGTGTGAATGTGGAGGATTAAGATTTAATTAATAAATAAATATTTTATTTATTAATAAAAAATATAAAGATTGATTAAATTAGAAGAATAAAGAATAATTAGTGACATAATTTAAATAAATAAAATTTATTTAATTATGTGGAAGATAATTCAGTGAAAAAAAATGTTAGTTAGAAGATAAATTTAGATTTGCATGAAATGATAATAATTTTATTTAAATTGATTATTTGAGGAATGTACAAGTGAGAATTTAATAAATAAATAAAATGTTTTATTTATTCATGATGAATGGATAATGTTGAGAGAAAATGGGATAATTAAATAATTAAAGTAATTACTTAATTTAGGAAGTGTGAATAAATAATTAAATAAATAGGATATATTTATTCAATCAAGAAGAATAAAAAATTAAAGATATAATTAAATATATAGGATTTATTTATTTAATCAAGAAGATTAATTGAATTAAGATGTAATTAAATAAATCAGATTTATTCATTCAATCAAGAAGATTAATTGAAATGAATTAAATAAAATACATAAAAAAATACATAAATAATTGTACGTTATATTTAATCATTAGGGAAAGACGAATATTAGTGTTAAAATGTTAGTTCGCAGGCTAGGACAATTTTACGTATCTACATTTTGCCCCTCTTTGATACAATGCGATTTTGAGCATTGTGTCAAAGGAAAATTAGAAATTCCTACTTAGGAGTTACCTTGGTATTCCCCAATGACAATGAGATAGCATGGTGCCCCCTCAAGATATTTGGTGAAAATTTTGGATAATGAGCCAAATTTTTCAACAAGTTGATGTGATGTGTTTAATTGCAAGTATTAATAGAAGACATACTGACTAGAAAAAAATGTTAGTAGGATTAGAGGATAGAAGAAGATGGATGATATTGATCTAATCGTCAAAAATCCATAGATTATGATTGATTTGATGATATGGATGCATTGATGAATGATTAATAATGATTTGATGATTTTTAAAATGCAATGAGTATGCTTTTTCTTCATGGAGAGACTAAGTAATTTTTAGAAATCCTTATTAATGTAGAAAATAGACACGATGCACCAAGGTATTAATGACCAAGGAAACTTTGTATCTATTGCATGGACTTTGACTCTACAAAAAAGGAGTATTCTTTCTCATACCAAACATATGGAAACCTTGTTAAAGTAATGTGAGAGAATAAAGCCATCAAAGTAAGGAAACTAATACAAAAAGGTATGAAGAACCTGATATGCACTAGTCGTTGTATTATTAGATACTATCCCTTCACACATAAGGTAATTATTTGCCATGGCTATATTGCAAAAATATCTAACAAATAGAGAATACAAAATCAATGATCAATGCCCCATTCTTCTCTAAATCCTTATGGACATCCTTGAGATATCCTAGGAATGAGACTATAAGATAAATCAAAAGACAATGACCACAAAAGATAAATAATACTACAATATCACTTTCCATAGATGTTTTGATGTTTTAGGATGTTACCCATCAATAATTTCTATTGTAGGAATGATTTATCTGTTAAGACGCATGTCGGGATGTTGATGATGATTTTCAAAAGGCAAGGTAGTTAACACTTAGGCATTATTTCAGTCTAATAATGATCAAGTCTCTACCATTACTTGCTTGGAACTTTTGGATTTTGATGTTTGTTTTACTTATTGTTTGCTTTGTCAAAGGGTAAAGGTGATGATTTGTTTTATTATGGATCGAGAGTTTATTACGGATATTGGATTTCTTTTTGTATTATGATGGATTTGGAGACCAAAACAAACACCTAAGGGGACTGACCTAGTGCCTTGGGGGCTCATCGATGATGGCCTTTTCTACATTATAAACGTAGGGTCATCATAGTTTGATTCTTTGGATTGACATTATTTTTGGATTTTTTGAATTTTTTATGAAGGTTTTTGGATTTTTTTGTATTTTTTGATGATGATCATATGGATGAATGATAAAGAGATATTAGTATGTAAGTACATCAATATTTTTTTGAGTTCCTATTGATATCCATGCTAAAATCAATTGATCTAATTGAGTAATTGCCGATAATGATAAAATTATTGAGGATACACAACAATGTAAGGATAATGTTGTCAACAAATGAACACCACAAGGATTGGGAGGGATACTTCCCAAGATGATGATTGATTGATCGGATAATGATTGATTGAGATTTTTAGCCAAGCTAGGAACAATATTATTGAGTGTTTTGATACCACATTGAAGTGTCAACATGATGCAATTGATATAGATTATTTGAATTGTTTGGATGATGCCTAGATCAAAATGTGAAATAGAAGACATAGATCAAGATTTATTCTACAACAAGATGTAAGTACCTACCCCTAGTGTCTAGAAATGTAGGGAATGAAATGGGGATATGTATGGATAAATGAATGGATGAGTGGATATGTAAAGTATGCTAAGGATTACATTATGATAGGATAACATGTTCAAATAGAGTATAGCCCTTTGGACAATGCCTCATGGCTCAGATAATGTTGGATAGGATAGGATCAATGATAGTGACCCATGTTAATATTTTTACCATAAGCAAGTGTAAAGTGTACATTGAACCTTTTCCAAGATCAAGATAAGCTGGATTTGGATGAAAAATGGGTTGGATGAATGGTTCATGGACTTATTATGGATAAGATGAATGGAATGTTGGATTTATTATGGATAAGATGGATGGAATGTTGGATTTATTATGGATGAGATGAGATGCTTCCACCTAAAATGGTGCACGTAGATGCTCGATTCTACTCATGATTCCTGTTTTCCAGGTTTTCATCATGGTACTTGTCCAAAGCACCACCATAGTGGTGTTCATCGGAGGATAATTTTTATCTTGACTATTTTCTTGATTTTTTTTAAATATTTACACCCATGTTGAACCACCTAGTGGTGCTGATGTAGATACAATTTTCATAATGTTCCAATGGTATTCTTCTTGGAGGAGTTATTTTTCTTAGATACGAGTGATTAAATGTAACCCCTAATTCTCTTGTCTACTTTTTCATTACCAAAGTCAACTTTTCCTAGACACGTAAATCACGATAAGCTTCCCTTAAATTCCTTATGATAAAGTGTTGCTATCAACACATGGTTAAAGTGATATTTGGATATTCTAGATGTTGAAGTGGATGGTGAAATACATTGAGAGATATGAGATGCATATAGATTGGTCTATTAGAACACAACAATCTACTAAGAGGGGCGTGAATTATTTGATCACTTAAAATTTGGCTCTTAATACCTTTTACCCTTTTATGTGTAGATTAAATTATGACACGCAAAGAAGTAAACATAAACACTCACAACACAAGATCTACATGGAAAACCCAAGATGGGAAAAACCACGGTGAGACTAGCTACTAGGATATACTATCCTAATCCAACCTCACTATGAATATCTTCTTATTAAAATGTTTAAGGGCAACAAACCTACAGAGACACTAATCCCTTTGTTTTAGTAACACCTATTCCAATGAAGCACTAGTTCCCTATTTTGAGCACCTACCAAGATATTTGATGGCACCTACCTATCAAACTTATAACCAAGAAATTATAGTTTGTTCAAAAGAAAATAGTTCAATTTTGCAATCCTATATGCAATTGTTCAAATCAGTGTTGCTATCAATGCAACTCAATTCTCTGCTCTATACCTTCCTTTGTTATCCACCTGGATATATACCTTGATTAAGATCTTCCTTTTCTTTGGTTTCTACTCATTTGTTACACCCCTACACTTTCTCTATTATTTTTATTGCATTCTATGTCTTCCTAAAAAACTCAAAGATACACTACTCAACACTATTGTTTCCTTATCTATTTGTGCATTCTTTGTTCGCCTCAAGAATCCATGCACACACTCTATAATTCTCTCTCCTTTTTCTTTTAGTGCATTCTATATCCACCTCATGAAGCACATAATGCCCTTAGCAATATGCACTACCTATAGTACTCAGGATGTTAACCACTAACCCCAAAAAATGATTTTTACTTTTGTATCTCACACTAATCTACATCAATTGGCCCAAGATTTTCACACCACATATAGGTTATTTATGAATATTTTCTCAATATCACATCTTCATCGAGCCACACACATTCAAAAATAGATTCAAGTTCATTTAATTTGTTAAGTATATTATCCTCCAAAACCGTAAACCCCTGATATTGTAATTAATGCAATATACTTGTATATCCAATATAATATTTTTTTTAACCGCCTTTGCAATTTGAACTACTTTTCTTCACATCCTTTCACCAATCAAATTTGTTGTTGAAGTCGGTGAACTAATTAAATTCACTTGCAGTGTTGATTTATAGTTAAAACCCTCGTTCACATAGACATAACTATTAAGAATCTTTAATTTTAAATTTGAGTCATTGATCTATTATTTTTGCACCATGATCTATTGATCCTCATTCATCACTCAAATTTAAAACGTGGCCATTGGATAAAGGTTATTTTAATAATCATTATCAATATTTGTCTCATACACTATGCTTAGTTCAAGGTCCCACCAAAACATGTGTCACAATCTTGCAATCTCACAAGGAAAAAACACAGTCCCACCATATCTCAGCATGATGATGAACTAACATCATTTGTCACATATCTCATCACAAAATAATTCACAATATTGATCTATGAGTTGTCTTATTGATAAATCATTTACTGCCACATCATCTTCTATTGGCACCACCTGCCACTTTTTTCTAGTCCCACTTGACATATGTCACTTTCTCACAATACCGTAGGAAAAGATAGGGACCCACCACACACACTGTGGGATGGTAGGGAGGTCATTTGATATTGCAAGCTTGATTGATCCATTAATCAAGCTAGGAGAAAATATTTAACATGTTACTTAGGAAGTATTAAAGTTATTGAATATTTTTTGGGTTGGTATTGCTAGGAGAGGGGGTCGATCACACCAATGACTCCAATAGATTAAGTGATAACTTAAACAACCTGCAACTACCTATTCATAGTCACATTGAATTATAAGCTTTATTCGTCACCATGACTACAACACCTAGGGTTTATCTATAAAACCCTAATTTTATCCAAGAGAAAACATAAAATAATTTAGAACTCAACTGTTATCCTCTAAAATTGCAAATCACACCTTTGAGAAGCTCTTGAGAAACCCACATCAAATATGCAATTTTTTTATATCTTTTGGCATCTATAAGTAACCTCTACAAAATTGTGACAATATTTCATGACAAATTTACAACTTTTGAGCAATTATTGCAACAAATTTGCAAAAAATGCTCTTCTCTCCATCACTCTTCATCAACTCTTCTAGAAATTTTAATATCATGCCAACAATATCCCTTATTGAATATCACCAAGATATCCCCTTTTGACATCAATGACAATAATATTCCAATAATCTCCCCCTTTCCATTGATGGAAAAACCAAATTCTTAAACAACCTTGTACCAATCAAATAAAACTTATTATCATGATTGCTCATACACAAAATCCCCCCCTTGAGACATATCTTTCTCCATTAGAGCCCTTGAATTTCTCTCCTTTCTCAATTACATAAACATTTGCACACTCTATCCCCCTTTGACATCAATGGAAATCATCAAGTGATTAGAAATTTGTAAAACCAAGTTTACCTAACTTGTTTTTTCCTACATATCCGGGAATGAATTTAATGATAATGAAGCCCCCCTGGACAAATGCCTTATTACTAAGATTTAGTGATATGATGTGGGAGAAATTACTCCCAACTTATGCCTCAAATATTCAAAATTTTCCTTGGGAAGAGGCTTTGTGGATATGTCAGCAACTTGTCTTTGGTGGGAACATATTCCATTTTTACCTCCTTATTGGCAACCTTCTCTCTAATAAAGTGATATTTGATTGCTATGTGTTTTTTCCTAGAGTACAACACTAGATTATTTGAGATGTTATTTGTACTTGAATTGTCACAAATAATAGAGATAGGTTTTGTTGAAATGCACAAGACAACTGAGAGGGGGGGTGAAACAGTTGTATCAAATTAATTTACTTTGAACCTTAATCAATTCCTCTTTAACTCAATTTGTTATTAAGTGTAAACATGAAATACAAATAACAGAAAGAAAAAACTAGAGACAACAAATTTATATGGAAAACCCAATGAGGGAAAAACCACGATGAGGATTAGCTCATAATATAGTAATAATGCAATACCACATACAAAGGCTCACTGCCAGAGGGCTCACTACCCAGATATAGAGGCTCACTGCCTACAATAGGACTCACTATCCAGAAGGAGGCTCATTTCCTACAAATAAAGAAAAGATAGATTAAGATCCACCAAAAAAGGCTCCACAAATTCACAACTTGATCAGAAGATTGTAGACACCATCAACTCACTGATTTTAGGAATCTAACACATCAAAGTAATACTATTTTGATTCACTCTTACACAATCTACTTTTTTCACTTGTTCACACACTTCACTTTCTCGATAACAAATTCACAACATATTGATTTTATTTTATACCATCTTCAACCCTAGAAGTATTCTCTAAGGTCGACTATACATCCTTCAATTTATAAATTCAAATTAGGTCGACTACTCAACATTCATGTGGTTGATAAGAATGAGAGAGGGCCAATTGCACATTTAATTAGGACCCAAAAAAGATCTTGGATCAATCACACGCTTCCTTAATTTGATGCAAAAATCTTCATGTAATGTGTAGACACCAGATCAGTCAAACCTAATGAAAACACCAATGATATTTGAAGTACACACATCTCCAACAATATTATCACATGTGGATCACTCAACACACTTCACCAAAAAATTTAACATCTCTTAGAGACCTTCAGGTACATCCACAACAACTGCAACAACCTTCATGCACAAAACATTCTTCAACAATCGAACCAGACCAACCAACAACACATAGGAGCTCTGGAGAAAATCTTTCAGAGCACCAAATCACAAGCACATTTTCCAGAATACAAATAACAGATCAATATAAATCATTTCCTAGATATGCAAGATATGAAATAAAACACCAGAAGACTATAGATCAAAAACATTTCTCCCAGTCCACAAACAAATAGTTCTACCAAACTGGTTCACATGAACATATCTTCCACTCTCCATCAATCCAGAAGAAAAAAACTTAAGATATATTATCCATTGAGGCTCATGAACAATACCATAGATCCACACAAGCATAGGATCAATATAAAATAAATGTAGAGCATAATATCAGAGCACACTCAGAACACACACTCAACACTGCCTTCATTATTTCTTAATTTTCTCAAAATAACTTGGCAAAAACACAACTACAACTTTATATATATAGATCCATGTACTCTAAACACTTCTATAGTATCTTAACTATACAAGTACCATCTATAATCACACTAGACTGTGTTGACATCAATGACAACACACTAAACACATCCATACTTGCAACAATCTCCCACTTTGTCATTGTTGGCAACACATGGTGTGAAAAAACATCAAAGACAACATACACATTCTCTTGCTTCTTCTTCCCTTTCTTTTTCAGACAACCTGCACAAGCATTTTTGCACTCTCTTCTACTTTCAACTTTTTCACATGACTTTCTCTCCCCCTTTGACATCAATGGCAAAGGAAATTTTTGCATGAAAAAACTTTCCATATAAAGCTCTAATCACCCCCCCTTAGGGGTGCACCCATATCACATATTGCAAAAATGCAACTTTCTACTCCCCTTGAGGAGTAGACCCCAATCATCAGTCTAAACCAAAAAGAATTTGTGAATCCATTGGACTAATGCACCTCCATGTGCACCTAGTTAAAGGAAGGAGGGGTAGTAACCCCTAAATTTCACCTAAGATACTCAAAAGTATCCTTCAAAAGGGCCTTAGTGAATATGTCAACAATTTTTTCCTTGGTAGACACATGTTCAAGATTAACTTCATTATGCAACACCTTCCCCCTCAAGAATGATACCTGATAGATATGTGCTTTGTCCTAGAAAGAATCACCAAATTCTTTGAAATTTTTATTTAACTTGTATTGTCAGAAAAGATAGAGATAGGCCATCACACATCGCACCTCTATCCTTCAAATTTTGCTTCATCCAAAGTACCTGTGTACAATAGGATGCTACTACAATATACTCAGCTTCTGTGGTGGATAAAGAAACTGAATCTTGTTTCTTACTCAACCATGAGACTATTCTTCCTCCAAGGAAGAATGCACCTCCACTTGTACTCTTCCAATCATCTACATAGCCAACCCAATTTTCATTAGTTTAGGCACTCAAGGTGAAATCAGTATCGTTAGGATACCATAGCCCATAATCTAGATTTCTCTTTAGATATTTGAACATCCTCTTCATAGTTGTAGTATGTGCTTCTTTAGGTTCAACTTGAAATCTTGTGACCAAATATACTGTAGGCATGATATCTAGTCTAATAGTAGTAAGATACAACAGTCCACCAATCATGGATTTGTACACGCTCTGATCAACTTTCGAAGATTCATCATCCTTACTCAGCTTACATCCGGCTACCATACGAGTACAAACCAGTTTGGAGTCATCCATTCCAAAATTCTTCAACAATTCCTTAACATACTTATATTTTGAAATGAATATCCCCTTATCAGTTTGATTCACTTTAAGTCCAAGGAAGAAATTCAACTCACCAATCATAGACATTTCAAACTCTTTTTGCATCTCCTCTACAAATTTCTTACACATAAATTCATTTCCACCAAATATGATATCATCAACATATGCCACAACAATAAACATTTTGTTTCTACCAAAATTGAAGTAAATATTGATGTCTGCAAACCATTTGTTGAATCCTTGTTGTGTCAAGTATCTATCCAACCTTGCATACCAAGCTTTGGGAGCCTGTTTAAGTTCATGCAGTGTCTTTTTCAACTTGCAAACCATGTCAGGTTTGTATGATAGCTAAAATCCTTCTGATTACTCCATATATACTTCTTCTTCCAATTCCCCATTCAAAAATGCAGACTCGACATCCATTTGGTACACTTTGAAGTATTTATGAGCTAAAAATGTCAAGAACATATGAATGGCCTCCATTCTTGCTACTGGTGCAAATTTTTCTTCAAAGTCTATTCCTTCAACCTATGAATAACATTTTCATACAATTATTTCTTTATTTCTTACCACTTCACCATCTTCATTCAACTTATTCCTAAATAACCATTTTGAACCAATTACATTCTTGTTCACAAGTCTAGGGACTAGTTCCCATGTTTCATTATTCTATATTTGCTGCAATTCCTCTTTCATTTATCTAACCCAACTCTCATCATTGCATGCTTCAATCACAGTCTTAGTTTATACCTTAGAAATTAAACACAAGTTTACCTCAACCAATTTTCCTCTTTTCCTTACACGTTCACTTATATCTCCAATTATTTGTTCCTCTAGATAATTTCTCTATACATATTTAGGATTCTTAGGTGTAGGTTCCAAAATCTCCTCTTCATCACTTTGTTTTGTCTCTTACTTTTCTTCTTCTTGTAATTTCTTGTAGATAGGATCATCTAGTTCAACTTCACTTATTTCTACTATTCTATACATAGCTTCATCAACTTTTAAATTAACACTTTCAAATATTTTCCTCAGTCTTTTATTGAAGCATCTATATGCCTTGCTATTATTTGAATATCCAAGGAAAATTCCTTCATTACATCTAGCATAAAACTTTCCAAGATTCTCATCATCTCTTTTAATGTAACGTCTGCTTCCAAACACTTTAAATTATTTAACAGTAGGAGTCTTACCATTCCATAACTCATAAGGAGTATTAGTGTTGTTACCTCTGATATGAAATCCATTAAGAATGTAAACGACAATGTGTATTGCTTCTCTCCAATACACATCAAGAACATTTTCTTCTTTCATCATTGTCCTGACAACCTCTTGAATAGTTTGGTTCTTTCTTTCCACAACTCCATTTTGATAAGGGGTTCTAGGGGCAGAATAATGTCTCTTTATGCCATGCTCTTCAGAAAATGCATTAAACTCACCAGAAGTGAATTCTCCACCTCTATCAAACCTTAAACATTTAATTCTCAGGTTTGCCTCATTCTTTACTCTTGCCTTGAATACTTTGAATCTATCAAGAGCCTAAGTTTTCCCTCTAAGAAAAGTAACCCATGTCATCCTAGAGTAATCATTAATGAAGAGCATAAAATAATTGTCACTGTTAAGGCTTCATGTTCTTTTAGGACCATATAGGTCTGTATGAATCAATTCTAGCATTTCGGTAGATGATTTTTTCTTTTCCTTTAAAACTTCTTGTTTTTTTTCCCAACTAACAAATTCTATAAATTGAATTTGAAGGCTTTTTTATTCTAGGAAGATCTCTGAAAACTTCTTTTGAACTGATCCTAATCAGATTGTCAAAATTTAGATGTCCCATCCTCTAGTGTCATAGCCAACTTTCATTAATCTATGAAACAAAAAACTGACCATCACTACTCTTAAGTTGATAGATGTTTCCATGAGTTCTTCCTACTGCTACCACAATTTTGAATACTTTTCTAATCTCATAGGTGTTATCCTAAAACACCAACTTAAATCCTTTGCTACACATTTGTCCTGTAACATTAGAATAAATCTTGTGATAAAATCTGTAGCTAGAACAAACAATTGTTAATCCTAATCTAAATCAAAACCAATCTAAAATCTAACAATAAAGAACGAATATGAAAACATGATAAAAACTAAACAAATTGAATTCATCTCACCGAATATGCATTCATCCTTTCGAATTATCTCCATTTTGCCTTTTTAGTATTATTGCCCTCAGATTTCTGTGTTTGAATGCAAGTATAGCTGTGTTGAATGTCTAAGAAAAATATCGAAGAATAGTCTCTTCTCAAAAGTATTTGATTTCAGGAGGAGGAATAATGATAATGACAAGCCATTTTATAGATTTTGTGTTTTCGAACAATCAGCTCAGATTGAAAGAGAGATTGACAGACGAGATTGATGAATGCGATGTGAGTTATGTCTCAGATAGAATGTGAGTTAGAACATGAGTTAGGAAAGACTAAAAATAGAACGAGATCTTAATCTTTAGTTAAGAATCTTCGAAAATAGAAGAAATAGACTTTGAATGTCAAAGACAAAGTTAGAACTCGAAGATGAGGAATTCGAATACAAACTTGAGTTAATTAATTAAATAAAAGATATTTAATTAATAAATGCATACATGCATATGAGTTAGAACTAGTTAATCGACTAGTTGTGACGGAGAGTCTTTCTGCAAAGATGATCAACAGTTAAATTCAGAGATAACTAGAGAACTAAAAATAGATCTCGAGTCAGAAGGTGAGTGGACGATTAGATAGCTGAATGATAGAGGAATGTGACACAAATGAATTAAATGTGAATTAAATATTAATTTAATTCAACATTCGAAAATAAAAGATTTAATTAAATAAATAAAGATAATTTACTTAATTTGACTTTCGAAAAGGGTGGAATTGAATAATTAAATAATAAATATTTAATTATAGTTGAAAAGGGGGTTAAATGAATAATTAAATAAAGATATTTAATTATAGTTGATATATGATAAAAAAGAGCGTTTAATTAAATAATACATATTTAATTAAGAAGGAAGAATTAATTAGTTAGGGACATAATTAAACAAATATGATTTATTTAATTATCCAAGGTTGAATAAAGGTCATTTATGAATTAATGAATTAATTAAAAAGGGATATTTAATTAATAAAGGAAATGTGTGTTATAAAGGTTAACAAATAATTGACATTATTAAATCACGACCATGGATGAATATAAAATTATGTCAAATGTGGTGTTCGCAGGCCTAGACCAATTTTAGGTATCTACAGTATACCTAAAATTGGTCTAGGCATGTGAGTACATAATCGACATAATGTTCTATAGTCCATGGTCATGATTAAATAATGTCAATTATTTAATTACCTTTTCTAACACATATTTCCTCTATTAATTAAATACCCCTTTTTAATTAATTCATTAATTCATCATTAATCTTTATTCAACTTGATTAATTAAATAAATCATATTTATTTAATTATGTCGCTAACTTATTAAATCCTCTTTCAATTAAATAATTTATTATTTGATTACCCCTTTATCATACTTTTTCAACTATGATTAAATATCTTTATTTAATTATTAATTAACTCCCTTTTCAACTATAATTAAATATTTATTATTTAATTATTCAATTCCACCCTTTTCAAAAGTCAAATTAAATAAATTACTTTATTTATTTAATTAAATCTTCTATCTTTGAATGTTGAATTAAATTAATATTTAATTCACATTTAATTCATTTATGTCACATTCCTCTATCATTCAGTTATCTAATCGTCCACTTACCTTCTGACTTGAGACCTGTTTTTAGTTCTCCAGTTATCTCTGAATTCAACTGCTGATCATTTTTGTACGAAGATTCTCTGTCACAACTAGTCAATTAACTAGTTCTAACTCATATGCATGTATGCATTTATTAATTAAATATCTTTTATTTAATTAATTAATTTAATTATGCATTCAAATTCCTCATCTTCGAGTTTTGACTTTGTCTTTAACATTCAAAGTCTATTTCTTTTATTTTCGAAGATTCTTAATTGAAGATTAAGATCTTGTTCTATTTTTAGTCTTTCTTGACTCATGTTCTAACTCACGTTCTATTTGAGACATAACTCACATCGCATGACATTCATCAATCTCATCCGTTGATCTCTCTTTCAATCTGAGTCGATCATTTGAAAACACAAAATCTATAAAATGGCCTGTCATAATCATTATTCCTCCCCTCCCGAAATCATACACTTTTGAGAAGAGAGACCATTCTTTGATATTTTGCTTAGACATTCAACACAACTATACTTGCATTCAAACACAAAAATTTGAGGGCAAGAATATTAAAAAGGAAAAATGGAGAAGAGCAATGGAGATAATTCGAAAGGATGAATGCATATTCGGTGAGATCAATTCAGTTTGTTTAGTTTTTATCATGTTTTCATATTCGTTCTTTATTGTTAGATTTTAGATAAGTTTTGAATTAGATTAGAATTGACAATTGTTTGTTCTAGCTACAGATCTTATCACAGATTTATTATAATGTTACATGTCCAACAATCAAAAGATTGTGCCTTAAACCCTTAACATAATAGACATCATCAATACTTTTTTTTCCATCAAAACTAATTGTTCCTTTCCCAACAATATTAGCACCTGAATCATCTCCAAACATAACTATTCCTCCATCATACTTCTCAAGTTTAGTGAACTTACTTTTATCTCTGGTCATATGATTTGAACACCCACTATCATTTACCCAATAGTCTTCATCATTTCTAGCATGAAAATTAGTCACCAGAGTACCTTCCATCTCATCCTTCTTGATCTCTAGACCAGATTCCTTTGCACATCTTCCATGGTTAGAAAATAAAACTTTACTTTCTAGGGCTAGAAATAAACATTCATCTTTATCATCCTAAAAATTAGACTCATAATTATAAATTCTTGCATCTTCTTTAACATAATACAAATTCTTGAACTTCCTATCCTTTTTATCTCTGTAGTTATTATTATTATCTTTGTTCTTCTTGTGTGTAGCTTTATTTGGACATCTTGAGGCATAATGACCAATATTTCCACAACTAAAAAATTTAAAGGGCAACATACATTTGTATTTACCACTACCTTTCTTCAATTTCCTTGTGAAGTTTTCTTCCAACTCTTATGCACTATCATCATCTTAGTCATCTCCTATCTTCGTTGCTTTAAAGGTTGTGATGGAACTCTCAAATTTTGCAAATTTGAGATGCCTATTTCAAAATTTTGCTTCTGGACTTTCAGGAGTGCACATGATGAATCAATCTTAGTAACCCATTTTGGAGGATTGTATTTTAAAGCCTGTTGCTTGTCGTGCAAAACCCATTCGCAGACATATTTAGTTGACCTATGTGAACATGTGTGTCATTTTTTAGCTTCCCAAGATAAGTTCTGATAGATTTTTGAAAAGTGAAGCCAAAGGATTTTTGACACTGTTATGTTGTTTGTAGATTGTCAATTTTGTGAAACAACTTCTTGTTTGAGCTAGGATTTTGGAACCAATTGACTATCATGTCAAAATGATTTTTTTTATGTATTCTCCATATCAAGATGATCTCACATGTCATTTTTCAGAGTCTTATGATCTGATTTTCTATTTTTAGCAAATCGAAACCAAATGCAGTTTGTTCAGTTTCACATCTGCATTCCTGACAGCCTTTATGAGTGGTCAACTTTGATCATTAATAAATTTTGTTCAACGATGTTTCAAATAAATTCTTTTTGCACACGTGCTCAGGGTACCTTAATGAACTCGTGCATCTGATGGAAGCTTGCCAGGGGTTGATTCACTAGTTTTACAAATAGGCAATTGAGTGATTTTTTATTGTTTCAGAACAACTGTTCTTTCAGGAAAGTTCAATTGGGCAACTTTTCCAATTAATATCTTTCACCTCGTGACTTTTTTTTCCAAGCCATCTTTTGCACTGTACTCTTGGATCAAATTTCTACATGTCTGCAAGTTCTCATTGCTTCCCAAGGTTGTATGACTAGTTTCCTAGATTGATTCCAGAGCCCACTGGGTCAGTTTTTCCCATTTTTCAAAATTGTCATAGAACAGATTTTGATGAAGACCCAATTCATTTTTTAACTTCAGAAGTATTCAAAAGGCAGTGTCAGATCATTTGGGTGTAAAACTTGTTTGAAAATGATTTTTTTTTAGTCGGACCCACATGGGGCTCGACATGCTTTGCATGGTAATGAACCTATAATGGTTCCAATGCAGTAATCCCATCAAGTAATTGTTTTCAAGTGAAGGAAATAATTAAGGTGCATATTTTGAAGGTAATGACCTATGTTTTAAAATAATCAATGGGGATATGCAAGCTACTGGTTTATCACCAAAAAATAGATAGGTAGAATGCTAAATATGGAAATCCATCAATACTTAATGGATATATAATTTTCAGTTGATGTTGCATTTGCAAGGATCTTTCTCAATATGCATTCATGTATGTAAGCTTTGGAATTACGGGAAAATGTGAAGACTTCTATTGGTGAGGTAAAGTTCAAAGTATTGGAGCTTACTAGATATGTAAAAAACTTCTCCTCAAATGAAGAAGAAATAAGAAAGTGGGGGCTCAAAGATTATGTTCTAAAGTCTAGAAGTTATTGCCAAGTGTAATGGAATGTAGAAATAAATCAAAGGAATATTTATACAAAGCTTTATAGATACCTAAACGAAGGACTAGCAAGCTTAAGGGAGACTGCATTAGGCCCATAGATGAGAATTTGAGATTTATCTACAGGTTGGGCAAATATGCAAGGATTTGGAAGCAATGAATATCCCCATTGTTGAGGGAGAAGAGGAAGGAGGATGGGATCCAATGGCTCCAACATGAACATTGGAATTCTATTCTTGTAGGTTATGCTAAAATGCAATTGTTGAAAAAGCCTTAGTAACTTTTAAGCAAATTTCTAGTGGCAGTTGTATGGCTTTTCTTGCCCATGCCAAATCATTGAGTTCCCCAATTGCAATATGTACACAAAATGGTGCTGAGAAGGGCATGACCTGTAATGGGTTATATGCAGCCATCAAACCATAAGGCACACACACTTATCCAAGGAACCAAATGTGTGGAATGAATTTTGATGCAGAAGATTTGGAAAATTTCACCGAAGGCCATAGCTGCAACAAGCATATGTATGAAATGTATTATGTGAAAAGGAATTTTGAACTTCAAGCAAATACACTGGCCAGAGGAAACCTGCCCCTAATGAAGAGAAGGCAAGGAGAAGGGGTGTGGCTGGCATGAAGCTATTTGGCGCGAACAACATGAAGCAAACTGGCAGGTGAGGGACGTGGAGGCATTGAATATGCCTTAGAAACTTTTAAACAAATGCAATTTGATGGAGGCCCGTGCAAAGAAGAGGATGGCACCTTGGTTGCTGGGCGCAACAAGGAGATTAGAGCTACCACTGCACCATGTGATGACCAGGTAGGAGGTGTGACCTGCAAGCAAGGGTAATGAGATCTCATGGAAAGCAATGATTGTAGGCTATGCACAAATTGGTTTGTTGAAAATGATAAAGAAACTTCAAAGAAAATAAAGGATGAGGGGCGTGGCCTATAAGAAGACAAAGGATGGACATCCATCAAACCATGTCATGGGAGGCCCACACCAAGTAGGGAGGAGGCTTGATGGAGAGGCAATGGCAGCCAAATGCAACTCAAGAATGCCTGAGCAAATAGAAAATGAAAATTAGGGCAATTTCAACGCAACCTCACATACCTCGCAATAATTTTGATGACGTTGCCAAAAGGCTGCAAGGTGTCTGAGAATGCATGGGAGGAGCCTTTTTTTTAAAGTTAAATGGTTTTTTATTAATAACAGGGTGGGCCCATTGCATTTTTTAAATGGAAAAATAATTAGAGGTAAAATATTGCCCGAGGAGGTAAACAATGAAATATTTCAAATGAGAAATATTTAATGATGCACGAGGTAAATTTTTATTTTCTCCCAGGTAATTGGAAAGTGAATAAAATATTCACTATTTTGGAATTTTATTTTGTTGAAGGTGAAATGCACGTGAGAGTGAAAAATATATTTTAATAAGGAAAATACAGTGGATTTTATATTCATTTTATCACTTGGGGGCATTTCAATGTGGAACATTCTCTTTGCTAGGGAATTGAAATAAAGTCAAAGGGGATAAATATTGAAGTTGTAAAACTTTTATATTTGCATTAAAATAATGTGCAGCAGTTAAAAGAGAGGTGAAATTGAATTTTGCATGGGAAAGAGGATATTTTCCAGTTGGGTGAATTCGGAGATTCTCCACATGGGCACATTTTTAGTTGCAAAGAAATGATGATTAGAAGTAGTTTTGAGAGAATATGTTTGTTGCTACAAAGGAAGAATGAGGAGATATTCTTTTTAGTTTGATCAACAATGAATGAAGCTTCCAGATGGCATTTCTAGATCAGATTTTGGGTTGCTCCTGCTTGCTTCTCTTCTTCTATATCTTCTCTTATTCTCTCATTGTAAAGGGTTCTGAGTTTTTGTATTGACTGGGTAGATAGAGAATTGTAAATTCTGAGTCATTTCTTGAGTCTGTAAGCTATAATTTTCTGAATTCATGAGTAAATACAACCAGTTTATGCAAATAACATCATGAAGGTGTTTTCACATTCATGAATGTCTTC
Source organism: Sequoiadendron giganteum (assembly GCA_007115665.2). NCBI lineage: Eukaryota > Viridiplantae > Streptophyta > Pinopsida > Cupressales > Cupressaceae > Sequoiadendron > Sequoiadendron giganteum. Next base: position 405,303,864 of record CM021103.1, on the reverse strand, counting down.
ATATTGGCTCCATATTTGTACACTTTTAGTCATGTAAATTCAATAATAAAAAGTGTATTTGAGTTTATCATCTCAAATTTCGTGAGATTGTTTTGTGTGTTCATTGTTCTTTTTCAAAGAAATGGTTAAAATGCTTTGAGTAGGTAATTGTGATTTCAGGTGTGTAGATGAGATTTGATAAGAAGAATCTGATTGATAGTAAGAGAAGGATTGTTGGTGCAAGACACTAATAGTTAATGCAAAGCATTAGTAAGTTAAATCCACTAGTTTAAGTATGTTTGCTGAGGAATTCATTTTATGTGTTTGACTCAATGGCCCAAAATTGGCACTGATCTATTTTTTAGTTTTATGCATCTCAAAAACATTTTATAAATGCAAAATCATTCTTATTCCTACTGTTTAATTTTTTGTTTGTCTTGATTTCAAATGGTTGAAAGAGGGTTGAGTTACTAATAATTTAGCCAAGTTTTAAGTTGTCAATGCTTCCCTTAGTATGTTTTCATTGGGAATTATCTTCTATAAAAAGCAATGTCAGTGTGTATGATTGAATTAAATTTTAAACATTGTGTAGGTTTACTCACCTTGGTCCTGCAGAGCCAAAAGTGTAGGAGATGTAAGTCTTTGACTAAATCTTGTCATTTGGCCACTAGCCTTTATAGTTCTTTAATAAAGAGGTTGGCTACCTCTTAGAGAATTACAAATCCTAGTTGGGATGCATTTTTTAAAAACCAACAAAATGGCGACTCTACTGGGGATGAACTCGAAAGTTTTGGTTGTAGACAGTGTTGTTATAGAGTCATTAAAGTTTTAAATTATTTTTATAACCAGAGGTTAAAAATTATTGAATTATTTTTCCCATTTGAGTCATCAACAAAATGGCAACTCCGTTGGGGAGAATTTATGAAAATTCTTATTACATAATCTAGCCTTAAGAGTCATTGCATAGATTCAAATGATTTTTCATTCTGATGTTAGTTCAAAGTTTGAAGGATTTCAACCCTGGAGAATAATTTGTTGTAGTGAACCTGAATAGTTTGTAATTTGTGGTGCTCTGCTAGTGGAAAGGAACTCAGAAAGAAGTTTACATGTGAAATAAATTCATACTGCTTGAAGTTCAGTCCTTTGTGAAAAGAGGTGGTGACTCTGTTAATAGAACCGGTTGAAATTTTGAAGAAATTTCCAGATCTAAAAATATTACAATTCAGGAAGACAATTTGCAGCATCGAAAAGTTTCCAAATATTCCTCATTCTTGGTTTTCAAGAAAATTGTATATGAAAACCATATTTAAACATCTTAGGAAAAAATTTGGTTCCCTATTGAGTGATTAGCACTAAAAGAGGGAAAGAACAGTAATATTTACTTTGCATACTTATGAATTGTAGTTTGCAGCCTATGTATCTTGTTGGAGAAGTATTCACATTCTTTAAATTTTCCCAGTAAATAGATATTATCTGTAAATGCATTTGAATCATGCATTATGGTATTCTAAGATTGTTATTAGAGGTATAAATAGGGCAATGAATGATCAACTGTAGAGTTGATATGTGAAATTTGAAAAAGGCATATCAAGATGCCTCAATATATGCACCCTAGTATGGTTCTGAATGGAACTATGATTTGCAATCAGTCCCAACCATATTTTCAAAGAGGTTTTAGCACTCAAAGGTACAAATCTATCAATTTCAATAGCCTTAGTAGTTACCCAAATGAAATTCTAGCTAAAGTCGTAAATAAGTTACCAAGGTTCATTGGTGATAAGTCAAAATCAACAATTAGACATCTCCAAGAATTCAGTAATGTGATGGATGATTATGAGATTGATCACGAGGATGTGATCATAAGGTTATTTGTTCAATCCTTGAGAGAAGATGCAAGAGAGTGGTTCTCTTATTTACCAGCCTCTTCCATTCATTCATGGGAAGAGCTTAAGGCAGTTTTCATGGAACAGTTTGGAGAAAGGATTAACCCTGTTTTGATAAGGAAAAGGTTTATGAACATGGAGAAACGAAAAGAGGAGTTAGTCCCATCTTTTAATCTCATATTTTCAATGATCATTAGAGAGATCCCGAAGAACATAAGGCCAAATGATGTTGAATGTTTGGTCATGTACTTAGGAGAATTTGACAAAAATATGAGTTATCTGTTGAGGGATAAAGATCCTACAACCCTTCTCCAAGAATATCAGATGGTTATAGACATTGAGAATAATTTTAGATACTCAATGATGAAAGGAAATAGGTTTGTGAGTGTTGGTCATCCTAACACACCTTAAGAAAATAGAACTCATGGACTAGATAATAAAAGTGCTTGTTAAGAGGGTAGTGATGTTGCTGCTCCAATTTCTCCATCATCATGATCTATAGATCTTAATGAAATTCATGTTGAATGTCATCAAAATGTGGTACCTCAAAATGAAGGTAGTAGCTGTCTTATTCAAGAAAATCAGAACATGATGCACAAGAATGAAAAGAGTGTATTAGAAAATGAAGATACATGTTGTATGAATGGGGACATTAATTGTAATCAACTTACAATCAACACAAGTGTAGATCCTTGCAATAGTAATGAAGAGGAAGATACATGGTATGATGAACAAATAAATATACATGAATTTTTTTCTTGCAATACCTTGAAGGATGAAGAAATAGAAGAGATGAAAGACATCATTCCATGTCATGTTTCGATTAGTGAAGATGGTGCAATTTTTGATGACATTCCTTCTCAAGTTAGTGAACAAGACATTGAAGATGAAATTTCAAGTACTCACTCTAAAGAATCTGAGCATGGTCTGTGTGGTGATAGGTCCTTTTGTGATGAGGATGCAGATAATAGCCAAACTGATTGTTCTTTTGATGATAATAAATTCTCTTATGAGAATGACTTAGAGGTATGTTCTTCACACAAAGGATATAGTGATATAGATACTGATGAAGTTATTTATTCACCAATGAATGATCAAATTACAATTGAGATAGACTTGGAATGTAGTCCGAGTTTGACATCAATGGAGCATGTGGATTATGCCAATAATGAAGAATCTGAGGACGAACATATATAAGTTCAATTTTCTAATCATGAGCATAGTACTGCTAGAAGTGATGAAGATGTTGAAGAACCTGTTTATATCTTTGTTGTCCATGACTGCTTGTATGAAACAGAAATGGAAATTTTAGTGGTACATAAGAATGATGATAATGTGCATAGTGATAATGGAAGGAATTCAGTTTTGAATAATCAAGTTGTGCATAGTGACAATCACATGGATTTAGAATCAGCATTATCATCCATAGGCAATGAAAAACAATTTGATGGATTTGCAGATTGTGTTGACATTACAAGATTTTTTGATCAATGTGTAGAGAAGCCATATGATGTAGATAGTAATGGGTGTGATGTTAGTCAGTATGGGATCGAATGTGGATCTTGCTTTGATGATCTCTCTCATCTTCACAACTTGCAAATAGATATGTTTCCTTTGAATAAGGAATGCATCGGTGAGAAAGAGAATGAAGGTGTTAATTTCATTGCTAATGAACAATTTTAAGATAATAGTGAGTCTCTTGTACATGGGTCAGTATGCCTATCAGATAAAAGTGCACATGAAAGATTCTTTGTTGACCCTATTACTCCTAAAAATGATAGCATTGAACATGTTGTGAAGAATCAATGCGAAGACCTTGATTTAGGGTCAAATTTTGAATGGTCTAGATTTGTGTTTGAAGCATCCCATATGGAATTACATGATGGTTTGAAAAATAAATCTGACATCATATGTGAACTTGATATAGAGAACATCGCTTATGCATTTGAGGTTGATGTTTTTGATGAGTGTCATGAGTTGAATGAAGATGAAAGTACTTTAGGTGTTGACAAATTTGATTTTCAGAATCTTGAAACACATGATAATGTGTTTGGGTTGTGGTGTTTGGATGAGGACAATTCGAGCTGTGATGTATTTCAGTTGGAGGAGATACAAATGTATGAGAATTTTTTTCTCAAAACACAAGATGATTGCATGTTGCTTTTCAACCATGATGTCTCCTCTAGACATGATCATTCTAAAGGGTTTAATGAATGTGATAAGACCATATTTTCTTGTGATCTTGATCACCAGTTTCAAGTGTTGTTGCTTGATATGAAATCAAAAAATGAAATGATGGATAGTGATGTGGCCTATCTGATTTGGTTGGTAGTTGATGATAGAGTTGAACATGGAACAATTTTTCATTTGCACAAAGGTAGTCTGATGCTTATGATTGCACAGATGCAGCCACCAGTGCTATGGTTTGACAGAGGCAAGCATGAGTTGAGGGAGATCAAATATTTTTAGAGATTGGTGTTTGAAAGAGGTAAATGTTGATTCCCATTTTTTCATTTGGTGACCTAGGGTCATCAGATGAAGTTGAAAAATAAAAATTAAATAAAGGAACAATTTGAGGACACCTGATCAACTCAGCTTTTGATCTACTCTCTAGAGATCTAGAATCTTGCTATGCCCACAGGGGGCATACATCCCCAGTTAGAGTCACTGATGGCACTCTCAAATTTTGCAAATTTGAGATGCCTATTTCAAAATTTTGCTTTTGCACTTTCAAGAGTGCACCTGATGAATCAGTCTTAGTAACCCACTTTGGAGGCTTGTATTTTAAAGCATGTTGATTGTCGTGCAAAATCCATTTGCGGACATATTTAGTTGACATAGGTGAACATGTGTGTCATTTTTCAGCTTCCCATGATAATTTTTGACAGAGTTTCAAAAAGTGAAGCTAGAGGGTTTTTGACACTGTTCTCTTGTTTGTAGATTGTCAGTTTTGTGAAACAGTTTCCTATTTGAGCTTGGCTTTTGCAACCGGTTGACTTTCATGTCAAAAATAATGTTGTTTTGTGTTCTCCATATCAATATCACCTCACATGTCAGTTTTCAGAGTCTTATGATCTGATTTGCTATTTTTAGCAGATCGAAACCAAATGCAAATTGTTCTGTTTTACATTTGCATTCCTGGCAACCTTTTTGAGTGGTCAACTTTGATCGTTAATAAATTTTAATCAATGATGTTTCAAATAAATTTCTTTTGCACACATTCTTAGGGTACCTTAATGAACTCATGTGTCTGATTGCAGCTTGCCAGGGGTTTATTCACTATTTTTACAAATTGGCAATTGAGTGAGTTTTAATTGTTTCAAAACAATTGTTGTTTCGGGAAAGTTTAGTTGGGCAACTTTTCCAATTAATATCTTCCACCTCGTGACTTTTTTTTTTGAGCCGTCTTTTGCACTATACTCTTGGATCAAATTTCTAAACGTCTGCAAGTTCTCATTGCTTCACGAGGTCGTATGACTAGTTTCCCAGATTGATTCCAGAGCCCACTAGGTCAGTTTTGCCCATTTTTCAAAATTGTCAGAAAACAGATTTTGATGAAGACCCAGTTTGTTTTTCAACTTCACAAGTATTCAAAAGGAAATGTCAGATCATTTGGGTGTAAAAATTGTTTGGAAACAATTTCTTTTTAGTCAAACCCACATGGGGCCCAACATACTTTGCATGGTCATGAACCTATAATGGTTCCAATGTGGTGATCTCATCAAGTAACTGTTTTCAAGTGAAAGAAATAATTAAGGTGTATATGTTGAAGGTAATGACCTATGTTTTAAAACAATCAATGGGGATATGCAAGCTACTGGTTTATCACCGGAAACTAGATAGGCACAATGCTAAATATGGACATCCATCAATACTTAATGGATATATTATTTTCAGTTGATGTTACATTTGTAAGTACCTTTCTCAATATGCATTCATGTATGTAAGCATTGGAATTATGGGAAAATGTGAAGACTTATATTGGTGAGGTAAAGTTCAAAGTATTGGAGCTTACTGGAAATATTAAAAACTTCTCCTCAAGTGAATAAGAAATAGGAAAGTGGGGGCTCAAAGATTATGTTCTAAAGTCTGGAAGTTATTGCCAGGAGTAATGGAATGTAGAAATAAATCAAAGGAATATTTATACAAAGCTTTATAGATACCTAAATGAAGGACTGGTGAGCTTAAGGGAGACTACATTAGGCCCATAGATGACAATCTAAACTTTATCTACAGGCTAGGTAAATATGCAAGGATTTGGAAGCAATGAATATCCCCATTTTTGAGGGCGAAGAGGAAGGAGGATGGGATCCAATGGCTCCAAAATGAACATTGGAATGCTATCATTGCAGGTTATGCTAAAATGCAATTGTTGAAAAGGCCTTAATAACTTTTAAGCAAATTTCTAGTGGCAGTTGTATGGCTTTTCTTGCCTGTGCCAAATCACTGAGTGCCCCAATTGAAATATGTACACAAAATGGAGCTGAGAAGGGCCTAGCCTACAAAAGGTTATATGTAGCCATCAAACCATAAGGCACACACACTTATCCAAGGAACCAAATGTGTGGAATGAATTTTGATGCAGAAGCTTTGGAAAATTTCACCAAATGCCATAGCTGCAACAAGCATATGTATGAAATGTATTATGTGAAAAGGCATTTTGAACTTCAAGCAAATACACCAGCCAGAGGAAACCTGTGCCTAATGAAGAGAAGGCAAGGAGCAGGGGCATGGATGGCATGAAGCTTTTGGGCGTGCACAACATGAAGCAAATTGGTAGGCAAGGGACATGGAGGCATTGAAAATGCCTCAGAAACTTTTAAACAAATTAAATATAATGTAGGCCCGCACAAAGAAGAGGATGGAACCTTGGTTGTTGGGCGCAACAAGGATATTATAGCTTCCACCACACCATGTCATGACTAGGTAGGAGGTGCAGCCTACAAGCAAGGGTAATGAGATCTCATGGATAGCAATGATTGCAGGCTATGCACAAATTGGTTTTTTGAAAATGCTAAATAAACTTCAAAGAAAATAAAGGATGAGGGGTGTGGTTTGTAACAAGAAAAAGTATGGACATCCATCAAAGCACGTCATGGGAGGCCCAAACCAAGTAGGGAGGAGGCTCGATGGAGAGGCAATGGCGGCCAAATGCAGCTCGGGAATGCCCGAGCAAACTGAAAATGAAAATTAGGGCAATTTCAACCCAACCTCGCATGCCTCACAATAATTTTTACGACATTGCCAAAAGGCTGCGAGGTGTGCGAGAATGTGTGGGAGGAGCCTTTTTTTTTTTTCAAAATTTAAATGGTTTTTGATTAAAAATAGGGTGGGCCCATTGCATTTTTTAAATGGAAAAATATTTAGACGTAAAATATTGCCCGAGGAGGTAAAGAGTGAAATATTTCAAATGAGAAATATTTAATGATGCATGGGGTAAATTTTTATTTTTTCCCAGGTAATTGGAAAGTAAATAAAATATTCACTATTTGGGGATTTTATTTTTTTGAAGTTGAAATGCACATGAGAGTGAAAAATATATTTTAATAAGGCAAATAAAGTGGATTTTATATTCATTTTATCACTTGGGGGCATTTCAATGTGAAACATTCTCTTTGTTGGGGAATTAAAATAAAGTCAAAGGGGATAAATATTGAAGTTGTAAAACTTTTATATTTGGATTAAAATAATGTGCACTAATTAAAAGAGAGCTGAAACAAAATTTTGCACGGGAAAGAGGATATTTTCCAACTGGGTGAATTTGGAGATTCTCCACATGGGCACATTTTCAATTGTAAAGAAATGATGAGTAGAAGCAGTTTTGAGAGAATATGTTTGTTGTTGCAAATGAAGAATGAGGAGATATTCTTTTCAGTTTGGTCAATAGTGAATGAAGCTTCCAATGGCATTTCAGATCAGATTTTGGGCTTCTCCTACTTGCTTCTCTTATTTTATATCTTCTCTTATTCTCTCATTGTAAAGGGTTTTGAGTTTTTGTATTGGGCTGGGTAGATAGAGAATTGTAATTTCTGAGTCATTTCTTGAGTCTGTAAGTTGTAATTTTCTGAATTCATGAGTAAATACAACCAGTTTATGTAAATAACATCATGAAGGTGTTTTCACATTCATGAGTATCTTTAGATTGGCTCCATATTTGTACACTTTTAGTCATTTAAATTCCATAATACAAAGTGTCTTTGAGTTTATCATATCAAATTTCATGAGATTATTTTGTTTCAAAAAAATGGTTAAAATGCTTTGAGTAGGTAATTGTGATTTCAGGTGTGTAGATGAGATTTGATAAGAAGAATCTAATTGATATTAAGAGAAGGATTGTTGGTTCAAGACACTAATAGTTAATGCAAAGAATTAGCAAGTTAATTCCACTGGTTGAAGTCTATTTGTAGAGGAATTCATTTTATGTGTTTGACTCCATGGCCTAGAATTGGCACTAGTCTATTTTTTAGTTTTGTGCATCTCATAAACATTTTATAAATGCAAAATCATTCTTATTCCTAATTTTTATTTTTATTTTTGTCCTACTTTCCGATGGTTGAGAGAGGGTTGAGTTACTGAGAATTTAGCCATGTTTGAAGTTTCCAATTCTTCCCTTAGTGTGTTTTCATTGTGAATTATCTGCTATGAAAAGCAATGTCAGTGTGTATGGTTGAATTAAGTTTTAAACATTGTGTAGGTTTACCCACCTTGGTCCTGTAGAGCTAGAAGTGTAGGGGATGTCAGTCTTTGACTGAATCTTGTCAGTTGGGAACTAGCCTTTGTGGTTCTTTAATATAGAGGTTGGCTACCTCTTAGAGAATTACAAATCCTAGCTGGGTTGCATTTTTTAATCACCAATAGGTTATTTCAACTTTCTCCTTGTCTCTTACAAATTTCCTCACCTCGAATGCAATCAAGATGCCAAATAGGCCCTACTTAGTAAATGTATTTGGATCATATGATTCTTCAATAGAAGAGACCTTGTCACTATAATTCTTTGGTAGGGTCATAAAGATCTTCTCAATTATATCTTTATCTGACATGGTACCACCTTTATTATTGATCTCATTTGCTACAAGTTCAACTCTCTGATAATAACTAGCAGTATCTTCACCCTCTTCCATTCTCAAGTTCTCAAATTTACGCTTAGCTATTAGCTTCCTTGACAATTTTACTCTATCATTTCCTTCATAAATGTCTTACAATTTTTCCCATACTTCATAAGTAGTGCCTAAAGAGATAACTTTTATCCTTTCAATTTTAGATAGAGCACTGAAGATAGCATACCTTTCCTTTTCATTCTCCTCATAAGAAGCAATCTAAACTCAAGAGGAAGGACCATTGGATGGTGAAACATACTTTTCCTCCACAGCTTTCCAAGTCTTGAAACCAAGAGAGACTAGATAACCTCTCACCTTCTCTTTCCATTCATTGTAATCAGCTCCATCAAAAATAGGGATTTGCAACTTGTGCACCATCTGATCTACCTCAAGCGGTTAATATTTTCATCGAGGAACTAGATCTCTGATACCAAATTTTGAAAATCACAAGACAACTAAGAGGGGGGGTTGAATCAATTGTATAAAATTACTTTACTTCTAACCTTAATCAATTCCACTTTAACTCAATCTATTATTAACTGTAAATATGAAATGCAAAATAAAAAAATGAAAACACCAGAGACACTAGATTTACATGGAAAACCTAATGAGGGAAAAACCATGGTGAGGATTATCTCACAATATAGTAATAATAAAATACCAGCTACAAAGAATCACTGCCAAAGGGCTCATTGCCTACAGTAGGACTCACTGTCTAGAAGGAGGCTCATTGCCTACAAATAAGGAAAATATAGATTAAGAACCACCACAAAAGGTTCCACACATTCATAGCTTGATCAAAATATTATAGACACCATCAGCTCGCTGCTTTTAGGAATCTAACACATCAAAGTACTGCTACCTTGATTTTGTCTTACAAATTCTACTTTTTGCACTTGTTCACACACTTCACTTGCTCGATGCCAAATTCACATATTGATTTTATTTTATACCATCTTCAACCCTTAAGAAATTCTCCAAGGTCAGCTATACATCCTTCAATTTACAAATTCAAATTAGGTCATCTACTCAAAATTCTTGTGGTGGATAATAATGAGAGATTACCAATTGCACATTTAACTGGGACCCAAACAACATCTTGTATCAGTCACACACTTCCTTAATTTGATGCAAAAATCTTCATGTAACGTGTAGACACTAGGTCGATCAAACCTAATGAAAACACCAATGATCTTTGAAGTATGCACATCTCTAGCAAGATGATCACACATGGATCACCCAACATGCTTCACTAGATATTTTAACATCTCTTAGAGACCTTCAGGCACATCCACAACAACTACAACAACCTTAATGAATAGAACACTCTTCACCAGTCCAATCAGACCAACCAACAACACTCAGGAGCTCTAGATAAAATCTTTTGGAGAACCAAATTACAAGCACATTTTCTATAACATAGAGAACATCAGTATAAAAAATTTCCAAGATCCACACGATCTAAAAGAAAACACCAAAATACTATAGAGAAAAAAAATTTCTCCCAATCCACAAACAAATAGTTTTGCCAAATCGGTTCACATACCAGTGAGCATATCTTCCACTCTCCATCAATCCAAAAGGAAAAACTTAGGATATATTATCCATTGAGTCTCATGAACAATACCATAGATCCAAAAAGGCATAGGATCAACACAAAATAAATATTACAAAGCACAATATCAGAGAACATGCAGACCACACACTCAACACTACCTTCATTATTTCTTAATTTTCTCGAAAGCACTAGGCAAAAACACTACAACTTCATAAATATAGCTCCATGTACTCTAAACACTTCTATAGTTTCTCAACTATACAAGTACCATCTGTAATCACACTAAACTATGTTAACAGCAATGACAACATTAATTACAACACCACCAAACACATCCATACTTGCAACAGGTTTATTGTACTCACCTTGATGTTTTTGAGTGTCTGTTTCATCCAAAATGCCTGAGTACAACATGTTGTTGCTGCTACATACTCTACTTCTACTATAGATAAGGTAATTGATTCTTTCTTTTTGCTGATCCAAGACATGAGTTTGTCACCCAATAAAAATGCACCACCACTAGTGCTTTTCCTATCATCTACACTACCATCCCAATCAGTATTTATGTATGCAATTAGAGTGAGATCTTTGCTCTTGGGATACCATATTCCATAGTCAACAATAATTTTAATATATCTATAGATTATTTTCACTACATTGACATGAGACTATTTTGGAGTAGCCTAAAATCTTTCCACCATACATATTGCTTACATTATGTGTGGCATTGGTGTAGTAATGTACACTAAGCTTCCAATCATTGACCTATTTATTGTCCGATTTGCATCTGGAGACTCATCTGACTTACTCAACTTACAACCAATTATATTAGGGTAATAGCTGGTCTACTATCTTCCATTCTAAATTTCTTAAGAATTTCCTTAGAATACTTAGTTTGAGATAAAATATCCCATCATTAGTTTGTACAATTTGTAAACCAAGGAAAAATGGCAACTCTCTTAACATTGACATCTCATATTCATCTTGCATTTTTGCAATAAATACTTGACACATCTTATCATTTCTTCCACCAAATATGATGTCATCCACATAAACTACAACAATAATCATGTGCTCACCTTTAGATTTGAAGTATAAATTTATATCTACACATCCTTTCTTGAATCCTTGTTGTTGTAGATATCTATCCAATCTTGAATACTATGCTCTAGGTGCTTGTTTTAGACCATACAATGCCTTCTTCAATCTGAAAACATAATCATCTTCTTCTGATAGCTAAAACCCTTATGTTTGTTTTATGTATACTTCCTCTTCCAACATTTTTCCATTTAGAAATGTGGATTTAACTTACATTTGATATAATTTAAAACCTTTAAAAAATAAAAATGCAAGAATCATTCGTATGGCTTCTAAACTTGTAATAGGTGCAAATATTTCTTCAAATTCTATTTCCTTAACTTGTGCATACCCCTTGCACACCAATCTTTGATTGTTCCATATTACAACTCCATCTTCATTGAGCTTGTTTCTAAACACCCATTTAGTGCCTATCACATTTTTGCTTGGGGTTCTAGGAACCAATTCCCTTGTGTTGTTATTTTCAATCTAATTTAATTCTTTCATGGCCTTTATATAACTCTCATCCTTGTTAGCCTCAATATATATTTTAGGTTCAATTTTTGACAAGAGAGAAATGTTTACTTGTTCCTTGTTCTTTGCAAGTCTTCTCCTTGTTTGAACACCTTCATTTTTTTCACCAATTATTTGATCCGTAGGCTGGTCCTTTTGAACATATTTAACAAGTTCTTTTTCAATTTATTCTTCAAATTTTATTCTTCATTAGGAGCATCTTCTTCACAATTCGATTCTTCCTCACAATTATTCTTATCAATTTTGACATGCTTTATGTCTTCATCAATATTGACATTGATTCTTTCCAAAATCTTGTGCAACCTTTTATTATAGAACTTGTAAGCTTTGCTTTGGGTGGAATATCCTAGAAATATCCCTTCATCACATCTAGAATCAAAGTTCCCTAATTTTCCATCTTCTCTCTTGATGTAGAATTTTTTGCCAAACACTTTGAAGTACGTGACAAATGTTGGTTTTCCACACCACAATTCATAGGGTTTTTTTTGTCATTGTTTTCTCTTATTTGAATTATATTTATAATATATAGTTTTGTATGAATTGCCTCTCTCCAAAACATATTTTCTAACTTAGCCTCATTCAACATTGTTTTGGCCATATCCTTAACTACTATGTTCTTTCTCTCAACTACTCCATTAAGATGTGGAGTTTTTGGTGTAGAATATTATCTCTTAATTCCATTTTTTTGACAATACTCAATGAATTCACCTGATGCGAAGTCTCCTCATCTATTTGATCTTAAGTACTTGATTCTTCTCCCAGTCTCCTTCATGACCATCTTTCTAAATATCTCAAATCTTTCAAATTCTTAAGACTTATCTTTTAGAAAAGTTACCCATGTCATTCTAGAGTAGTCATTAATTAGCAACATGAAGTATATTTCATATTTCAATCCTCTTGTCCTTGTAGGACCATAGATCCGTGTGAACCAATTGTAAGGGTTTTGTGGTTGAATATTTTTTTGAAATTTAACCCTTGTTTTATTTCCCTGTTGGCATTCTTTGTAAATAGTATTTGGAAGATTAGTTATCTTAGACATGTGTCTTGTCAAACCTCTTGTACTTACTTTTACCAAACTGTTAAAATTAACAAGTCCCATTCTCCTATGCAACAACCAACTCTCATTAGCTTGACCTATCAAACAACTCTGACCTTTTACTTCATCAAGATTATAAAGGTTGGATTAAATTCTTACTCGTGCAATTCTCTTCCCATTTTTCCTTATCTTACATCCTTTTGAATTAAATGTGGCTTTATATCCATTATCACAGATCTAACTTACACTTAGTAGGTTGTGCTTTAATCCTTCAACATAAAGGACATATTTAGTAGGATTTTTACCATATAAGATTAATATTCCTCTCCCATAGATCTTTACAATAGTGTTTTCACCCAAAATAAGTGAGCATCCTTTGAATTTCTTAAGTTGGATGATTTTTCTCTTATCACCAGTCATATGTTTGGAGCAACCACTCTCTATTACCCACATATTTTTCTTTTTAGCATGAAGTGCCATTTGTGCAAACATTGAATGTGTGGGATTCTACTCTATTTATTTCCATACCTTTTTAGGTTTCTTTATTTACTCTGGGTGATGTGTTTTTCTTTTTCTCACACTATACATTTGGTCTTCTAAACTTTTTTCTACAATTCCTTTTTATGTGACCAAAGTTGTTACAATTGTAACATATTATATTCATATCCACTAAAGGAGAAAATGTAAATTTTAATTACAAAATTTTTACTCCTTTTAGGAACTACTCTACATTCTCTAGTCGTATGACCAAATTGATTACATATATAGAAATACCCATAAAATTATGAAGATTACTTGGTTATGGTGTTTCCTTGTTTAGGATGAGGGGGTCTTCTTTGCATTGGTTTCTTCATATTTCTTACCCATGTGAATTCATCAGCATCATTTCTCCTTATGGTCTTCCTCTTCTTCTAATGATTAGGAGTTGATTGGTTATTCTTCTTGTTTATAATAGGCCTATTTTCTTCTTCAACCTTCTTTGGCTCAACTGTTTTCTTTTCCTCTTCAGAGGTGTTCTCCTTGCAACCTTTCTCATCATCTATACTTGATTTCTCTCCTATTCTAAATATCTTATACAGTTTTGCAAAAGCATTGGCAAAATAACTTTTTCCTTTCTTAACACCTAAACTATATTTTTCTTTGTTATATGGCTTTTGTGTATATTACAATCCTTCAAGAATATTTGAGCCTCCCTTGAGTTTTAGGCCCTTTTATTTATTTTTCTCTAGCCTTTTCCATGTCCATTCTTAATGCCACTATTTTTGCCTCTAGTTGCATGCATTCATCCACTTTTGAATGTAGTTTTGATTTGAATACTTCTTCAATCATTTTGGATTCCTCTACTTGAAGCTTCATTATCACAATGAAGTGAATGTTTTCTTCAATATTTTTTATTAGATTGTCAGTATCCTTTTGGGAAAGCTCCTTCAGATGTTTATTCTTATTTTTCAGTTTTTCAATCTCCTCTCTTAAGTCATCAATCTTATCTATGACACATATGAGTTATCCTTCTAGGTCAACTTCTCCTTCCTCTTCACCTACTTCACTAGGGTTTTCAACCTTTCCATCATTTTTTCCTCCAAATTATTTTTCCATGAAAAGGAATTCATTTTATTTTATTACAAAGGAACAATCTATTCATCCTCTAAATTATCATTGACATCAGATACATCACTATCCTCTTCAATATACAAAATTTTCTTCTTCTTCTAAAAATTCATTCTCTAAGGGAAGTGGGATTTCTTCATTTTTCCATCTACTTACTTTTCAGAGTTATCTTTCTTATTGTAAGGGAATTTGGAAAAAAAAATGACCTACTTTACCACAGTGAAAAAACTTGAAGGGTAACTTACCTCTATATTTTTTTGGAGCCTCTTCTTAATCTCTTGATGAAGTTTTATTCTTCCTCATCAGTCTCTTCATGAATGGATGTAGACACTTGTAAGGCACCACCTTGCATGTGATTATTAAAGATCTAATCTATTTCATGTGATCCTAAATAGATGGTAAGATGTATTATGGATGGAAAATAGCGTGATTATTTTATAATATTCTTTCTTTTCATTTTTACATTTTATTTATGCTATCGTGAATGTAAGATCCCGTTTTGTAACCCCCATTTTATTTTAATCAAACAAGTAGTTAAATGATAATTATATTCTCTTAAGCAGCAACACACTATCACAACAAAATGTATTACACCATGAATATAGGATAAAGTGGACTTTTCATTCTTTTATTATAAATATTTTTTCTTTTAGCATCCTACAATCACTAAATCCGAAACAATGCATTTTCCTAATACTACAAAGATACATATATTCATTCGATGGTATAAGAGATTTTACAGTAATTTCATCATCATATATCCATTTTTCTATTATATGCATCAAAATAAAGAAATAAAAATCCAACTTAATATACTCTTCCTTGGACTATGCAATGAGTTTGGACTTAAGGGACTTGCTTTATTTCAACTCTCCACCTACCACACAATATTAGCTTATAGTATTACACACATTATTTAACAATGAAAAAAATAACACAAATATGATAAGGCTTGCTCTATCCATTTCTACATTGAACAATAGAAAACTTATTGGTTGTATCTATTGCTCCAATCCATTAAATGTATTTCCATGGTTTTACTTGTCCACCACTTTCATGGGGGATGGAAATTATGCCACTAGCTAAATGGGCGCCATGATTGGTGAGTGCCCCAACTCAAAGTGTTGTAAGAATATTATCCAGATGATAACCAGTTTAATTCATGGTGATATTGACCCTTCCCATATGCATGATTTACTAAGTAGTAATTTGTGCGATTAACATGCTTTTACCTTGCAAATATGCCTCCGAAAATCATACAATGTTAGGCTATTAATGATATAGGAGAATATTAAGGCTGATAAGTAGGTGGTTTCTTCCACAACATGTCAAATTGTGATATTGCTATCAGGATTCAACCATATAGTTTTTGATTCAAACTCATTGACCTGTGATTCATGAGTAGTGGTTCGCAATAACCCATCTCTCATGATAATGAATGGTCCACTTAGCACTACTTAAAATATTAGTAGATAATTAAATAAATAAACACATTTATTATTGGTAGAAGATATTCTATTTTGTTTAACCTTATTAATATTAAGGGAGATATTAATATTTTAATATTAAGAGAATTATTAATATGTTAGCAATATCATTGTAATGAGAGAATTTATTAGTGATGTAGATGTTAATATTAATATTAATGAGAAAGATTAGTATTGCTAATATATGTTAGAGAAAATCAGGTGCTTATATCGATAGTATCCTTGTTACCAAATGAGATTATTGAATCTATCCACTCTTAAAGGTGAAATATATCACACTAGCATTAGGTTTGTTGATAGCACCTCGTATTGAGGAAATCAATCGTAATGTGACCCTATTTAGATAGCACAAGTAAAAATAATAATAAAAAAAATTCTAGTACAAATCTTAATCTTGGTATTGATACCCCCCATACGGTGAATGTGGAACCTTATATAACCTAGACGATGGAATTGTTTATGCATCAATTTAGAGTGTACATGATGGACTTCATTACCACCATATATTAACCCGACTCCCCACTCTCAAGTGGAATTCCATGGATGAAATTGCATGAGCAATGTCATTGAATGTGTATAGTTAGTTAACTTGTCAAGCATGGTAAGTATGTAGCAATTGGTTAGTGTCTTTTATTTTATTTAAAAAAAAATTTAGTCATGTTTTTGCCCTCGCAAATATCTTGGGCATGACACTTGGTATCAGATCCCTAGGTTTCAACTCTAGGGAACTTTGGGAATAAATTGGCCATAAAGTATTGGGTGTGTGCAAGCAAATGTGTAAACTAATTTACATTAATCAAAATAAGATGATGATAAGAATTTTTTTTAAGGGACTTTCATGGTGTAGTAAACGAGAACTTAGTTAGAATTATGTGGCCCAAATAAAGTTGTAAAGTACTAAATTACGATGAGTGACCATTGTAGATGGGTCAAGTAACTAATTAATGAATGAAATATAAGTTTTAGAAGAAACATGATCTAATCAGGGTCCCTTGATTTAAATAAACAAGGTGAATGAATTGAGCCACAAATTAGCCTACTTAATAGGAGTTATGACATTAATTCGACCTTTCGATATTAAATTCTCTTAAACATTAGGAAGGGTATAATGGAGCTTCTAGAGTATGGTCTTTTTATAAAAGGTGTGAATAGTGTAATAGGACATCACGAGGTGTATTATTAAAAAGTCTTATTCGTTGACTTCTTAAGGCCAAAATTCTTATGGAAACTTCTTTAAGTTATGAGTTTTTTGGAAGAAACATATTTTCTTATGGAAACCTTGGTATGAATGAAAATTGGAACACCATAACTATATTTTGGAAACTTGTATCTAGTCAAAAGGAAATAATTATATTGACCATGAAAGGTATTATTAAGCTAATGGTTTTGATTAAATGAGTTTAAATCTCTTAACCCTTAAATCGATTAAATCAAAGTTGAAAACATGAGTGCAATAATAGAAAACCTCTTGACCTTGTATTAGGTGCAATTTGAGCACCCCATACATTTTGGATTAAAATATTTGTCAAAGATTAAAATTAAACCTTTAAGGGTGTAGATTTTTGGGCATATGTTTAAGGACTTGTTCACACATTGGTATTTATACACTCATGAATTAGTATTTGGTTTGACTTGGACCATGATATTTCTAGGCCTCATCCTATTACCCAAAGATTTTGTTAGACGTATAAGTGTATAAGTTTTAATCTTATGAAGAAACAAAAGATTCACCTTATGGTTGGGAGGATAAATCTCATGTATGATGGCATCAACTAAGGCTCAAAGCCTTGCAATGCATAGTAAATCCAATTTTGAAAAGTGGTCAAAACCATATTACCTTGAATGAAATTCTAAAATTTTACGTTACTTAAACACTTTTTCAAGTAAACGATGACCTAGTAAACTTAATGTAACTATAATAAATACCAACCTCTTATGTCCAATCGTTTAAATATTAAATAGTAAATGAAACAATGTGATTTATATGATTCAAGTCAATAACTAGTAAAGGCATAGAAGGATACAATTAAGATAAGATTGTTAAAGACTAGAAAATATGATGTTTAAATCACCCCCTTATAATAATTAAACATAAGAATATTTGTAAAGAGATCATTTCAAAATAAGAATTTGGAGTTAAAACGTTATCTAGAACTTGTGGTACTACTATTCCCTTACAAATGAGTTAAGAACTAAAGACTTGTTGCTGCCCAAATAAGAAAAGATGCATGTCATATATAGGAAGTAATAACACACTTAATTATGTCTTGACCTTGAAGGTTGTGTGCATATAATAAGGATTGAATAATCAATTGTATGAAGTTATAAATTGAGTAATGAATTATGTGTGGCTCATGGTGTATTATGTGATGGGAAAGTTAAAATATATAGATAAGAGACACTAAAGAAGAATTTTAAAACTTCCAACTAATGTTGTGTATTCTATACCATTGACTATATCTAATCTTTGATGGAAGAAAATTTACACCCAAATGTAAAGGAGAAACTTCAAGGTAGGTAAATTTTTTAAGACTTTTACTCATTGTGCATATTATGAGGTTAGATGGAACTATGATTGTAAAAATGATGATTATGATAATATGATTGAATGGCTCAACCTTAGATAGCAAATTGCAAGATTTATAAAAAGATAGTAATAAGTTGAGAGAACTACTATTCCATGATTTTCCATGTGTTTTATGCATTGAGTTTGTTTTCTTGTCTCATATTATGATGTTTCAAATGAAAATGGTTAACTATCCTCTTTATTAAGTAGGAAAATTTCTTTAGCATGTGTGAAAAACATATTGGGATTACCCGTATGGACATAACAAACATAGTTGAATAAAGAAGAAAGAATGGTATGGATAACTATAGAAAACCAATCTTGATTTTAAAAGCGATGCCAAGCACTAACTTAGCAAGATGGAAAGTTCAGTGAAACGAGTATTATTGAGTTCTAAGAAGATAGAGTAATATATCTAAGCTACTGTTGCACATCATCTAGTGATTTCTTGTACTTATGCAAAGTGCATGGATATTTCCAAAATTAAGAAGCAAAGTGAATATTGTTTAGAAAAAATATCTCGAATGCATTTACGTGAATTGTCTTGTTTTATAATATGGTGAATTTCGTAAAGTGTATTGTGTTATGACTTGTGAAGTGGAAAACCAGGAAATGTTTTGTTCCCCAAGTATGAGATACAAGGCATCTAACTTGGGATAAGGGTGAGGGACATCAAATACAACCCCTTATGTGTACCCTTTGTGATGACCCATTGAGTAAGTTAATTGTGAAATAAAGTAAATATGATATGTGTAGGTGTGTGTCTACTAAATGTAATGTGAATTACTTCTTTATGTAAGTCTTGTTTGTATGTTAAATGTGTACCCCTATCGTACGGCTCCCCTATGAAATTGAGATGCCTGCTAGTGTAAATAGAGGTTGAGGGGTGAGAGAACCCCAAGTGGGAAACCATGATTTTCCATGGACAATTTCCTAACCTACTCCCCCACATATGAGAACCACACTTGTTGGTTCATAGTGAAAACCCACTTCTTGATGTTCATAACCCATGGGTAAATGATGGAATTACTTGGGCCATATCAACTACAACTTTTGGATACTTCAAAAATGCAAGGCATTGATACTATGTGGAAGAGTCCACCATGATATTGTGCACTATCATATTTATGTGGTTGGGGACCACCAGTTATTGCATGTTATTATACTTATGTAGTTAGAGAACCACCATTCCCCTCCTCCCCTTAGGTGGCCTTATCAAAGTCGTGTGTGCTCATAATGTGAATTTAATTGTTGAGATATGAATTATTGGAAATTTCCTAATTGATGTTTTATTTTATTAAATGCCAGCAGTGTTAAATTTTACATTTCTTTTGTTGGGGCTATTTAGCCATTTGAAATTTGTTGTAGTCCATTGCCTCAAGGACTTATTTAATTTTTGTTTTTGAATTAAGATTGGGATGTTGGAATGTAGCTGCATCTAATCCTTATTTAGTTTTTCTCTTGAAGTTATAATTTTATATTTATTGAAATGATGGTTTAAGATTTTATGTTCTCGTTTGAGGCTTTTTATTGTTTGCTAACTGCAAGAAAGTGTGGTGTAATGTGACATCTATAAAAACTGCCATATCCCAAGGGGTTCCTTGGTAGGTCATATAGGGGAGTAGATGCGTTGGGGAATTATAAATTACTTGAAACGGGTTGTGAATGGGACTGGTATGGGATGGTCAGCCATTCTTCCCCTGGTTTTATGATTTTTCATTTTGTATCTTCCTCTTCGACGCTAACCCCCTTACACAAACAAGCAAAGGTACATAAGAGATGTATGGAAGGGTCCTTAGAGAAGGTCCTTGAGACCATCTGTCCTACTCACTATGGTATCCAAGAATCTCCATCCTTGTAAACTCCATTATGTGAGCCTTGTGATGTGAATTATGTGTAAATTTTTGTAATGTATGGGTAAATTTGTAAATAAATGGCATGTGGAAATACCTGGTTACTATGTGAGAAAGAAAGTGACAATAAAATTGGGACTATTACTCTTGAGACATAAATTATATGGGTATGAAAATATTTTCTAACATCATAAGTGATGTTTATGATGCAAAAAGGGAACCTTGAAGGGTGTCCAAGGATGTTAATGTGTTTGGATATATGTTGGTGTAATTTTTAATTGAAAATATTACTACATCGATGACTACTAACATTTGTTATATTATGACTATATTGAATAACTAATCTGTGGTGAGAAATCTTATTCCAAGTGTATAGATGCTTGATTCATGGAAGGAATACCTTTAATGTGTGTTTACACTCGCATGCTGGATTATCTCGACAAGAAAGAAAGGTAATTAATATGTTTAATAAATTTACATGCATTGCTATATAAAGATTATGTTTTAGACCCTAACGACTTCCTGGAGGAAGTTTAAGCTAAGGGGAGGGGGATGTAAGGCCCCACCTTGCATGTGACTAGTAAAGCTCTAATCTATTTATGTGATCCTAAATAAATGGTAAGATGTATTATGGATGGAAATAGTGTGATTATTTGATAATATTCTTTCTTTTCATTTTGACATTTTATTTGTGCTATCGTGAATGTAAGACCTTGTTTCGTAACCCCCATTTTATTTTAATCAAACAAGTAGTTAGATGATAATTATGATGAAATGAATGATAAAAATCTTTTTAGGATTCATGGGAATTAACCTTGATTTAGTTATGATAGATGCACATGTGAATTTTTGGATATAACTTGAAAGAGTTGGGTTATTTGGCATATTAAATTTTGGTAAATGGTTCATTGTTAATGTTATAGGAGTTTAATATGAATTACTAAGGTGGTAAAAAAAATGATGGAGTGGCTATTTCATTGAATATATTCTTGTATTGGAGTAAGTGTGTATTTCATTTGATTATAATTAAATTTGAATTGTTAGGTTCATTTGATGTATTAATGAGTAAATAGTTCATGAGTGAAAATTATGCGAATTGGATTAGCTAATAATATGAAGAGATATATGATCAATCAATGCTGACATTGGTAATGTGCAAGAATTGAATATGCAAATAGGAGGATGGATAAATATTGGAATCAAATCAAATACACCTTTGGGAATTTCTAAGTGTAGCTCTATTTGACTTAGAAGGGTTTGAGGTTTTATTATTGATTGGGTGATTATGTTTGAGTAGAATCCATGATGTGAATTTGGTTGGGGTTGGAACCCTTGGTTAGGATCAAAATTCGTATGGATTATTGTGTGGGTTTTAAAAAGTGATTATTGAGCCAATTTCCTTAGTTTTTGAGCAAGAATAGATCCCTAGGACCTATACCTATGGGTTTGGAACCTTTTTTACATGTGAACTTGTCCTTGGAGTGTGAAAAGACCCCTCAAAAGTCCACATTCATGAATGTGACGAATTCAAAAAGTGTTGGGGCTTGAGAAGAGTGACTTGTCACTCTCAACCTTCTACTCCCCAAAAGTTCTTGGAATTGGCACAAGATTCACACATGTGTGAGAACTTGTGGGAAAGAGTGTAGGTTTGGAGGATTCCTATATACCTCAAGAAGATGGAAGATTTGGGCATTGCCCACTTCTCCTATTGGAGAACTTGAGTGAAGATGGTAGAAATAATGAGAAAAGGAGAGAGGTCCATCTCTTTGGAAGAGAGGGAGGGAGATGGCTTGGTTGAAGAGGAAAGATGGATGCAAGATTTCAGTCCCTTCATCTAAAAGAAAAGATAAGTTCTTCCCTTTCCATTTTCCTTGTTTCTTGGTTGTAAGGAGGTGATCTATTGTATGGATTATGTTTGAAAATAGAAAGTAGAGAACCTAGATGCATGTAAATTATGCTATGTTAGTTTTTGTCCCTTTGTAAGAATGAGAAAAGACTCCACTAATCAGTGTGGGGCTAAAAGAATTCCTTGCTTAGGGGTATGGCCAGACCCCACGAGGCTTCATGACGCCATTAGGGTAGGGTGGAGAGAAAGACCTTGTTCATGGGTGTGCAAGTCTTTTGTTCCTCAAATATAGTGGTAATATTGTATGTTTTAAAAAGATAAGTTTCCTATTGTTCAATATAGAAATGGATAGAGCAAGCCTTATCATATGTGTGTAATACTATAAATTGATATTGTGTGGTAGGTGGAGAGTTGAAATAAAGCAAGGCCCTTAATTCCAAACTCATTGCATAGTCCAAGGAAGAGTATATTAAGTTGGATTTTTATTTCTTTATTTTGATGCATATAATAGAAAAAGAATATGTAGTGTTATTCTTGTATTTAAGACCTAATGAAACCAATAGAAAAATAGATATATGATGATGAAATTTCTGTAAAATCTCTTATACCATTGAATGAATATATGTATCTTTGTAGTATTAGGAAAAAGCATTGTTTCAGATTTATTGATTGTAGGATGCTAAAAGAAAAAATATATATATTCAATAAAAGAACAAAATGTCCACTTTATCCTGTATTCATGGTGTAATACATTTTGTTGTGATAGTGTGTTCCTACTTTAAAAAAAAAAGATCAGTAATAATAAAGATTGAGAAAGTATAATAGGAAGAAAGTGAAAAAAAGAAAAAAAAAACTTGCAAATCTGCCATAGTCGGATCTAGTCAGTTAGAAGAGAAGAAATATATTTTTAGATATTTATATAAACCCATAACAATGTTATGAAATATATAAGAACTTAAATACTGCTCTTTCCACACCTGTGGGAAGATGATCAAATGCCTTGCATATTTATAGTTATTCAACAGAAAACCATTGAAGCTTAAACCCCTTTTTAAACGCTTGTACCCCAGTTTTGCCACCATAGTTATAAGCTGCTCTGAAATACAAGGAAAATGGGAGGCATGTATGAAATGCTAAAATTCCATATTCTTAAGATACTAGATTTAACAAGATATCCAATGTCTACAGACATGATTTTTGTGAGTGCAACGCATGTCTATATTATTTGCAAAATTCATTAAAAGAGATTAATGCACAAACCCATCTTGTCAATCTTCGTATTCTTCCCTCACTAACTATCCCCCTGCTCCATAAACAATAGTAGGAGTACGTCTATATATGCTTTCCTTTTTCTTCTAGGTGTGACTCCTCCATTAACCACCGACCCTTCAGTCAGCATGGTAGAAATATGTTTATTTTACACTTTCCCTCTAGTGCATAAGCTAGCATCATATTAATTATTTCTGATTGGGTTGTATACCTCAAACTTTGTGACCCAATCCAATACATTGGTACAAGCTTTAGGTATCGGTTGTATCTATTGCTCCAATCCATTAAATGCATTTCCATGGGTTTACTTGTCCACCACTTTCAGGGGAGCTGGCAGTTATGCCACTAGCTAAATAGGTGCCATGCTTGGTGAGTGCCCCAACTCAAAGTGTTGTCAGAATATTATCAAGATGACAATCAGTTTAATTCACGGTGATATTAGCCCTTCCCATATGCATAATTTACTAAGCTGTAATCTGTGCGAATAACATGATTTTACCTTGCAAATATGCCTCTGACAATCAGAACAATGTTAGGCTATTAATGATATAAGAGAATATTAAGGTTTCCAAATAAAATAGTAATGATAAGCAAAAAATAAATATTTCGGTTGTGATATTAACTTTAATAATTATAGAAATGACATTATTAAGGAGGTATCTATATCTATAACTGGCTAATACCAATTGTAATAAGATTGACAACGAATGTCAATAAAGTGTTAGTTTTAAAACTCGGAGGTATCATTTGGTGTTAATGATAAGCATTCGTGTGGGTATTATGGACATCAAGTATAACAAGTTGCAGATGCTGATTTGATGGTGTCTTTTGTTGTGCTACTATTTTGTACAACAGATTGTGGTTTTATACAATAATATGTTGGTGGTGTTAATGGTGACTTAACTTAATGATTTTGAGTGTAGGAAGTAAAGGACTCTCTACTGCTATTCTCTATTTCATTTGGTCTTTATTTCTACTACTGTTCTATGCCATTTGACCTTATTTCTTATTCCTTGTATTATATTGTTCATTAGATTACTTGTTGCAGCTTTATGTTGGTTGTATTTTCTCTATATATTTATTCAATAAAAAAAATAATATATATAATAAAATTGAGAAAAGTAATCAATAGTGTAAAGTGTTAAAATTAATAGTATTAGTGATGGCAATGGAACTGTTGTTACTACTAATATTAAATGGGATATTAAAATTAGAATGGTCATTTCAAGATTGAACGTAAATAATAATATTATCACTGCAGTAAAAACATTCATATTTTGATATAAACTGAAGTTAATTACTAGTATTATTACTTGAATTTAAAAATCAAATTATATATATATCAATGTCACTAATAAAATTAAGAAACACAACACAAAACATAGATTCTCATATACGAATAGCTATAGAAGTAAGCAATATGACATCCAAACTTAAATCACCCTTTATTGTTCTATAAAATAAAAGAATGCTATGAATAAAGGAAAGCGTAGAAGGAATTTAAAAGTTCACTCTAAACTCATAGAGTGTCGCCGATTAAAATTTCGAGGGAATGCTTCCCCATAAAAAAATCCCTAAATCGTCCTAAGATATTTTAAAATGAAAATTCATACGAGTAGGTTTTAAGAGTTTCCACATTTCCATCTTAAATATAATCCACTTTATACTATTCTCTTCAAAACTTCTAGTAAACAAAAAAAAACAAGATATTCTATTTCTCCTAAAAGAGGGGGGAATAAATATATTAATTTAAAATGAGGAGGAGAGAATAGGTAATAATTATTAATAGTAGTTTATTTTCATTCTCTTAATTTTTCATTTAAATAAGTGATATATATATATATAACTAGATATTCTCATGATTATTTTTAAATAGGAAAAGAAAATAAATAAGTAAACACATTTATTATTGGTAAAGGATATTTTATTTTGTTTAACCTTATTAATATTAAGAGAGATATTAATATTTTAATATTAAGAGAATTATTAATATGTTAGCAATATCATTGTAATGAGAGAAGTTATTAGCGATGTAGACGTTTATATTAATATTAATGGGAAAGATTACTATTGCTAATATATGTAAGAGAAAATCAGGTGCTTATATCTATAGTATCCTTGTTATCAAATGAGATTATTGAATCTATCCACTCTTAAAGGTGAAAGATATCACAGTAGCATTAGGGTTGTCGATAGCACCTCGTACTGAGGAAATCAATCGTAATGTGACCCTATTTAGATAGCACTAGTAAAAAAAATAAAAACAATTCTAATACAAATTTTAATCTTGGTATTGATACCCCAGGATACGATGAATGTGGAACCTTATATAACCTAGACGATGGAATTGTTTATTCATCAATTTAGAGTGTACGTGATGAAATTCACCACCACCATATATTAACCCCACTCCCCACTCCTGAGCAGCATTTCATGGATGACATTGCATGAGCAATTTCATCGAATGTGTATAGTTAGTTAACTTGTGAAGCATGGTAAGTATGTAGCAAGTGGTTAGTGTCTTCTATTTTATTTTTTAAAATTGTTAGTCGTGTTTTTTCCCTCACGAAAATCTTGGGCATGACAACATTTCCTCTTTGTCTTTCTTGGAGTTCTCAACCTTTTCTTTGTTTGGTAGCCTTGAATGCAACTTCTCTTTTGGATGGTTCAAAATTTCCCATCCTCATCTCATAGGTAGTGAATATGCCATGCAATTCATCAAGAGTAAGTTTGTCAAATTTATTTGCTTCCTCAATTGCTAATATTTTGGGGGTTATATCTAGATGACATGGACCTCAAAACCTTTTGCACAATGATTTAATATTTTATTTCTTCTCCAAACCCTATGATTGAGTTCACTATTTCATCAACTTTGAGAAGATAGTCAACATTATTTTCTTCTTCATTCATTTTGAGACTTTCAAATTTGGCTCTAAAGATTTACAATTTTACAAGTCTTACCTTGTCATCTCCTTCATAAATGTTTTTCAACTTCTCCTAGACATCATGTGCAATTTGAAAATGCATAACCTTGACAAACACTAAACTAGACAAACCATAGAGAATAGCAAGTATTTCCTTTACATTGTTCTCACAATCATTATTTCCTACAACATCAGTAGGAGTTGTAGTTGGTGGTGTTTATCCATTCTTAATATACATACAAACATCAAAACATAAATATCCCAAATATGTCTCCCTAATAATACTCTAGAAGGCATAATGTGATCCATCAAACTAAGGAGCTTTGTTTGTAGAAGAACCTTCTTGATTGGCCATTGTGCTCACTTTTTCAAAGATCTACCCAAGCTAATTAAGCTTCTCCTATGGAACCTAGCTCTAATACCAATTGTTAGAACACAAAAATCTACTAAGAGGGGGGTGAATTAGTAGATCACTTAAAATTTGGCTCTTAATACCTTTTACCCTTTTATGTGTAGATTAAATTATGACATGCAGAGAAGTAAACATACACACACAAAAAGCAAGATCTACATGGAAAACCCAAGATGGGGAAAACCATGGTGAGAATAGTTGTTAGGATCTAGTGTCCTAATCCAGCCTCATTATGAATATCTTTTGATTACAAAGTTTAAGGGCACCAACTCTGAGGAGACACCAATCCCCTAGTTTTAGGAGCACCTACTCCAAGGAAGCACCAACTCCCTACTATGAGAACCTACCCAAATATCTGATGGCACCTACCTATCAAATTTACAACCAAGAAATTATAGTTTGTTTAAAAGAACATGGTTCAATGTTGTAATCCTATGTGCAATTGTTCAAATCTCTATATCTATCAATACAACTCAATTCTATAATCTATACCTTCCTTTATTATGCACTTGGATATATACCTTGATTAAGATCTTCTACCTTTTGTTTGGGTTCTCCTCATTCTCTACACCCCTACACTTCCCCTTTTCTTTTTACTATATTCTCTATCCACCTCAAAAATTCATAGATACACTACTCAACATTGTTGCACCCTTATCTATTAGTGCATTCTCTATTTTCCTCAAGAAGCCATGCATAAACTCTGCAATTCTTTCTCCTTTTTATTCTAGTGAATTATTTGTCTTCTTGAAGAAACACAAAATACCCTCAACAATATGCACTACCTGCAATATTCATGGTGTCAACCAATAACCCCAAATATTGATTTTCACTTTTGTATATCTCACACTGACCTACATCAATTGCCTCGAGTTTTGCACACCACATATGGGTTCTCTGCTAGGGTTTTCTCAATATCACATCTTCATCAAGACACATGCATTTAACATCATATTTAGGTTCATTGAATTTTCTAAGTACAATATCCTCCAAAACCCTAAACCCATGATATTGCAATTAATGCAATATACTTGTATGTCTAGTCTAATCTTGTTTTTAACCACCTTTATATTTTGAACCGCTACTCTTCACATCCTATCACCATTCAATTTTGTCGCTAAAATTGGTGAACCAATTAAATTCATTCGTAGTGTTGGTTCATAGTTGAAATCCTCGTTCACATAGACATAGCCATTAAGAGTCTTTAATTTTAAACCTAAGCCACTGATTTGTTATTTTTTCACAATGATCCATTGATCCTCATTCATCACTCAAATTTAAAACACAACTATTGGATAAAGGTTCTTTTAATAATCATTGTCGATCTTTGTCTCATACACTATGCTTAGCATAAGGTCCCACCAAAACACATGTCACAAGCTTTCAATATCGTAGGGCAGAAACATGGTCCCACCATATCTTAGTGGGAAGGTGGGCTAATGCCATCTCTTGCCTACATCATCGCAAAATAATTCACATCGATGTGAATTATCTTATCGAGCAATCATTTACTGCCACATCATCTTCTACTGCCATTGCCCACCACTTTTGGTTGGTCTCACTTGACACATGTCACTTGCCTGTAATATCATAGGGCAATACAAGGACCCACCACACACACTACAAGATGGTGGGGAGGTCATTTGATCTTGCAAGATTGATCGTTGCCATTGATCTAGCTAGGATCAAGTATTTAACATGTGACTTAGGAAGTATTAAAGTTATTGAAGATTTTTTAGGCCGCTAATCACTAGGAGAGGGGGTTGGTCACACCAACGACTCCAATGGCTTAAGTGATAACTTAAGCAACATGCAACCACCTATTCATAGTCAACACCAAATTATAATATTTATTCAGTGCCATGATTGCAAGACCTAGGGTTTATCTATCAAACCCTAATTGTTTCTGAGAGAAAACATAAATAAATTTGTACTCAACTTTTATCCTCTAAAATTAAAAATCACACCTTTGAGAATCTCTTGAGAAACCCAAATAAAATATGCAGCTTGTTTTATCTTTTGGCATCTACAAGTAACCCTTATAAAATTATTAAAATATTTCATGCTAGCTTTGCAACTTTTGAGAAATTATTGCAAAATTTTTGTAAAACATGCTCTTCTCTTCATCATTCTTCATCAAATCTTCTAGACCTTTTAATATCATGTCAACAATCTACCTTACTAGAAATCACCAAGATATCCCCTTTTGACATCAATGACAATAATATGAAAATAGTCTCCCCCTTTTTACTTACTGGATAGATCACCAAGATATCCCCTTTTGACATTAATGACAATAGTATTCCAACATGGTCAACAACTTAGAATCTTTAACTCTCCGAACTTGAGATCATGAGTAATGATGGGTGGTTATGGAGACTCGATTGGGACCAAATTATTCATATAATTTGTAGGTCGCTCTTAAATATCTCTTTTGCATTGCTAGATATTTTTGATGGATGAACTTCCCCTTTTGATATTTCCCCATAGTTTATTTGACTGATGGAGTTTGATAGGGATGATTTTCTTGCTTTTTCTTTGGTATCCATTTGAATTTTTCTTGTCCATTTTTTAATTCGATTCTTTTGCTTCAATGATGTATTCCTTTCTTTGATATAACTATTTGTCTTGTTGTTGGTCCCAATTAGAGGGTGGAAAAATGTGTGGATGACGATTCATGATACATATGGTTGTAGTGTTAGTATTTATTTAGTCATAAGGAATCTTCATGCTCCCCATGTTGGTGTTTTCATTAGATAAATTTCCCCTTAGTATTAAAGAGGTACCACTGATATGTTTAGATTCCTTAATTACTGAATAACCTCCTTGATGCTTAGGATTATCGATAATCTGCAATGGTTCTAAGATACCCTGTTCATGTAGGCCTAATCCTTTTCCTTTATACTGCATTATTTGATAGATTTTTTTGAAACAAGATATGATTTATCTTGGAAAAAAATTTCTAATCCTTCTCTCCTCTATTGTGGATCCTCAAAGGTGATAGATTCTTCATTGGTAAGATATCTTTCTTTGAAAAAGGTAAGTGATCCAAGATTATAAGTGATAGTATCCTCAATATGTGGGATAACTTCCTCATTGATATCTTTGGCTTGATATTAAAGGGATTTTTTTAATTCAAAATCCATGTAGAAGTCTTTTTCATGATAATTTTTTGTTGTTTATGGATTCTACTATGCCTTGACCATGTTTAAAAATGTTAAGAGTAGGAGACTCTTGTTCATTGTTAATTAAGTTGAGAGTAAGAGACTCTTTTTACTTGGTAATGTTGTCAAGAGTATGAGACTCATTTTTTAGATGAAGGTCATCTGCAGGTCATTTAGGAGTAAACATCTCATGGGTAGATATAGGAGTAGGTGATATATGAATATGATCATTGTTTGTGAAATCTTGTATGGATTGGAAGATACCCATTAAATCATTGTTGTATCTTGGAGATGTGTGTCTTTGATTTTGGATTTTATTGGAGTTATATTCAATATCAAATTGGAATAGACCTATTATATCTTGAGAATATTTTAATCCTTGATTTGGACTGGTTTTATAATTGCTTTTGATATGCTTTGGATAAAGTTCTTGATATGGGTCAAATGTTGTATTGTTTGCAAAGAGTTCTTGAATGTCTTCCTTAGGCATGGGTATTGGTTTAAGATTCTCTTGATCTTTAAGTGAATTTGGATCAAATAGTGAATTAAGGATTATTCAATATTGGAAACCATGAGGTCAGATGATGTCAATATGTCTTGGACCTCGAATGTTATCATTATGGGTTGAACCTTGAATCTTGGGTGTTATCATTAGGGTTTGAACCTTGAATGTTGTCTTCAATAGTTATTTATCCTTGATCAATAAGGTCTTGGATGATATTTTAAAGTTTAATATAGTCTGATGTGTCGTGGCCCTTTACTTTATGATTTTTACAATAAACCTTGTCATTGTACCCTAGAGGTTTGAAGATAGGTTTATAATCACCTAATGATTTTGGAAGTGTGATAAGTTTGGAATGGTGTTTTTCATTGATGTCAAAGGTTGATGGAGTTTGTTGATTGAGTTTGTTTATTTTTCATTGATGATAATGGTACTTGTGTTTATTCCATGATGTTTGGTGATTGATTCATTCATGATGTTTGTTGAATGAAGTTTGTCATTGGTAATGCAAAGGTACTTAATGAAGTTTGTCATTGGTAATGCAAAGGTACTTAATGAATTTTTTCATTGGTAATGCAAAGGTATTTTTTCCTTTATTACAAGGTGATTGTGTTATTTGATGTGTTCATGTTCATGATGCAAAATGTGTTTGATGCCAACTATATAAAAGGGTTGCTTCATGCCAAGGTCTATAATTCATCACATGGTGTTGATGAAAAATATTGTTGATCATTTATTTTTCTGATGTCATTTTTATGATAGGGTTGCCTTATTTCAAAGAGTTTTTTCATTACAATGCAAATTGTTGTTCATTTAGAGGTATGCCAGGATGGCGAGTGGAATATTTTTGCATAAACAAAGTTTTATTATATCACAAGTTGTCATTTTGCATAAACAAGGTTTTTCAGTGGAAGATATGGGCATCGATTGTTATTACTATTTGTTACATAATAGATTTGAAGAATCATTGTCAAAGAAATTGAAAAGTGATCAAAGATTTTTTTAACATCTATTGGTGTTCTTATGAGGATTAGCATTGAATATTGCCATTGCCTCCAATTCTTCTTATTAGTGATAGTGGCTTATAGAGGGTGAATTAATGTGGTGGTAATCCCATTTTAGGGTTATGGTTATTGATCTTTCTATAATTCATAACCTAAAATTTTATGCATGTCTAAAACCCTAAGATCATCCTATACTAGGGTTTATACCTTGTGAAGTATTTCAAAGAAAAATTACCTTTATGTTATATTTGAGTGTTGACTTGTTATACTCGGTAAGAAGTCACTTAAGTGACATCTTGAGGGTTTAAACACATTGGAAACTAGCCCCTCCTTTTTGTGTTACCAACTAGACAGGTTGAGGTCTTATGTTCTACCGCTCAAATGATGATCAATTTATGTTATTTAATTGGTGTATTGGTGGGGTTTGAAAATCAAGCGTCCTAGTTTAAAGCTACAAAACGGTTATTTTTTGAAGCCTTCACATTGTTAGGCATATGGATGCCATCACTCTTGTTTTGGCTATGCATATTTTTGTAATATATGGAGGCAATGATGGG
Organism: Sequoiadendron giganteum; assembly: GCA_007115665.2. Lineage (NCBI taxonomy): Eukaryota > Viridiplantae > Streptophyta > Pinopsida > Cupressales > Cupressaceae > Sequoiadendron > Sequoiadendron giganteum. The sequence goes on along the minus strand of CM021103.1, from coordinate 405,271,508 downwards.
TTTAAGAGTGAAGCCAATGCTTTGAGATTTTTCTAATTGTGGATTGCGATATGTAAGAGAGTGTTGAAGATGATAATACCATGGTTATGTTTAAATAATACACAATGAGGGAGTTTTGAATATTAGAGCTTAAAATTCTTATTTGTGCCTCTGTGTGGCAGAGTTCATGAATTGTATTTTATTTACATAGATAAGTATAATATGGATGAGTGAAAGGAGTTTTATTTAAAGAATGGATAGTGTGTGAATCTGCATAATAGTTCTTTGAGTATGCAAGTGTCCATGTGACTGGAGTCTTATATTGTCTATGGTTTTCTATCATAACATGGAAAATTATTATGAAAAATTATTGTTGTGTCATCTATCTATTTATTCAATGAAGGTTACAGTCGAGGTGTGTGCAGATTTTGAAGATATTTTTCTCATCAATTTAAGTCTTGTTTGTGTGTGTTGAGATAAGAAGATTCTTGTAAAGAAGCTATCATTCTTGTATGCAAGGAGGGATAAGTGTTGAATTTTTTATGTGAAGATGATCTTGAGCATATTTTAAATAGAGTAATACTCTATATATTAGTTATTCATTTCTTATTGGAGTTGGTGCTCCTATTTTTCATTGGAGATGGTGCTCCTATTTGTCATTAGAGTTGGTGCTCCTATTTGTCATTAGAGTTGGTGCTCCTATTTTTCATTAGAGTTGGTGCTCCTATTTATCATTGGGGTTGGTTTTTTTTTTTCATAAGGAATTGGTGCTCCTACACATATTGTATTCAGTGAGAATTTGGTCAGTGAGACCTAATGGTGAACAAATTGTGAGGATTAGATTGGTTCTTCAAACCCAACAAACTCACATAGTGGTTTTTCTCTTTCTAGGGTTTTCCACTTATAAATCTTGTTTCATGGTGATCTTTGTGTGTTCCCATTGAATTTTGTGCTTCTTAAAAATTAAATTTGTTTAATTTCTTTTTATTTTTGTAGATCATGGATTCACCCCTCGCCTCTAAGTGATCTTGAGTATTCCAACAATTGGTATCAGGGCAGTAGGTTTGTTGCAGAATTATAGTAGACTTGTGTTGAACTTGGTAGTGGATTACTATGGAAAAAATAAAAGGACAAAATAAAAAGGTTAGTGCTAAGAAAAAAGTTGTTCAAAAAATACCAATCAAATCAAGTGATGCGTTGTTTCAAGAAACACCCTTGCCAATTGACACAAGATATTATATATCTGAAAGAGAAGATGATTTTGTAGTTGAGAATGTTGACAAAGATGGAAACCACATTGTGAGTGAATATGAACATGAGTATGATGAAGATTATTGTGAAATTGATATTAAAGGTGAACTCATTTGTTCCTTAGATGAGATCAAGAAACTCAAAAAGGAGAAAAAAAGATTAAAGTTGCAGCTTGAAGAAGAAAAGGAGTCCAAGGCCAAAACACTTTAGCCCTTGAAGAAGCAAAACAAACTAGTCATATATTTTAAGGTACAACTTGTAGAAGTTAATAAAATAGAAGAAGCCATAAATCATTGTAAGGAAAAATAGGTTGATTATGAAAGATATGAGTTAGAGATAGTTTCTTTAAGAAAGGAGCTAGAAAATAAATCTTCCAAGTGACGCAGTAATCTTCAATTTGAAAAGAGAATTGAATGCTTAAATGAGATGTTGAGAAAGTAAAAATATCACAAGGGTACTACTAGTTTAGGATTTGAAAAAGGTCAGAGTTCTAAAGTCAAAGAAACTCCTTCGAAGAAAATAGATCCAAACTATCATTCTACCACTCCTAAGACTGAAGAAAGAAGAAGACAACAGAAAATACTGCTACACAAGCCAACACAAACAAGTTCAAAATATCTTTTCATTCAAGAAAACATCAAATGACTAGGTTTGAAAAAAAAATTCATGGTTATTGCTATTCATGTTATGAATTTGGTCATATATTAATAGAGTTTTGGATGCATGCAAAGAAAGTTGGATGAAATAAGAGTCCTTATGAGTGGTCAAATAGAAGAAGTAATGTCATATGTTATAAATACAACCATCTAGGCCACATTGCAAGGTTTTGTAGTACATACATAAGAAATGATGTTTATATATTTTATAGAAGATATAGTTCTTTTGTCCTTGTGGTTTATTACAAGATCATTTGTTACAAGTGTAATAATCTTGGTCATACAACAAGGCCCTATAAAAGTAAGTTGATGGAATCATCTAGACATAACAAACAAGCAAAAAATCAAATCAAGTAGAAGAAAGGTATTGTGAAACTTTGGAGAGGAAAAAAATACCAAGAGAAGGAAGACCGTAAACTTATGCATATTACACAAGAGGCATCACTAATTTATTAAAGAGAAGCATGATACCAAGGGGATATAATTATTGCTTTATCATTCAACCCCATAGACAACAACAAAGAGGTTGTATATCAGTCAAAAACTCAATCATTATGAAATCTATAGTAGATAGAGACTTCATTGGAAAAGACATTGATTAAAGACAAAAATCAAATGATTTTTCATAACAGAGTTGCAAGGTTATTTTGTAAAACCCTGAGGATTTAAGTTGGTAGAATATTTTGGACAAATGTTCCTATAAGCAATAATTTGTGCTTTATGTTTTATGTCAGTTAGTCCAATATATTATAGTGTGTTTTTGATATGAGATAGTGTAGAGGTAGTACATTTGCATGTGATCAGTAGTTTTAGGAGTGATTAGTTGTCTTGTCATCATCCATAAGTGATTATTTGTATTGTCATTATCATATAGGCCTTGTTACCAGGTTGTATAATGATAGTACATTATGAATGATTATCACAAATTATCAAAGATCATATGGATCTATAATTTGAATAAGTTAAATTAGATTATTGACATACTTGTTGAGTTTTTTTCATACAAATCTATGGAAAAGATGATCAAAAGTTGGAGTGACCAAATGACAACATAAAATGATCATGTTAAGGACATTGACAATACACAATGTAGTTGGGAGTTGTAAAATTAAACTTTGCAATATTTACCAATAGTCTTGTAGTCTATACAAAAAGTGGAAGCCATGGAACAAAGTATGACATCCATCAAAGTATAAAGGAATGGGGATTGTTTTCAAATGTTGCAAGTTCCTTGGTAGACATGTATGCAAAATATAAAAGAATAGACAAGGCACATGAACTTTTTAACAAAATTCCTCATAGAAATTTAATCTAATGGTATAAAATGTTTTAAGGATACGTTTAACATGGGTTTGCTAAAATGCCATAGAAACTTCTTAGAAAATGAAACTGATGGGTGTAAAACCATATTTCTTAACTTTTTCCAGCATGTTCCTTGTATTTTCTCAAGTTGAATATTCAGAAATAGGGCTTGTATAATCGCAAAGGGTTTGTCAAGTTCATGATTTTTTTGACATTAGTAAGGTATTTTTATAGGTTATACCAATTGAGACAATCCATAGAAAAATATGACAATGTGATGACCACAAATCATAGTTTGATCTGCAAAGGTTTATGGATATATGTTTGATGAGTGTGCGTTAAAATGACCATCCAATAAAAATTCTATTACAGTGCCCAAAGTCAATTATAATGTTATTAATGGTCATTATACACTAATGTGCGTATTATGATTTATATTTCATAATTATATCATGTCAAGTGACAATATATGCTATGATACCACAAGGTGACAATGATACAATTATGCTATGGTATTGATCTAATCATTTTTATAGTGCAATAAGTGATGGTTTTTAATGGTGTTATTTCATCCATGTTTTGCTTGATTTATATTCTCATATGCTCATTCAAACAAGATAGTGGAAGTGTTGCAATAGTCCTTCAGACACTAGTAGAAATCATGTATCTAGTCATAATAGTGTGAGCAGGGTATTGATGTTATGAATAGTGGTTGTTTGCATCAGTAATAAATATCAGTGATACAGTTGTATTCATAAGATAGCAAAGGTTTGTAACAAGGCAATGATCATGACCATAAGTGTGTAGTGACTATAATAGATAATGGATTGGAAAGTGTTTATCTTTTTCTTATTATGATGATCTCATTCTACATTAGTTAAATCAATGTGGTTCAATTCAAGGCAGTAGCTAGTTATGGTTGTGATACAAAAATTCATTGGTTCAATATGCAAGATCAGTATATCAAGTAATCTCATAATTGGAGAATTTGTACTGGTGTTATAAACCAGTCAAGTATATGACATATAAGATATGTCCAAGGGGGAGTATGATCTCATTTTCTCATTTGCAATATTGTTCATTATTGCTCATTCAAACATAAGGTGGTTCTCATTCATTCAAAAATGAAAGGTTTGTGTATCTCAGAAAAGATAGTAGGAGTGGTTGATCAATGGTCAATCATAATATTATGATCTAATCAGTTTATGGTGTTAAGAGTAGTGACATTTGATATCAAAGTAAAGTACATGATCTCATAAAGTACATTTGTTGTAAAATAGATGCTATTTTTGCATGACAAACAAGGGGAGCTTCATTGGATAGCAAATTCTCTCAAGCCAAATAGCACAATAAAAATACTTTTTCCTTGATGTGAAAGAGGGAGATATTTGAAGAGAGTGGAGTGTAGGTTTTGTCATCAATGAAAAAGGGGGAGTTCGTTGATTTTTTTCATTGATATCAAAGGTTGATGGAGTTTTTAAATTTTTCATTGCTGTCAATGGTACTTGTGTTCATTCCATGATGTTTGGTGATTGATTCATTCATGATATTTATTGAATGAAGTTTTTCATTGGTAATACAAAGGTTAAATGAATTTTTTCATTGGTAATACAAAGGTACTTAATGAAGTTTTTCATTGGTAATGAAAAGGTACTTGTTCCTTTATTACAAGGTGATTATGTTCTTTGATGTGTTCATGTTCATGATGAAAAATTTGTTTAATTCCAACTATATGAAAGGTTTGCTTCATGTCAAGGTCTATAATTCATCTCATGGTGTTGATGAAAAATATTTTTGATCATTTATTCCTTTGATGTCATTTTATGATAGGGTTTCCTCATGTCAAAGAGTTGTTTCATTATAATGAAAATTGTTGTTCATCTGGAGGTATTTTGGGATGGTGAGTAGAATATTTTTGCATAAAAAAAGTTTTATTATATCACAACTTATCATTTTGCATAAACAAGGTTTTTAAATGGAAGATATGGGCAAAGATTGTTATTACTATCTGTTACATAATAGATTTGAAGAATCATTTTCATTGAGTCTTAAGAAGTTGCAAAGTGATCAAATATTTTTTTTAAATCTCTTGGTGTTCTTATGAGGATTAGGGTTGAATATTAACATTGACTCCATTTCTTCTTATTAGTGACAAAGGCTTATAGAGGGTGAATTAATGTGGTGGTAATCCCATTTTAGGGTTATGGTTATTGAACTTTCTATACTTCATAACCTAAAATTCTATGCATGTCTAAAACCATAAGATCATCCTATTCTAGGGTTTATACCTTGTGAATTATTTCAAAGAAAAGTTACCTTTATGTTATATTTGAGTGTTGACTTGTTATACTCGGTAAGAAGTCACTTAAGTGACATCTTGATGGTTTAAACACATTGAAAACCAGCCCCTCCTTTTTATGTTACCGGCTAGACAGGTTGAGTTCTTATGTTCTACCACTCAAAGGATGATCAATGGATGTTATTTACTAGGTGTATTGACAAAGTTTGAAGATCAAGGGTCCTAGTTTAAAGCTGCAAAATGATTATTTTTTGAAGCCTTCACATTGACAAGCGTATGGATGTCATTGCTCTTTTTTTAGTTATGCACAATTTTGCAACTATATGGAGGTAGCGATAGTTTTAAGAGTAAAGCCAATGCTTTGAGATTTTTTGATCATGGATTGGGCTCTATGAGAAATTTTTAAAGACAAAAATACCATGGTTATGCTTAGATAATACATAATGAGAGATTTTTTAATATTAGAGCTTAAAAGGCTTATTTGTGCCTATGTGTGACATAGTTCATGAATTATATTTTCTTTACATAGATAAGTATGATATGGATGAGTGATAGGAGTTTGATTTAAAGAGTGGATAGTCTGTGAGTTTGTATAAAAATGCTCTGAATATGCAAGTGTCCATGTGATTCAAGTCTTATATTTTATAGGGTTTATTTGTCATAATAGGGAACATGATTATGAAAAATTCTTGTTGTGTAATCTATTTTTTTATTCAATGAAGGCTACATTCAAGGTGTATGTAGAGTATGAAGATATTTTTCTCATTAGTTTAAGTCTTGTTTATGTGTGTTGAGATAAGAAGATTCTTGTAAAGAAGTTATCATTATTTTATGCAAGGAAGGATAAGTGTTGAATTTTTATATGTGAAGATGATCTTGAGCATATTGTAAACAAAATAGTACTTTAAATATTAGTCCATTTCTTATTGGAGTTGATGCTCTTGTTTATCATTGGAGTCGGTGCTCCTATTTGTTATTGGATTTGGTGCTCTTGTTTGTCATTTGAGTTGGTGCTCCTATTTTTCATAAGGAGTTGGTGCTGCTATATTTCATAAGGATTTGGTGCTCCTACACATATTGTATTTAGTGATAATTTAGTCAATGAGACCTAATGGCGAGAAAATTGTGAGGATTGGATTTTTTCTTCAAACCCAACCAACTCACACAATTTTTCCCTTTCTATGGTTTTCCACTTATAAATCTCATGTCATGGTAATCTTTGTGTATTGCCATTGAAGTTTGTGCTTCTTACAAACTAAAGTTGTTTAATTGATTTTTTTTTTGTAGATCACTAATTCACCCCCACCATCTCAGTGATCTTGATTATTCCAATAGGACTAATGTGTTTAACAACACCTCAATTGTCACCCCTAAAGGAGTGTATTCACATTTGTTGGTTTTATGGGATGGCAAGAATTGTTGTTGTTATGATGATTGTTGATGTTGTAAGAATGGATTTTGTTGTTGATGTTGTGGTTATTGATATACAATGTCTTGATGTTGAGCATGTTATTGATGATATGAATCCATGTTTTGATGATCATCAAGATGTTGTTGATATTGTGACTCACTTTTTTGATGGTTTGATTGATAGATTTGTGAGTTTTAACATTGATTAAAATCTAGCATGTGACAAAGTATTTTAAAGTATTGAATAGGGACACCCATAGTTACTATGTTGTTGTAGCTAGTAGGATATGATGACTCAGTGGGTGGATAGAGTGGTATTAGATTTGGGTAATAGATTGGAATTAGCATGTTTTTACTGAGTTTGATGACCAAGTTTGGTTTTATATTTTTGGATGTTTAAGAATGAAAATATTTTGGTACTCAATCCTGTAATGAGGAGATGGGTGGATCTTGGATGTTTTAAAAATGGCGCTATGTTTTTTATACTCGACCCTATGATGAAGGTGTGAGTGGATTTTGGATGTTTAAATATTATGCTTAGTCTATGGACACAAAGATAGACATGATTTGATTGATGTTTGCTAAGTCACCAAAGATGTTGATAAAGGATAGTTTTATTTCTCTACTTGAACTAGACTTGTGAGTGCAAGAGAGGATGATAGTAATCTATAAATTTAGGGAGAGGATAATTTCCACTAAATTTTCCAAAACCAAAAGATAGATCTAATTTTATAAAGACTCTTGTAGGATGATGAGGTTTGATATATTGTGTTTGATGTGTATCTAAAGGATAGTTTTATGTTTAATCTATGATGATAATAAAAAGGATGGTCTACAAGATTAATTATGTCCAAATTTTTTGATAAGGTTTTATGTGGATTTGATTGTGATATTTTCATAACAACTAAGAAGGATTTTATGATAGTGTTTTAGGTCAATTCTAAAAGGTATGAGATAAGAAAAAATGCAATAGAAATGGGCTTTTTCAGAGACAATAGTGAGATTTTACAGATGTAGTAGTGAAAAAAATGACAAGAGTGGATATGTTTCTTCTATGAATGGAAAATGAGTAGAATTAGCAATAGCGGCCTAATTCATAATAGAAACCTGATGCTTAGGAAATAGTGACCAGATGTTTAATAATAATGACTAGATTATGAGACAAATGTGGTAGGATGCACAACAATGACCCAATTTTCTAACAAGTGAAACTTTGTTTCTTGATTTCTAATTTGACGATAGTTTTGACAATTTTGCAAGCTAAAAGTTTTAGATCTGATGTTTAAGGTGATTTACAAGGGACACACACAATAGGAAAAGTATTCAAGAACTGATTCAAAAGGTAAGGGGGATATTTCATAAACCTTTTTCCATAAGGTTCACTGTTCTAGCTTGAACAAGATATATTAGTCAATTACAACCTAAGGAGTAAAGGTATGTTTCTTTACAATAGGCTTACGTCACCCCTGAAAGAGTTATGTAAATAATTTCTAATGGAGGGGTTGAATAGGACATGCCAAGGTCATGTACCACCTTGATACTCCCAATTTTTTGTAAGAGAATAAAATATTAATCTTTACACCTCAACTGTAGACTGATCGTGGTAAGTAACTTCTTGGAATGACACTATTCTTGTGCACTACTATGATGAATCATTTTGGAAAGCTTGGATTGGCCTCTAAGTACAAGGTTTTTAATGACTTAGTGAATCCTAGAGGTATACTTAAGACATGAAAAACTAAACTATCTAATCATGGTCCAAGCAACCCATACGTCTACCCTATATTTCTACATGCAAGGTATAATGTTCCCAGATACATGTTACTTACTTTCATTTTTGCACATTTTATTTAGCTCACTTAAACACATTCCTTTAGGGTCACCTTCAATTCTCCATTGTGGGGTGTGTCTCAAAGCAGGTCCCTCTACTAAAATAAAGGATGAATTGGATTTCTTGATATTTCTCTTCACCCAGGATCATCAAATCATGCAAGGGGAGAGGATACATTTACAAGATATCTCTTCATACAATCACACCAAACATGAAAAATTAAGTGGTTCTTTTTAAAGACCAAACGAGATGAAATTTGTCTATTCTTGTCAACACCCAAAGAAAAATGACATGTTCTAGCACACTATAAATTTTAACCAAGAAAGTAATGGTGATTTGTTGTTGTTCTGTTTAGATGCACCAAAATAAAATGTGAGGCATTCACATCAATTTTAAAACATCCAAATCTAAATGTGAGTGTTCTTTTCAAAGAACTAAAATAAATGTGTAATTTTTTCTCCCAATGCCATAAGTTACAAATTAGACAGTAGTAATTGTAAGTGGTGAATTAGTTGTAAAGCACAAAACACACTTCTTAATAAGACATTATATCAAAGACAGAGATGAATGGATCAAATCAAAGCAATAATCAATTGAAAGCATCATATTGTTCTCTATCTCCAAAGACTTATTAAATCAAAATGGCTCTCAGATCGTGAGTGCACTATGATTGTTAAAATGAAAATTGAAAGAACGAGATGGATGCTAAAGCAATGATATTGAGCTTAATATGATAATACTAAATGATAAATGAACTAAACTAGCATGAAATGACATGAAACAGATAATTTAAGCTACAGGAGGCAGCCATGGTATGAAATCTTGATTGCTGGATATTGGATGCTTGAATGCTTCATGCTTGAATTCCTGCAGAGTAAGAGTGCATAAGTTAGATTATCTGGATCCTTTTCTTGGTTCAATGAGGCTTTATTTATAGATTTCCTGGCTGTAGAAATGCATAGGAAAGGCATTGAGAGGCTCGGATTCAATCTGGAGGATTGAATGGTGAAAGATGGAGGAGATTGAGAGAATTTTGGAGATTGTCTCTACCCATGAAAAAACCAGGCAAGAGAAGAGGAAGGATTGATGGAGGAGGATTGAGAGAATAATTTGGAATTTGTCTCCAATTTGTCTCCAAAACTTCTCGTGAAGTTTCAAAGCATTAATTGTGACATATTTTAGACATAGGATATCTAGTTCATTTTTTAGAGAATATAGATGGAATATTCTTTATGCTTTTATTCAAATATTTTGATTTATTTAAATTAGCAAAAGAGGAATAAATAATTTTATAAAGCAAACTATAGAAGTTGTTTATTAAATAAAACAAAAGAATATGGCAATTAATCAATAAAGCATTTGATCTTTATTTAATTAATTTAGGATTGATGTGATAGAATAAAATAGTGATTTGATAATTAAATCAAACAAAGTATTTAATTTTGTTTATTTAATTAAGATGAATTTAAATGTGAAATATATAAATAAATATTTATATTTATTCAAAAGTAGAGGAAATTAGGATAATCAATTAAATAATGTGTATTTAATTAATCAGAATTCTCCAGACCAATTTTAGGCGTATACATTTTTCCCCTCTTCGAAGTGATGTGTTTACACATTGCTTCGAAGAAAATTTTGCTACTACTGCCAGGATCGATGATAAAGAAAAAAAATTTGTATGCCCCAGACATTGATTTTCAGATAATTGATAATAATATGCCCCTCGGGAGATAAATTAATGATTTGATGATTTGTAGAATTTTTTCAAAATTTTTATGATTTTCTGATGATATGATGAAGATATGATGATGAAATGATTTCTCCTGACAAATGATGAAGAAACTAGCCCGCAGATGAATTTCAATTAATTTTAGAAATAAAATTAATTAAAAAATAATAAAACCCACCAAAATACCTTTCCAAAACTTATATATAGTCCAAAAGGTCATTTTCAAAGTCATTTGCACTATTTGAGTTTAAAAAACCTTTTGATAGAGACATTTCAGCCACCTAGAGCAGGATGCCTATCCCCTACCACACTCACCGTTTCGAGCGCATTCGATGTCATCGATGGCTGGCCACGTATGGACCTCCGGTATGTACCCCTTAACCTCCTCGTAATTCATGAAATTTTGTTTTTTATGCATTTTATAGCTTTTCATGTATTTTTTTTGTTTTAGCACTTCCAAGCTGCGTTGTAGCGCTTTCACTCTAGTGTAGCGCTTCTAGTGTTTAGATTAGTGCTTTGAGTTTTAGCGCTTGCATTAAAAGATCTAGCGCTTCCATAGGATAATGTAGCACTTTCATTGATATAGCACTTAGGTTAGGAATTTTAGCGCTATGATGCCAGATTGTAGCGCTTTGAGAGCTCTAGTGCTTTGATTTGGTTGATTAGCACTTTCATGATCTGTTCTAGCACTTTTGGTAAAGTGGCACTTTGATGGACTATTGTAGCGCTTTGATGCAGAAAAGTAGCGCTTAGGGTTTTTTAGCACTTTAGATGCCTATTATAGCGCATTAGAGTGCTAAAGTAGTGCTTTCGAGATTCAACACTTTGGGTGCTTGATTTAGCGCTTTTAACTGATAAAGTAGCACTTTTAGGATTTAGTGCTTTGGGTGCCTAATTTAGCGCTTTCATGTTAGATTTGAAGATTTTGACTTAGTGAACCCTAATTTTGTCACTTCTGATCATGTCCATTCTTCGGATTGGTATGATTGATAATCCAAATTCTTGATGTTGGATTGTCATGATTTAAATAAGACTACCTTCTCATGATAGGTGAGAAGAAATCCTATTGATGATGATCCTCATGATAGGTGAGGAGATGATTCAATATCTGATAAATCTCATGATAGGCGAGATTAGATAATGTTTGATGAACCTCATGATAGGTGAGGTTTTTTGATGTTCGCCCATGAATTTTGATCAAAAATTCATACCAGATTGTTGGAATAGACTTGATAGTAGAATGACATTTGATTCCTTGACATAGTTTCCTGATTGTGGATTTTTCATTGTGATGATAGGAGCGTCTAGGTACTCTCCAGATGTGAGAGAGGTTTCCATGGACTATCAAGTTGATACCTCATCTGACACCAGATGAGCTTCAGGTTATAGGTCGATGCGTTTTGACCAGTTTGCTTGATATACCCCAAATTAGGATTAATCAGGGTTTTTTGAGTGCTTTGGCTGAGAGGTGGCATAGTGACCACAACACCTTTCATCTACCCACTGGCGAGATGATGTTCACACCTGAGGATGTGTGGTGGATTATGTGCATTTCGTTCATGGGAGAGATTGTAGTGTATGATTCCCATGGGACCGATAGTAGAGATGCTCTTTGTAGAGTATTCCTGGATTAGGCTATTACAAGTCTAAGCATCCGATGGAGGAGGATTGCCGATTCTTATGCAACACTACCAGCAGAGCTTTCTTGTTTTATTGGAGGTTTCCTTTGTCCTGATCACAGGTCAAAGGGATTCCTCGTTGGTTGGGGTAGGACATTGGAAAGCATGATGGAACATGGTACTAGATATGCATGGGGGATGTGCATGTTGGAACATCTCTATCATGATCTTCATTCACTTGTGTACCTAGGAGCACAAAGCTTATCAGCGGGGATGACCCTGTTACATGTGTGGGCATGGGAGCACTTCTCTATTGCTTGGGCATTTCCAATAGCTGATAACCAGTAGGTAGACCCTATGTGTTCAGATACAAAGGCTGGCTTACACAGGCCCGAATGGGCAAGTTAGAGCACTGGAGGTAGGTTTTTGATGACATAGAGATAGTTACCTAGCACCCATACCTTGACTATGAGTAGTGGGACAAGGATGATGCAATATTGGGATTTCTCTTTGATTCCATGTATCTCATCGGATGAACACCGTTTGTGTTAGAGAGATTCTTTTTGCACTGAGTATATAGATAGTATGAAATTGTTCAGTGTATGCCACAAGGAGTAGCCCATTATGCGAGGCGATAAATGGATATTCCTGATTGGGGGCCCTGTCTATCATATGATGCTTTAGTGGAGGGATACAGGGCATTACAAACATCATCTTGGGACATGCAGAGAGATATTACAGAGGCGCCAATCACAAAGGAGTATGATGCATTCTTGGCCTTGGTTCTGTATCCTTGTATTACCATTCCAAATGAGCCAACACCACTGCCAGTGGAGGAGGATGTGGTAGAGGGTTCCATAGAGAGCAAGGGTGGTACTCCGATAGGCAGTAGCATGGAGAGTGGCAATGATGATAGCAGTAGCGATGATAGTGATGGTGGTAGTGGAGGAGATAGAGGGGTAGGGCCAGCCATTAGTGGTCCATCATCCAGTAGGCCTTGCAAGAGGTGAGCAATGATAGTGCCACCTATGGACTATCAGAGATAGATTGCTGGTCTACAGACACAGGTTCAGACACTGCAAGGCCAGTTGGTATAGGCTTGAAGTTTGCTTGTTCAGACCTAGAATCAGATGCAGGCCCAAGCTCAGACTCATGCTCAGGCTTTAGCGCAGGTGCAAGGACAGTTGGCAGCTATTCAGATGCAAGTTGCTACATTGATAGCTGAGCGAGATAGTGCTTGATAGATTGTTGAGAGGGCACAGGAGATAGTGGAGACCCTCCAGAGAGTGGCTGATGGCACCTCAATGGGGGACTATATGAGAGAGATTTTGCGGGTTGTTCGAGAGGCTGAGTTTTATAGAGGCAGATATCATGATACAGTTCCTGCTGATCATAGAGTCAGTTATGCCCCATCGAGATCAGAGCAAATGCATACACAGACAGTCATTGAGGGGGTGACGTAGCCTCCACGTAGAGATCCTAGAGATCCTGGTTCTTCCAAGGGTGGTGGTGGTACTAGTCCTATTGGGCCCGCACACTCTGGCAGTAGTAGATCGTAGATGCTATTGTGATTTTCCTTTTTGAGACATGTTGTATATTATGATGTACCTCATTTTTGATGATGTATTTTTATTCTAGACTTCATTGTATACTTGACACTTGATGATGTATATATGAGATGTAGTTGATGTGATTTTATGATGGTGTATGATTTCTATGTGATGGATGCATTTATTATGTGATGTTTTATGCAATATGTGATGATTTTATTTCAAATGTGATGATGTAATATTAAATGCTTTTTATTTTATGTATTGATTTGATGATAAAGGTATTTGTAGAACATATTATACATGGATGTATGATGTGATGTAAATGTATGGATGGATGGATAGATACTTTTTATTTTATAAATGCGATGATGATAAAATGATGATCTTATGATGATTGATAATGGATGGATGAAATGAGAATAATGACATGACTTGTATTTATTTCATATATGTGATAAAATGTATGGATAAAAATTGATGTATGCATATGATGTTTGATGGATGATAATGTAAAATGAACATGATGTACTTATGGTACAATTTAATTCATAATTTTTTTTGATGTATGATGAAATGATGAAACTAAATGATGCGATGAGGACTTTTATATGTTTTTGATGATTTTGAATTATGTCAAGTATACTCAACCTTATGTGTAGATAATATAATCATTGATTGGAATCCTTAATGCAACAAATACCTTGCAAATAATGAATACGATGAATGAAATCTAATTTTAACATGAAACTATATGCAAAACGATTGTCATTTTAAAAGTACCTTTGTGCTTTTTGTCATCATAGAGCTTTATGGGATGTTGGAAGGGAATACAAGCGTCAATGGTATGTGTTAGATCAATGATGACTTGAGTACTTCTTTCATGATTTTTGATATTGCAAGCAAACACAAGAATCTAGGTATTATTTAACTGAGATGACCTAAGCATTCATTGCATAAACAAGCAGTTGTTAATCATTTTAATGTGTGAATTTTAAATGTCATCGGTGATACATTTGCATAGCACATCCCCTGAAAATTCACACATTTATATGATTAATCTTACAGACATTAGATAATAAAAACATCATTCTTCTTCCTTGTTTCTCTAGTTCAATACATAATTGAGTTACTCAAAAGAAATGATAATAAAAAATACAATTTATCCATTGTTGACTTAGAGTGTTTCTTTCATTATTCAGATTTTAGATCATCCATCTTGATTTTGACATGTTTTTGGATTTTCAAGATTTTGACTAAAGACCTAACCTACTAACCCATCCTAGAGGTCTCAGGGGCTGATCAAAGATTAGCCTTGCCTACATTACACACACAGAGACCACACAGTTCGACTGACACAGACCTATGTTTTTGGATTTTTCTTTTGAGACTAACTTTTTGACATGTTTTTGGATTTTTGATATGATACAGATGGTTGAAACCACTAACAATGATTGATGTTACACTTTGATTTTTGTTTTGGTTTTCTGCTACACGATTGTTGCCCTTGGGTAAAATTGATGTTCTTATTGCCCCTAGTGATATCTAGATGTTGCCCCCAAGCTTGGAGTGATACTTGACTATTTGAAAATGATTTTTGATATGGATGCAAAGATGGCAAGACTATTGACATGATATGAAATGGTACTAACTGCCAAACTAAGGATCCTAATATATATCAAAATAGATGGGAAAGCTGATCTTAGAATCGCATACGACGCTTGTTTCTAGGTTTTCACCATATGCTTTGATTTCACTCTTTGTGTTTTTTGTGTTTTTCATTTTTTTTCTTTTTCTTTCTTTTTTTAGTTTCTATTTTTTTTTTTGTATTTTTGCGTTGCCAAGATGCCTGTTTGCTAGGTTTTCATCAAGGAAACAATTTTCAAAAGTTTGAGCCGTGCACTAGGAGATTCAAGCATAGAATTTTAGGAGATGAATACTGTTGATAGGTTCATCAAACAAATCCCCTTCTGACGTTGATAGCTGATATGCTCCTGATCCATACACTGATATGACGACAAAGGGACCAAGGCAGTTAGGCTCAAATTTTCCTTTCTTCTCTTTGTCCTGTTGATTTCTAGGGTTTTCTTTTAGTATCAAGTCACCAGCCTGAAAGGCCCTCGATTTTACCCTGTGGTTGTAACTTCTTGACATCCTCTGTTGATAAGCCGTTAGATGATTAACAACTTGTTGATGATGCTCATCCAACAAATCTAGTTCCTACAGTCTAGATACCATATAGTCTTCATCAGAAATGATTCCTCTGAGTGATACACAAAGGGATGGAATTTCAACTTCAATGGGTAAAATGGCTTATGACCCATATACCAAGGCATATGGAGTAGCTCCTGTTGGTGTTCTGATACTTTTTTTGTAGACCTATAGTGAAGGATTGAGTTGAACATGCCAATCACATCCAACATCATTAACCATCTTTTTGAGAATTTTGAGTATTGTTTTATTTGAGGCCTTTGCTTGGCCATTCCCTTGAGGATAGTACGGTGTTGAAAACTGATGTTGGATATGAAATTTATCACATAGCTCTTGTACATCTTGATTCTTGAAAGGTCGTCCATTATCAGTGATAATGGACTGAGGTATTCCATATCGACATATTATGTAATTCAAAATGAAAGAGGAGATCTACTTCCCAGTGATGGTTGTAAGAGGTACTACTTCAATCCATTTTGTGAAATATTTTATAGCTGCTATAATGAACTTGTGTCCATTACATGAAGATGGATTTATTTTTCCTACCAGATTGAGGCCCCATTGACAAAAAGGCCATGTCGATGTGAAGGGATGCAGTTCTTGTGCTAGTGCATGAATTGGATTGCTGTGAATTTGACACTTTTGACATTTCTTAACAAACTGATAGGATTCTTTCTCCATGCATGGCCAATAGTATCCCAAACAAAGGATTTTCTTAGCTAGAGTTATCCCACTCGAGTGAGTGCCAAAAATACCCCCGTGAACCTCTCATAGGGCCATTTCAGACTCATTGTGTTCTAGAAATCAGAGTAAAGTACCATAAAGACCTCGACGATAAAGTATGTTAGCGATTAAAGCATGTCTTGCAGATCGGCGGATGAAGTTTTGTTTTTGGTTTCTAGATAGATCAGGAGGAAGGACATCATTTTTCAGGTAAGCATAGTTCATTTCATAGATGGAGGTTTCAATGGTTTCTATATGGTAGATGGTAGCAGATTCTAGATTATTATGGGAAGGACATGATACTTTTTCTACCATAAACTCATAACAAACACGCTTCTCAAGCAATTGTAGTAATGAAGCAATTGTAGCCATAGTGTTCGCAGCTTTGTTCTCAGCTCTTTGAATTTGATCAAACTTGATACTAACAAAGGATTGTTTCAGATTATTTAATTGTAGCTTGTAGGGAATCAAATTTTCATCTTTTGTTTGATACTCATCATTTAATTGATAAATGACTAGTTGAGAATCCCCATATACCTGCAAGTCCGTGATTTTCCACTGAATTGCTATATTGACCCCAATGATTAATGCTTCATATTCTGCCACATTATTGGTACACTGAAACATTAATCTATATGATTTTGGAATGGTGTGTCCTTGTGGAAAGATGAACAAAATTCCTGCTCCTAATCCTTGCTGTGTATACGATCCATCAAAATATACTATCCATTGTTGGGGCATCACTGTCAAAATGTTTGCATTTGGAAACTCCATGGTCATTGGTCGATCATCTGGTAAAGGAGCCTCTACTAATTGTTCAACGATTTCCTGACCCTTGATTTCCTTTCTCTCTACATATTGAATGTCAAATTCACTTAATAGCATGACCCACTTTGCCAGTCTACCTGTTAATGCAGCTTTACTGAGTAGATATTTTAAAGGATCAATATTTTCTATTAGTTTGATTGTATGAGTTAGCATGTAGTGTCTCAGCTATTGAGTAGTGAATACCACTGTCAAACAATATTTCTCTATGAAATTATAATTGATTTCATATCCATTTAATGTCCAATTGATATAGTAGATGGCATGTTCTTTTCCTTCATAGTCCTCTTGCGCTAATAGTGCCCCTAAAGAGATATATGTTGTGGCAATATACAATAGGAGAGGCCATCCTTTTGTTGGTGGTATGATAATAGGTGGTGACATTAGATACTATTTTATTTGATTGAATGTTGTTTCACACACCTCATCCCACTTGAAAACTATATTCTTATGCAATAGATGATTAAAGGGATGACTTTTGTTCGCCAGTTGGGAGAAAAATCTTCTGATCGATTGGAGCCTTCCCTATAGTGATCTGAGTTGACTTATATTCTTAGGAGGTGGAATCTCCATAATTGCTTTGACTTTTGCTAGATCCACTTCTATGCTCTTTTCCAAGACAATGTACCCTAATAGTTTTTCTGATGTGACCCTGAAGACACACTTCGTGGGGTTTAACTTGACATTGAATTTCTCCATTCGTGTGAAGATTTTTTCTAGGATATGTAGATGTTCTTCCCTAGTAGTATATTTTTCCAATATGTCATCCACGTAATCCTCCATGAAGGTGTGCATCATATCATGGAAGATTATTGTCATTGCTCTTTGATAAGTGGCTCCTACATTCTTTAGACCAAATGGCATGACGTTCCAGCAGAAGGTTCCCCATGGACATGTGAAAGCAGTCTTTTCCTGATCTTCTGGGGCTATTTTTATTTGATTGTACCCAGAGAAACCATCCATGATTGATAACATGGCATGCCCTTCCATCAAGTCCACGATGATGTCTATATTTGGTAGTGGAAAATCATCCTTCGGGCATGCTTTATTTAGGTCCCTGAAATCTATACATATTCTGATGCTATTGTTCAGATTTGAAATAGGTACAAGGTTTGATATCCATTCGGCATAGTCTATAGACCGTATGAATTCAACATCCAACAATTTCTTTAGCTCTGTCTTTACCATCAATGCGATATGGGGATGCATTTTTCTTAATTTTTGCTTGACAAGCTTGATTCCTGTGGGAAAAGACAAGTGATGCATGAGCAGATTTGAGTCTAAGCCTGGCATATCAGAATATGACCAAGTGAAGTTGATGCTTCTTTCTTTAAAGAATTTGATGAATTCTGATCTTTCTTGTTCTGTCATAAATTCCGCCAGATGTAGGATTTTTTCCTTATCTTCAGTGCCCCTATTCATAGATTGTGTTGGTTCCACTAGGATTGATGATCGATCATGATAGTGTTCTGGAAGAGTGTCAAATCTTCCATCCTTTAGTGCCTCATAAATGTTTTCATCATTAGATGCATTCTTTATTTTTACTTTTTCCAAATCTAATGTTGCCATAGAATGGTTTTCACCATTAGATCTATTTTCCCTATTGTTATTTTTGCAACTAGAAGATTTGACACCCTCCTACTGAGTCATGTTGTTATGAGTATTACAAAAAAAAAATTTACTAGGTTCAGTATGACATAGAAAGTTTACAATGGCATCATCGTTTGTAAATATTGGTATATTCAAAGGTTCCACGGGTTCCCATTCAATGAGTTCAGGATGGATTAATGGCATGAGGTTATCAGATTCATTCAAGGTGATGGATGTAAGGGTTTGGAAAACCATTTCGTCATAGTCATTTATTAGAATATCGAGGTCCATGATGGTACTTTCTTCAAGATCATCTAGTCCACTCGAAGTCTGCTCATCCCTACTTGAATCATCGATATCTATTGAACCTACCATGAGTGGTCTAGACCCATAACCTTGGCCCTCCTCATGCGTAGGTGCATATTTTTGAATTACATCGACTTGAATATCAATGAAAGATAGATCAGAATACAATGCCCACTCATATTCATTTGAGTCTATTTCAGAGCTATCTCTAAACTGAAGGATATTTTCTACAGCCATCCTTGTTAGCTCCTGCTTTTCTTCTTCAGAGTATCCTAGTCCTGGCTTCTCTTTTGTATGGAGAGTGAGGGGTTGAATAGACTCTGTGATTCCATCCTTTCTTAATCTAACGGATCCTTGTCCTTCATACCCAATTTCTTCTAAAATAGATTTTCCTTTTCCATATTTATCGGTGTTGATGTTGACATTTTTTATACTGATATCTGATGTAGAGGGTTCCTCATCTTTGTATAGCCAATCCAGGATTGCTTTGTTGTTTGTTTCATCCTCTATTGTACCTTTTTTAACAAACCTTTCGTCAAGAGCTATGACTGGTAATGATGTTTGAGATTTGATCATAGATGGTTGACCATATGTCCTAGGAGATGGCATTAACTGTGATAGGTTAAGTGATTTATCCATAGAATATGTTCCCATTCCTTTGTTCGTCAGTTGAACTTTCTCTTGGAACTTGTGTGATAAATAAGTTTGATGATCTGGATTATCTGTTGATTGAATTTCAATAGGACTTGTCTCTTTTTATTTACCCTTCTTCTCTACCCATTTAGTAGTGATACTTGGACGTTGTTCTTCTTTGGATGGTTTTGAACATGATGCTTTCGTTTTGTGTGGTAAAAAGTATCTTGAGAGATCCTAAGGGTGTCACAATGTTGAGGATGATTGTAATCAGCAGATATAGTCACCTCTTATCCATTTATTGGGAACTTCAAACATTGATGATATGTTGAAGGTACAGCCTGCATTTCATGGATCCATGGTCATCCTAAAAGAATATTGTATGTTAACTCTTTCTCCAACACTTGACATGCCATATGTTTAATCATGGGCCCCACTTGAATGGGTAGCACAATCAAGCCTTTAGACGATCTTTCTTCCTCATCATATGCTTTGATAGTCATTTTTCTGTGAGAATCAATAGCATCATCTGAATATCCTAGTGCATAGATTAACTTGAGAGTGAAAATGTTCAGACCAGCTCCCCCATCTATTAAGACTCTCTTGATGCAGTGATTGTCGATTAAGACTTCAATATGGAGTGCACTATTATAGGGATGGTTTAGCAAGATATCATCATGTTCGGAGAATGATAAACAATGTGGGGTAGTCAAATGTCCCAACATAGCTTGAAACTGAAAAAAATATAGATTCTTTGGTGCCGTAGTAGCAACTAAAGCTTGTTTGAGAACTTCCTTATGTGATGGTGATATTTTAAGGAGCTCTAGTATCGATATCTGAGCAAGAATGTTTTGCAGTTGATCGACGATGTTATAGTGAGATGGAGGTGGAACTGCGTGTGTAGATCCAACTCCTTTTAACATGACCTTGGCTTGCCCCCTAGTCATTACATTTATTGGATGATGCTCTTAATGGTCTCTGATTTCTAAGACATTGATTTGATTATCAGAGTTTGATATGTTCGGGAGCAAGTCCAACGGAGTAGTGTTGTTGATTTTGGGTTCGTCAATGTTGTGACCAATGGTATGATCACTCTCTACTTTAGAAAAACAAAGGATTGTTTTTTCATAGACATGATTGATGTTCTTAACTTTGTAGTTTGAGGATTATGATGCTCCTTTGTCATAGTTTGGCAAAGGATCTTTGAAGGTCGAGTGATCATTATTGTTTTGGGGTGTTTCCACATATGCTTTGTTGTTGTCGATTAAGTCTTGTATTGCATGTTTTAACTCCATACAATTGTTAGTTTTGTGACCTTTGTTATTATGGAAGTTGTAATAATCTGTGTCATTCCACCATGATGGTTTGACCTTTGGATCCCAGAATCAGGCTTCCCGTGCAGTGATGAGGCCATTGGTGACCAATTCTTTGTTGATTCTATTATTTGGCCTAAAGGTGTGAACCTTCATTGATTTGAGGGTTTCTAATATGATTGTGTTCTCATGATCTCGTTACTTTGCATAGCATTTGACTTGATAGTTTGGTCATTGCTTTGATTCCTTGATGTAGATGTTAAGTTAAAAACCAGTTTTGACATTTTTGGAATCATTCGTTGTTTTCATGGTAGTTGAGTTTCGATTCTTTTTCCAAAATTTTGGCTTGTCATTGGTTGAGTAATGATTGGAGGAGTTACTCGTGTTATTTTTTATATCGTTGAAATGCTTGATAACTCCTCTTTTGACTAATGCTTCCTCAAATTTAAGACTATTTTCTATTACTTTTTTGAACATGGGAGGACATTGTAATTCTAGTCTATAACTCATTTCCTTTGTTAAGTTGTCAATGAAAAAATCCATCTTTTCTTCCTCAGGAATGGATCTAGGATATTTGGCAAACAATCATCGCCATCTTTGCAAAAAAGATAAGAACGTTTCTCCTTTGTTTTGTTTTAGGTTGTAAAGATCCTTTATTGTAACATCATGTTGGATGTTAAATGAGTATTGGGAGATGAACTTGTTGACAAGTTCTTCGAAAGTCCTGATCCCTGGTTGTAGTTTTGAGAACCACTCCATACATGTACCTCCAAAAATTCTTGGAAATAACCTCATTAAGTAAGTTTCCTCTTGGGAAAACTCAAGGCTCATTGTTTTGAACTCTCGAATATGATATATTGGATCTATTCTTCCATTGTACTTGTCGTACTTTGGGAATTCATAGTGTCTTGGAAAAGATATTAGGCCAACTATTGCATCGAAAGGATATTGAAAAATGTCCTGTATCGCATATCTTTTAGTACTTCCTTTCGTCATATCTTGTATCTGTTGTTGTAATAGTTCCATTTGGGATGTCAAAGAAGCAAATGGATCTATTGTTTGTGTGGGTTGCAGTATTTCAACCTCACTTGTTCCAGGTGCTTCCTTCAAACGATTGACATCAAATTCCTTGGGAATTTTGGCACCTGATTCATCTAACATCAAAAGATACTTCTCCATATCTTGTTTAAGATTTTCTCCATAAATTTATGGAACTTGGGATCTTGTTGAGCTGTTTGAATATCCTCTAGAGTTATTTCATTCTTATCATTGTGGTTCAGATTGTTCCATGGATTTTCCTCTGCCATTGTTTGGGATCTTTCAATTTCTTGCTCTAAGAGTCTCTTTTTTTGGGACCTAGTGAAGATTGACATTCAAATTTGTACCCTTTCTTTTGAAATGTTGATCTTATATGCTGGGAAAATGTCAATTGAACTTTTAACGAAGTTGAATAAGATGATTGATATTATTGATGGACTATGTTAACAATTTGATTACTATACTTGGTTTCGTGATGAAGGATGAGAGTATCCTGATGATGAAACTTCAGTGTAGTAATCGATTGTGTATTTGATTTTGACACTTGTGATTTGCAAGATCTTGTTTTAGTTGATAAGATTGAAAGTTTGTATAAACCTATCTATTTTCGGTCTTTAGACAGTGATTCTGATAAAAAGAAACTTGGTTCCGATGAAAACTGTGGATAAAATGATAAGCTGATTGACTAGTAAAAATTTTGAACTCTCTGTTTTGAAAGCACTAAAACAGAGGACAGAGGTGCTATTTCATAGAAGTGCTAGAACATAGTTCTGAAGTGCTGAAACGGGCGATAGAAGCGCTATATTGACAAAAGTGCTAAAACAGTGCTTGAAAGCGTTGCAGAAAGTGATGGAAGCACTACTTTACATAAGCACTAAAACAATGCATGAAAGTGCTATATATTTTGATGAGAGCGCTATCTTGAAAGAAGCATTGAAACAGTGCATGAAAGTGTTGTAGAATTTGATGGAAGCATTGTTTTAATGAAAGTGCTAAAATATAGACTATAAGTGCTGAAACAACGCTCGAAAGCGCTAAACTAGTGACCTCAAGTGCTGAAACATGATTCCAGAGCACTAAAAATAGGACTTTAAGACTATTGTAAAATTTGATCTGGCCTTGTGGCATACTGTATTATGGATTGTGGAAGATAAGAAGGATGTATGCGCTGACTATGGTTGTGATACCAAGTGAGAGTTCTTCTTTGGAAGAAGGCTCATGAATAGAGTGGTTCTACTACGTAATCTAAAGTGTGACCCCTAGAGAAATTGTGATATCTATGGATGAATGTTCTATGTTGTAAAAAGAGTTTCCGATTTTGATATAAAAAATGTTGTCTTCTCAATTTATCTCGATAACCGAAAGATTTCTTGGGTTTTGTGATTTTGATTTTTCTCTTGGAAAACGTGGTGGACTTCCACTTTCGTAGCATGAATTTTCTGATCTAACTTGACTTTGTTTGTTTTCAGGATGATCTTAAATCTGTTTTTAATGAATTTGTGAAAACACATCAAGCAATTGTGAATAATTGTTTTAACTGAATAGATCGTGTATGTTCAAGAATCATGAATGATTCTTATTGGTTTTTACGGGTTGCTTTGACAATTGTACACAAATCAAACAGACTCACACTTTAAGCACAAGTAGGTCATAATTATACTCACAACCCACATCTTGAATTACGTTGATGCACACAGCCTTGTCACCCCCTAGAGGGCGCCCGTGTTTTTGTCGTTTCCAGGTGCGTACTCAGAGTTGGATTTCTCATCCCCTAAGCAAACAGTTCATGGAAATTATATGGTGAGTGTCTTAGGGGTAGATTCTTCCCTCCCCTTGCATTGTGAGTATGAAAATGTATGGATACTGACTTGGCGAGATATTACTATATGGTTCATAGATAGGGCTTCTCTACGGTGTAGAAAATAGATAAAATCCCTGAGGAGACCTCCCAATCTTTAGAACAAAGATTTTGGGGATGTTTATCTTGCTCACTACCATCAATTTGAAATTTCATCAACTTTCATTTTTATTATAGTGGGTTGGAATCCTTGGCTTTAGGTGTTCCCACTTAGGTCATTCTCGTAGGGTGAGTGCTTTTTCCCACTATGACAAGCCTTCTAAACGATTTAATAAAGCGTAAATAGCATGAAGTAAAAGTGAATCTGGTGCTTTGGTCACCCAGTTAAGGGGAGAGCATAAGCCTAATCACCACAAGCACAACATATAATTTGTTTTGTTTTAAGCCCAAAAAGAAGTTTTCTAATCTATGTGAAGGTGTTGCTTCACAGAAATCATGTTGTTCTTTTTAACTTGTACTGTAAAAATGCGGTGACTATCCTAGGATTGATAAATTTTCTTTTAAGAAAACAAAAAGTGGCTACCCTAGGATTGATATATTTTAGAAACCAAGAAATGAATATCCTAGGATTGATAAATTTTAGAAAACCTGAAGTGACTATCCTAGGATTGATAAATTTTTGCCCAGCTATGAAAAAATTAAAATCTGGGCGCGGTCGCGTTGGATCCAGACTAATTTTAGAAAAGTGTTGGAATATTGCACTAAAGCGCTAAAATAGTTACCTGATGCACTAAAAAACGAAAGCGCCAAAACATAGCCCCCCCTATGAAGATGGAATGCATTGGCCTCATTTTAGCTAGTGATGACATATGGACCACTCCAAATAGCATCAAACTTGGAATTTCTTCCAGCTTTAGCACTATCTATATCCCATTTCAACACTAGATCTTGCTCTTGGAACACTTTATGAACCACCTTTTTGTCAAAATATCTTTTGACTTGTGCTTGATGTGTTTCTATGACTTGCATAGATTTGTTCCTTGTCTCTTCCAACTCCAAGAGCTCAACCAACCTTACACTCAGAACATCATTTTCCTCTAACTCTAGCTGATGTGCGAAATCAAGGGAAGGAAAATCCAATGATAATAGTAACCTTGCTTCCCTTCCATAAAATAACATGAAAGGAGAATTACCAATTTCTCTTTTAGGAGTAATCCTATCAGCCCAAAGGGTTATCTTCAACTTGATATGCCAGACCCTTTGGTTGTCTTCAATGGTCCTCTTGATAATTCTGATGATAATTTTATTTGAAGAATCAACTAGGCCATTACCCTAAGGATAGTAATTAGATGAGCTCTTTAAGTAAATTCCATGCCTCATTCCCAATCAAGGATTTGAGCACTAGTAAAATCATTAGAATTATTTGAAATGATCATGGAAGGAGTGATAAATCTTGTAATAATTCCATCAAAGAATTCTAAAATTGAAGCATCAATGGCATCCTTCAAAGCAACTACCTCAGTCCACCTTGTAAAGTAATTTGTGTCTGTTAAAATCCACTTATGACTAGAATTTGATGGTGGATTTATCATTCCAATAAAATCCAAACCTCATTGTGTACATGGGTTGAAGAGAGAGGGAAACCAACCTTTTCTTTCCAAAAAAGAAAGCAATTTTTTTGAAATTTATCACCCATTTGTGATTATCATTAAACAAAGTTGGCCAATAATAACCATCCCTCATAATATTCTTAGCATTAGTCCTTGCAAAAAAATGGCCACTTGAAGTGTATCATGGAATTCATTTAGCATTCTATTGACCTGATCTGCCTCTATGCATATTAATAGGACTCTATTTAAATCCTTCCTGAATAGTATGCCATCCACTATGACATAGGGAATGGACTATAATATGAAATTTATTATTTTGGTCCTATTTATACCCAAAGGATATCTACCTTCCTATAAAAAGGTAGCCATATCATGCAACTAGTTGTCTTGTATGTTTGTATTTGGTGCTTGGTGTTCCTGTAGTACAAGGGAAACCTCTGTAGGAGTCTCAAATGTTGAGACAATTTATTCACACATTTCTTTTCCTCTCACTAGCCTATTGATCTTGATGTCAACATCATATCCATCACCTTGGTGATCCATCCAACCCTTTTTTCATTGATATCTTTTCTCAATAGGAACTCTTTAACACTGGCATGGGGCACCATTAGTTGTATCATGATATTAGACAACATATGTCTAATTTTTTAAATGCTCTAACATTAGAAAGAGATTTCTTTTCAACATAGCTATAATTGACTTCATAAAACTTGAGTCCTTCACTAAAGATGGCAATGGGATGCTCCAGATTTTAGTTATTTAGTTGGGTTAGTACAAGTGATATACTTGCTTCACCTCCAAAGATATAAAGAATAAAATGTTTGTCATATTTAGGATTGACAAGGGTAGGATCTTGAGAAATTTCTTATTTGATAGCCTCAAAGCTATCCTTACCTTCCTTGTTCCAACTGAAAGCCATGTTTTTCTTGAGCATAGAGGTAAGGGGCTTTACCAAGGCAGAAATATTTGGGATGAACCTCATCAAAAAGTTAATTGTGCCTAAGAAACTCTATAATCCTTTCTTATGAATGGGAAGTGGGATGGCCAAGATATATTTTACTCTTGTGGGATCAATGACCAAGCCATCCTTTGAAACAATGTGCCCAACAAGGTTTCCATGATTAGTGACAAAGATACATTTATTTGGATCTAAGGAAATACCATATTCCCTACATTTTTGAAATACTTGTTCAAGGTGACTAAAATGGTCTCTTGCATGTTTTTGAAAATACCGTGATATCATCCAAGTAGACCAAAACAAACTATCTAAACATACCTTGAAACTCCATATCCATGTCTTTCTGAAAAGTGGCACCTGCATTGGTTAGAACAAAATGAATTTTGCAATAAGCATAGGTGCCCCACTTTGTAGTAAATGGTGTCTTATGTTGATCAGATTCTTGGACCAAAATTTTATTATAGCTTAAGTAACCATCCAAGAAAGAAAACCTTTCTGACCCACTGACCCTTTATAAAATCTACTACATGGAGGGGAGGGGATAATGATCTTTTAGGGAGGCTCTATTTAGATCCCTAAACTATACACAAAGTCTTATCTCCACATTATTTTTTTCTGATAGGAACAAGATTTTCAACCCATGAAGAATGCTTGATGAGATAAATGATTCTAGCCTCAATCAATTTGGCCAACTCCTTTTTCATCAAAAGGATCGATCTTAGGATTTTTAGGCCTTTGTTTTTTCCTTATAGGTTTGGCATCAAGATCTAATTCAATAGTATTTTGGGAAAGGCCTAGGTCAAAACCCTTTAGGTCTTCATAAGTCCAATAAACCACATCATTGTATCTATTTCAGAGATCTATAAAAACATCATGTTCAGTGGTAGAGCACACCTTTCCCAAGTTTAAAGACTTGCCCTCTAAAATTTATATTGGCTTGAAGTCACCCCTCTTTTCAGCTAATTTCATCCTTTTCTATTTTAATTGATCAACATGGTTGAAAATAACTTCAAGGGTGATAAGACCATTTGGTATCTTTTTTATAATGAACTACACAATCTGATCGCCATACTAATTTTGTAGCTTGGAATGATTTTTTTAGAAAATTTAGCCTCATCTTGTAGAAAATTCACTATCTGTTGGTCACTATCAAATAATTTTGAGTGATATTGATTATTTGGAACAATAGGTCTCACAACAAGTCTGATATACTGCTCCTTTTTACTTGCAAGATGTGTTGATATGTCAAACTAAGCACCAATTTCTGCAAGTCTATCAATGTGTTTATTTTGTTTTCTTGGAACTGTTTGGATGTTAAAACCCTCATATACCTCAATTAAATCCCAAACCCTATGCTTGTAGGATTTGATTAGATTTTTATTGGTTGAGCTTTGAGTTCTAACTTTATGAACAACCAATTCACTGTCACCAAAAGCTCATAACAATTTGATGTCCCTTTTCTATGCAATATGGAGACCTTGGTTGAGTGCTTCATACTCAACCACATTGTTAGTGCAACTAAATTGAAGCCTAAAAGAGAAATAATATTTCTCCTTGCTTGGGGATACTAAAATTACACCAACACCACCACCATTTCTATTTCTAGAACCATCAAAAAACATCTACCACAATCCCCCTAAGTCTTCTTGAGTTTTCATGAGATTGGGGATAGTAGCATTCTCTTCATGAATGCAGTAGGTGCCCAAACTAGTCTCCATTTCAGAAATAGTTAATGGGTCAAAAAGTAAATCACTTCCCCATTCATCCAAAAAACAATTAGGTACCTCCTTCGTAAGATTCACAGGATCATCAACATAAAACTTTTCCTTTTAATCATTGAATGTACATTTCATGTTTATTGGACTAGGAGTGTAAGGTTCTAGATGATCCTTTTCTATAGGCTCATATTTTATGGATTCTTTGGTGCTATATCTAGTTCTAAATAGCATGTGATACAAATAAATAGACAAATACCCACCTATCTTAGCAATGAAATCTCTTATAAGCAAATGAAAATGAGTAGGGAGGTCTATGACTGAAATGTCTTGTAATACATCACAGCCATGGCATGCATGCAATGACAACTGTAGGTTTTCAATTACTCCTACTCAATTGACAATAGTTCCATCCAATTGTAAAACTTTTCTAGCCATTGATTCATACTTGATGACAAGCATATCAAAAATTCTCTTAGGCATAACATAACTACTTGCTCCAGAATCTATCATACAATTATGCACATATGATTCCCAATAATTAGAGAAAGATAAAAAGGGGGTAACTTATTGATTTTGCTAGAATTCCCTTCTTCTTTAGGTTTTACCAAGCTGCTTGATGGAGTAGTTTACTCTTTTTCTTGTACATCATCCACTTGTTTATATTCCTTTAAAGCTTTTTGTAGAAAATCCCTTTGTGATGGAGCAGATAGAGCTTCCCACATAGTAACATTCAGATTGGTTTTCTTAATTTGATCCACTTTATTGAAAGGAAGTTGACTAGATTTAGAAGGAGCCTTTGTAATGGGGTCTATTCTTATTGCTTGTGTGATCTTAGACTTCTCCACCACTTGTTTAGGCCCATTAATAGGATGATTTGATTGTGGAACCTTTGTTGTTCTACTTGTTGGTCCAACATTTACACTTGGTTGAGGTTGATGAGAGATTGATGCTTGCCCAACCACGAAAGATGCACCACCCTCCGTTTCTCTTTTCTTTGATCTTGTATTATGTGTTATTACATCAATACCCTTTTGATTTACACCACATAAATCCTCTTGACCCCAAATGACAAATGAGGAGTCTTCTCATGCATGATTTTGATTATCGGTAGTTGTTTGGCTTGTGCCAACCTGCTAATTTTAAGTAGAGGATTCATTTTGAGCTACCAAAGTTTGCACAAACTCTCCATTTTGACAAGAATTTTGATTATGAGCTTGCTCACAAGGGTAACACCACTCCTACTCTCAGGCTAGATTATTTTATACTAGGACCAAAGCCTTAGGATTGATGGTAGAAGGGGTATGCATGCTATTCATGGGATTAGAATGATTTCACTAACTTTTCCCTTGATAAGGTGGCCTATTTTGTTGATAACCCTAATTTTGAGGATGATAAGGCCTATTATTTTGAGCTTGCTTCCTCTTTACTAACACTAGCTCATTATTCATAACTTAGAGAAAGGTTTGTAAATCTTCTAGAAGTGCAACAAAAGTAGAAGGTTGGCTTGTGGTAACCACTAGAATAGAGGCCACTAGGATAGGGGCCATTGTTGGCTATCAAGGAAGCTCTAGAAATAAAGGCATTGGTGGCCTAGGAGATATCTTCCCAACCTGAATTAAACAATGTTCTACCCTTATGGCAACACCATATGCATCTGGTAAGGTAGAACCACCCATTGATTGAATCATAAAATGTATATCATTGTTAAGAGATCTTAAGAAGTATAGGAAAGCATGCTCAGGAGAAGGTTTGACCAAGGCAGGGATTCCTCCCAAGTCTTCTAAAATGTTTAGTTGAAATCACTCATGAATTTGTGAGGTGCACTTTTAATAGTGGTTAGTTGTTCTATCAAGGACAAATGGTCACTCTTGTCTTCAATTTTTTTACATAAGTTCTCCCCTAACTCATACCAATTGTGAATGGAATTGGGTGGTAGTCCTCTATACCACTACAGTGCCTTAACTTTAAGGGAATTGGGAAGTAATCTAATGGCCACATTTTCTTTTGTTACATCATGTATTGAGCATATGTTTGCTACATCTATGATGTGTTCTGTTGGAGTTTTAGATGTTTCACCAGTAAAATGGGGAATAATTTTGAGGGCATTGACTAGTATATCATATTTTTATGCTAGAATCAAGGGGCTTCCACCAATAAAAGATACAAAAGGTTGATTTCTAGGTAAAGCCATATGGAATAAATTCATGTTTGTATGAGTAGAAGTGTCCTAGTGTGAAATAATATACCCATAGAAAGTGTAGATAGGGCTCTAGGAGAAAGACTTATACTCATATTTCTTCTTACAGGTGACAAATGTTTTCTATTCCTTCTTCTAGAAGTGGAAAATGAGAGCTGAATGTATTATAAATTACATCTAGAAGATGATATCATTTGAATTCTTGGCATGAATTTGTAGGTCTATTCGTGAATTAAGAATTATAGATAGCAAAAGCGTCACCAATTTGAAGGTAGATTTCTTCATTGATTTCAAAGTCACCAAGTACTTTCTTGAGAGCCTCTTCAAGGTTGGAATGTTGAGAGCAACACCATTCTCTCAACAAAATGAAGTGCAACTTCTTCTTATCCCACTGGGCGTGCTGAAAACTATTGTCACATAAAATTGCACCCTACTAAACAAGGGTTCAATTTTCTAATGACACCATCGAAATGACCTCAAGGTGTGGGACCTTACAAATTGAGGTCAAGTCTCTGGAGAAGGCCAACTTCCTCTTCTATTTCTTGATTTCCAATTTGATGATAGTTTTAACAATTTTGCAAGTTGAAATTTTGATATATGATGTTTAAGGTGATTTTCAAGTGATACACACAATAGAAAAAGTATACAAGAATTGATTCAAAAGGTAAAGGGGATATTTTATAAACCTTCTTCCATAAGGTTCATTGGTATAGCTCAAACAAGATATATTAGTCAATCACAACTTAAGGAGTAAAGGTATGTTTCTTCACAATAGGCTTATCTCACCCCCAAAATAGTTATTTAAACCATTTCTAATGGAGGGGTTGAATAGGACATGCCAACGTCATGTACCACCTTGATAATCCTATATTTTTGCAAGAGAATGAACTCTTAAGCCTTAAACATCAACCATAGACTGAGCATGGTAATTAGCTTATGGGAATGGTGATATTCCCTGGAATACTATGATGAATCATTTTGGAAAACTTGGATTGGCCTCTAAGTACAAGATTGTTAATGACTCAATGAACACTAGAGGTATAATTTAGACGTGAGACACTAAAGTCTCTAATCATGGTCTGAGCAGCCAAATACATTTGCCCTAGATTCTAACACACAAGGTATAACATCTGCAAATACATGCTACTTACTTTAATTTTTGCACGTTTTATATAGCCCACCTAAACACATGCTTTTAGGGTCACCTTGAGTTCTCCATTACGGGTGTGTCTCAAAGAAGACTCCTCTACTAAAAAAGGATGACTTGGATGTCTTGATATTTCTCTTCACCCACGATCATCGAATGATGCAAGGGGAGATGATACATATAAAAGACGTCTCTTCGTATAAGTGCACCAAACACAAAAATCAAGTGGTTCTTTTTAAAGCCAAAATGAGATGTAATTTGTCTATTCTTTTTAACACCCAAATAAAAATGAAATGTTCTAGCACACTATAAATTTTAACCAAGAAATAAATGGTGATTTGTTGTTGTTCTCTTTAGATGCACCAAAACAAAAGTGTGAGGCATTCACGCCAATTTTTAAAAATCCAAATCTAAATGTGAGTGTTCTTTTTAAAGAACTAAAATAAATGTATAATTTGTTCTCCCAATTCCACAAGTTTCAAATATAACATTAATAACTATTGTCACATAAAATTTCACCCCACTAAACAAGAGTTCAGTTTTCTAATGATACCATAGAAAT
The DNA here is from genome assembly GCA_007115665.2 of Sequoiadendron giganteum. Classification (NCBI taxonomy): domain Eukaryota; kingdom Viridiplantae; phylum Streptophyta; class Pinopsida; order Cupressales; family Cupressaceae; genus Sequoiadendron; species Sequoiadendron giganteum. Next base: position 405,239,250 of record CM021103.1, on the reverse strand, counting down.
GACCTCAAGGTGTGGGACCCTGCAAATTGAGGTCAAGTATCTGGACAAGGCTGGATTCCTCTTCTAAACTAAGTGCAGATGTGTTGATCTAACCAAACACATGAAACCTATCACTACCTTAATATAACAAATCACAGAGGAAAAGGGATAGAAGGAGAACATGAAAATGAAAGGAAGGTGATGTACCAAGACAGAATGTGTTTCTTCCTACTTCTAAACAGTGTAATACATCAATAAATCAACTAAACATATACTTAGACACGAAGGTAAAAATAATTTTACAAACATGCAAGAGATAATAGTGATAATAGTTAAACCTTATTAACATAAAATATTAGAAGGAATCTTTACAATGATAGAATGCAAAAATTACATTGTTTACAATAGAAAAATACTAGAGAAGCTAGAGGAAGAATCCTTAAAATGAATTCATTTTTTTCCTTTATAGATTGGGCATAACTGAGAAGCACAAGTCAAATCCCAACTTTAACCTAACTAGGGTTACAGAAAGATGAATTCCAATTAGGTCTATAATTTTTTTGAGTTGCACCCATTATAGAGCAAGCACCAAGCCATAAGGGCTCTAATGTATCGAATGAGCCCCAAAATGACGACTCATATGAATGCAAGGATGGGTATTTATGAAATCGATGGAAAATTATTAGACTGACATACCTTGATAGGATAGATGTGGTCTTTGCAACACATCGGAGAGTAATGGAACCACCCAAAAATGAAAAAAAAACATTGAAAAGGCATGAAAATTCAATCCATGGTTGATCAAATTTGATTCGACAGCTGGGGATGTTGCAAAAAAATAAATTTTGCAAATATACTGTGAACAAGAGAAATTGACCATTGAGGTTTGAATTTGGATCATCAAATTGGAGATGAAGGGCTTAGATCGAACATCCAACAAATTTTTAAACACAATTGTTGATCTTCATCTCACACACTAGCAACCAAAGAAATGGGTCTCATCGTAACACATTTCGCCTCATAATTTGTCATCCATTGTTGTTACCATCCCATTGGGATGTCGAAGGGACAACAAAATAGGTTCCACCGACATCCACTTATCTCGTTGAAATTCCATTATTTATGTCCTCATTTCTCATTATAAAAAGGATCCATGCTTTATGTTTCCAAACCACGATGTGAAGAACCCTCGTGATGACCATCAGATGCTTGCCTTCAAATCTGAATCGTTGAGTCTCTCATCATGGAAATCAAAACCATTAGAAAAATCACATGGGAGAAATCAATCACAATGGTGATGTGAATGATGTGCACAATGATCGTTAGATCTTCTCCATTGAATTTAAGCCATTGTAACCATACAAAGAAAATAAAACCTCGAGTCCACCATGAAACCTATCACCTACTTGTTGTCCTTCTAGGCTCAACTCAGGACCCACCATATCATTGTAGGATAGAGGGAAATTTCCACTTTCCACATTTTTTTCATACACTTTTTAATCACCCATCGTGCAAAGGTCTTCAAATCTTATGTTTATAACCTTGATGAGAAGGAAGATAGTGATAATCATTCAATCACCCTATTTAAATTTGGGCCCTTAGTTACTTGATCATCACTCATCGCAGAAGGACCTTTCTACTTAAAAATGTAAACATGATGTGAAGAACCCTTCCAATAGAGAGAATATTCATGGGAATATTCTCCCATTGACCATCACATATTACTCGAAATGTTCCAAGGTTCAAAAAAGTATCAGTGATGTAAAGAGTCCACATGATGTGAAGGGACATATAGGGAATCACACATCGTGAGAATGAAATTAGTGGTGATGAGCTTGTAGCAAGATGAAGGCAAGGTGTGATGCAAGGAAAGATAGTCTATCACTGATCATGGGAATTAAATACAAAGCCCAAGTGACTATAGTGACAAGAGATGCAAAGGAAATGAGTTCATCACTCATCACAAAAATGAAGCCAATGAATGTTAAGTTTTCAATGATGGACAATACAAAGAATTAAGAGAAAGTAATTAGAACGTGCTTAATTTTTTTCATAAAAGGGGGTCGTGCTTAGGTAAATAAGATAGGAAAAAAATAATTTCTCATCCCTCGAACATAAGACTTTTAATCAAATATTTAAACTGGGGGTGTGACCGAAAGACACGGGTAAAGAGGTCGATAAAAACATGACCACCTAAGACATAAGTTGTAACTTAGACAACCGAGGATTGGGTAGAAAAGGTCAATGAGTGAATAGAAAAAAAAGTGACAAGACAAAATAAATAGGGTTTTAGGAGGGTTTAAACCCTACATACAATTTAAAACCTTAATTAGACACAATTGAGGAGTTTCAAAACCTCAAAGACCTTGATTCATAAAAAATAATCATGGATTTCAATAGGATGCACACATAGTATCTCTCTAACTGGATATAAATGAAGTGCATCCAAGGCTGGCATAAAATATGTCAATAGTAACCCCAAAGAAGCCTTAATATATTGAAATAAGCTTGCAAACATTGACAAATTTTACTATTTATTGATTTTTTAAGTGGAAAAAAACATTGGATTTGATACCTACAATAGCGAACTATGTTTGAGACAAAAGTGACCCTATTCACACAATAATGACCTTGTTTAGATATAATAGCAACCCTTCTCTGAGATGACCATGGTTTCATTCTACAATGGCAAACTTTTTTAGATATAGTTGCGACCTTGCTTAGATACAATAGCAACCCCATTAATGATTATGAATTCATTAAAATACGATTGCACTCCAGAAACCTGCAGCTTATGAAAAACTTGATAAAAATGTTAGATTAGGGATAGGTCTCCCACTAGGTGTGCCATTTAATGTAAGGGAAAAAAATGTTGAATGGATTAGAAACAATGAACCCACATATAAATTGGATATGATTGCAAAAAAAGTTGTGAATTTAAACAAAATTTAATCAAATCAAAGACACAATTGAATCTAAAAAAAGAACAACCTTACTATCCCATTTTGGAGTAACCTCAGTTGAAAAGTATATGGAATTTATTTAACTCAAAGCGTCCATGATAGTTTGCAAAAACTTGATGTAAGATGACCTAGATGCTATGATAAATTTTCTCAATTGCTTAAGATGAATGCTTAAATGGACATGACTTAGATATGAAAATTCTAGGTTATGAATGAGAAGGATGGAGGGTTATTTAGTAAATTTTAGGATATTATATTAACAATCTGGATTAAGACTGGAGTAATTAAGAAATGGTCTACAACTTCAAGAGAGTGCCCTTCAACTCCAATGAGATTTTTTTGAAAAAATTGGATCGTTATGTGAATCCTTGGGGCTCTAATGGTGATTATTAATAGAATAGGCATACCTATTATCAACCCTTTGTTACTTCTACATGTTTTACCTCATTAGGATTTCCAAGGAGATCACTTTTTTGGGGAAGCCAACCAATTTTTTATATATGTGGGTTTGAATCAACATCTTTGGGTAAGTCATCTACCTATTCTCATTGCAGGCTTTGGTATGATGTGGTTACTAACTTGAGTTCTCTGACCACATTTCATAATTACATACCACTCAAGGTTGGAACTCCCTTCAATCCAAAGTTTTATGCTCTGCATCTTGCTTCCTTTCCTAATAGAATCCCTATTTCTCACTTGAAGTCTTTCAAACCTATGCATTTGGATTCATATCTAACATATTTTCTGAATAGCATCCCTCTTAAGCATTCAAGGTACACATTTTGATCTCTTGATTATTTTCCTAATTTTCAAAATAGGGTTTTTTGGGTCATAAGGCTTCAAGGATTGGATCAATGTCAAACAAAGGGAAAAATGCTACTTGCCTTAAACACACGAAGATTCTTGCTTGCCATGAGAATATTTGGGTGAACAAAATGCAAAAGGTTTCATTCAAACTCAATAGGGGTCAAGTTAATGTTACGTTCAATGATGAAATATTGTAGCCTCAAGTTCATGACCTTCAGGAGCTTTCCCTTATCTATAAGTTTTGAAAATTCTCCCTAGATATTTTTTTACAAAACTAGGTTTTTCAAACTTGGGAGGGATCTAATCAGGTTTTTTACCTTGATAAGGGGGAAGGGTTTTTTTTTGTTATTTTTTCTACCAAAGAGGATAAAAATGATGTATATAGGAAAAAATCTTGGATATGTGAGGGATATAGACTTTTCACTTCTCCATGGACTCCAAATTTTGATCCCTCACAAAATATAATTATGTGTATTCCTTTCTTGGTTTAGCTACAAGGCTTGCCACTTGAATAAAGGGAATATCAACTTATTGGATTGTTGGGAAATCAGTCAGGTATCTATCTTCATCATGATCTAATTTTTTTTACAAATCCCTTATTTCATGTTAGGATTTGTATTCTACTTGATAGGTATGGGTTATGGAAACAAACACTTATCTTTAAGGATCTACTCGTGTATTGATCTCAGTGTCACTCTCTTATTCATACCACATCTACTTCTCAGATGGGAATGGATGAAGGATTTGATTCTTCATCCCAACCTTCTTCCCCAAAAAGTGTGTTCATTTTTCATTCTAGTGTTTCTACTAAGGATTCTAATCAGACTGTTGTTCTTCCTAACCTTGGTAACAATTTGGATATCATTCATGGGTGGGAAAGAAATATTAGTGAGTTGAGTTCAAAAATTATTTATAAAGGCTCCATAAGTAACAATAATCCACATTCAAGGGTTCCAGTTGTTTCGATTTGTGAAAAATCTCACCATTTGTAGTGTTCTTCTTTAGTTGTTAATTGTTTAGTTGTGCTTGATTTGGTAGCACAAAATGGTTTAGGTGGGATTTTAGCATTAAACGATAGTTCTAGAAAACATCCTTGCTACAAACAAGGTTAGATCATGATCTCTTTTTAGGATTTTAAGGCCTCAGGTATTTCTTGGATTTTTCAATATCACAGTTCTTCAAGTCTCTATCTATTTCCTTTGCTCCAGGTTGGGAAAAAAATTCATATCTCCAAATAAATTTTTCCAAAATACTCTCAACCTATTTGTGCGATAGGTCAAGTTTGTTACTATTCGTCAACTTAATTAGTGTGCTTCAGTGTTTAACATTGGTTCTACCCAATTCTTATTTAACTCCAATTGTTGATAAACAAAGAGGAGAGCAATTTGATTTCATGGATTTTTAATCCATGTTAGAAGAAGGCAACTTAGAATGCATAGAAAATCAAATAAATTCAATGGTTGGGTCCAAATTAATTGATGAAATTATAGAGGGAGTTGAGAAGGAGTTTGAGGTGAATGATTTTTTGAATTTTTTGCCTTTCAATTCTGATCTAAAGGATTCCATTGTTGATAAAAAAAAGTTAGCTTCATAGTTATTCGATGATATCAATGCACACTTGAAAGGGGAAGAGGCAAGTGATGAATTTTATTTTTCCACTACCTTATCCACTGCTTAGTCCCCTTATTTTTATCCATCAACTCAAAAATCACTTGGTAAAAGAGGTTGTAAGTCACATGTGGTCAAGCTTCAAGAGGAGATAGCAATAGGTAAACAAAGAACTTTGGATGGTTCTATTAATAAAAGATTGAGGAGACCCTGTTGCTCTCCAACAATAATATAAAAGTAATATATTGGAATGTTAGGGGCTTAAATTCTCCTAGCAAGTGAGCTTAGATCAAGAAACAAATTGAGTCTTGTGGGGCTGATATTTTAATTTTACAAGATAAAAAGTTATCTTAGGAAAATTTCACCTCAATTATTAGCAAATGGTCAAGGTGGAAATCTTGTCAGTCAAAAGCTCAAGGGGCTTTTGGAGGGTTAATGTCATTATGGAATCCAAAATCAGTTATTTTGGAGCCCATTTCAAGTGAAATTAATTGGTAGTTGATAAAGGTAACACATTTCAATATGTAATTTTGGATTTTTAATGTTTATGCTCCCAATTCTACTTATGGTAAAAAGTTGGTGTGGGATGCATTATCAGAAGTTCTTGATAAATTTGGTGATGTTAAGGTCATTTTGGCTAGAGATTTTAATGCCATATTATCCTTTGATGAGAATCAAGGAGGTATTATACCTCCACCAAAAATAATTAAGGATTTTAGTACCTTTGTTCAAAATAATGCTCTTATTGACATTCTTCCTGGAAATGGAAAATATACATGGACGTCAAATAGTTGAGCGTCTTGATAGGTTTCTCATTACACCCAATTGGTTAACAAAAAATTATGGAATGCAATCTAAAATTTTACCATGGATAGGTTATGATCACTATCCAACATCATTGGATATTCAAAATAAGCAGTTTACACTTGGTTCTAAATCATCTTTCAAATTTTAGATGATTTGGTTCCAATATGCACAATTTTTAAGCCTGTTGAATAAATGGTGGTTGTTGTCTCTTATGGTGGAAGGCACATTAATATACAGATTTTGAAAGCAATTAAGGTATATTAAAGGAAAAATTAACCAATCGAATGCATATGTTTTTGAAAATGTTTTCCTACCTAAAGCAGAAGTATAAAAAAATCTTGAAGAAGTTAATTCAAAATCTATAGCTAATGGTTTAAGCCCTATTTTATTTGAGCAACAATCAAAATTGCAAGCTAAATGGGAAGAATTGGCAATACGTGAGGAAATTTATTGGAGACATAAGTCACAAGAGCTCTAGCTTAAAGAGGGAGATAAAAATACAAAGTTATTTCACATATCAGATCGGATAAAAAAGCTAAAATTTCCATTTTCTCAATACAAGATAGTGATTGTAGGAAATATTCTAACAAAAGAGGCAGATAAACAAGAAAAGGATGTTAATTTTTTCACAAACCTAATTTCTGGACCAAGTCATCAACCTATGCAAGTGGGAAGGAAGAGAGAGTAGTTTTTGGAAGAAATACCAATGATTGTGTCAACAAAGGAAAATGATATGTTACTTAAACCATTCACGCTTGATGAACTTAAGGTAGTACTGTTTTCTATGCCTCTAGATAAAGCCTCGGGTCCATATGGATTTACAACATGATTCTAGAAAAAAAGTTGGGAATTCATTGGACATGATCTTCTAAAAGAATTAGAAGAGTCTTGAAGTTTAGGAACGATGTTAAAACAATTTAATGTCACCCATATTGATCTAATCTTCTCTGAAATATTTTTTAGAATTTAGGCCAATTTCACTATGTAATGTGATCTACAAGATTTTTATGAAATAAATTTATTTACATTTAGTTCCTATCATTCCTAGCATAATTTTAGAGGAGCAGTGAGGATTTTTTCCTAGTAGGGAAATGGTGGAAGGAGTTTTAGTAGCACATGATGTTTTGAGCTCAATCACAATGAATTTCATTCCATCATTGATTATCAATTTGGACATGATGAAGGCATATGCTAGGGTGGACTAGTCATTCCTATTGGAAGTATTATAGAAGTTTGGTTTCCATTCAAAATTGTGTAAGTGGATTATGTCTTGCTTGAAGGGGGCTAAAATTTTAGTCCTTGTCAATGGATCACCAACAAGGTTTTTTAGTTCAACATAGGGCGTAAGACAAGGGGTTCCATTGTCGCATTTTCTTTTTATTTTTTTGGTTGAGGCTTTGAGTAGGTTACTGCACAAGGTTCATAGTTAAGGTAAATGGAAAGGAATATTAATTCCTTCTATAGATATCACGACCACACATTATTTTTTGTAGATGATACCATCCTATTTAGTAGGGCAACAATTTTGGAAGCTAAAAAAATAAAGTATGTTCTTGATAAATATACTTCCACATCACGTCAAAATATTAATCCATCCAAATCAAGGATATATGTTTTTAATGCATAGACATTTTAAAATGAACACATTGTCAATATTTTGGGTTTCCAAGAAGAAAAACTTCCATGCAAGTATTTAGGAATTCCTTTTTTTGTTGGTACAAATAGGGTCTCCTATTGGGACAAGGTCATAAAAAGTATATAAGAAGGAATTTTAGGATGGAGAGGAAGATGGTTGTCAATCTTAAGAAGGATCCTAATGATTAAATCAATTCTATATGAAATTCCAAATTATTACATGGTTGTTTTAAAAGCTCCTAAAACTATAATTGTGCAAATTAAAAATTTGGTCAAGAATTTTCTATGGAAAGGCAACATGGATAACAAAAAGAAAATTCCTCTTGTTTCACTAGATAACTTATGTAAGAGAAATTGAAAGGAGTTGGAATTCACAACTTAACCTCAAGAAATATTTCATTAGGCGCAAAAATGGTATGGAATTTGTATTCCAAATCCTAGGCCAAATGGTGCAAAATCACACAAAGAAAATAGTTAGACACTAATGCATCTGACCACATCTTTTCCATTCTAAATCCTTAACAAGGATTTTTTATGAGGAATTTTTTGCTAACTTGTAGAAAATTTATAATCCTATATATAACTTGGGAGGTTAACAATGGAGAAAAGGCATGTTTCTAGTCAGATTCATGGAAGGGACATCCTCCTTTGAATGAAATGCAAGAATTTCATCTAACAACACAACATATAACTCCAATTTGGGGAATGAAATTAAGAGATTACTTTCAAGAAATAGACTTGCTCATAGGGAAAGTGGTTTAGAAAACATATGCGGATCCTTTACTATCAACTATACAAAAAGGGATTCTAAACAAATTGTTAAATGGTAGATTTGTCTATGTCTAGAATGCCCTAGATAGGGTTACTTGGGCTCCTTCCAAATCAGGTCAATACACAGTAAAATTGGGATACAAAGCAATGATGAATAGATAAGTTCACTTTAAACCACAAAGAGCTTTGACTTTTTGTTGGAATTTTACAATGTTACCAAAAGTAGGGTGCTTTACTTGGCTGGCCTTGACAAATAGGATTTTAACAAGTTCAATATTGCATAGAATAGGGATATCAAATCCTTTTAACTGTGTGTTATTTGGGATAGCCATAGAGGATATAAATCACCTTTTTCTATAATGTTCTTTTGTAAATTCCTATTGGATCTTCATTAAAGAAAAGATAAGTTGGTATGCTCTTCTTCTGTCTATGCTTTGGGATCTAATTACAAGTTGGCCAATTTTGTATCAATCATCTTTGTTTGCAAGTTTGTGGAGGGTCATTTCATATGTGGTCTTGTGGTGTATTTTGTGGGAGTGAAATAAAAATGATATTTTGAAAGAAAAATTCAAGTATTGACTATGCACTATTCAAGTTGGAGAACTCAATTTGTGAGATAGAAAATTCCTATGTTCATAATGCTAAGAATGTTGGTTTAATTTTCATAGATTGGGACTCAAAGTAAATAACAAATGTGGAAAAATCTTGTAGTTCCTTTTAGAGGAAATCTACAAGTACCTGTCACTAACAAAGTTGATAGAAATAAGGTAACCTGGATATCTCCATCATTTGTATTTGTCAAGTTAAATTTTGATGGAGCCTCAAAAGGTAATCTAGGGAAATCTAGTGTAGGGTTTATGTTGAGAAACTCAAAAGGTTTACTTATTAGTGTAGACATGGAAAATATACAATTTGATCCAATGCACTTGATCCTGATAACTAACATCATTTTTTCCTGAATCACACTCTCATCTTCTCATCACCTGTCATCTCTTAATTAGATAAATCATTATTTATCTAATTAGATCTTTCTCCTCTATTGATTAAATTAGTCAATTTAATTTAATTAACCCTAAAATCTCTCTTTAATTAAATAACTCATCTTATTTGATTAAATCCCTAAAGTCTTCTCATTAAATTGAATAAATTAAACCTTGTTTAATTTAATCTAACATAATCCCCCTTTAGTTAAATAAATCAAAATCTTTATTTAATTAAAGTCTAAATCATTTTCATCTCAATCTTGATTTAAATAAATCCTAAAATCTAAGTCAAAATTGTCAAATCACCTAATCTCTCATTAAATTGATCAAATATCGATTAATTTAATCTCAATCACTAAAATCCTCTAGAGATTGCACCGCTTTTAGATAGGCAACGCTATATTGCACTGCCCTAACCTTAAACTCTGCTGCACCTACTTTCCCACCCAGGAATTTTGAATTTTCAAACTTCGTCGTGGATCTCTTAAACCCAAACTATGTCGCATGCTCAAACTGCATCACATTTGTGCTCTCTGTCTTTTGCAGAGCACTGCACTGAGTGTGATTCTATATTGCACCATGAGATTTCTCAACCATGCTACATTTTTTGAATACGCAGTTGGGTGACAGTGAAAAATTAAATTTTTTTTTTTTCAAGATGTGCTTTTTTGTTTCTAGTTTTTTTAAATTCTAACTTATTTTTTGTATTTGCATCTTCTGGTTTTAATCATTTTGCAGGTTAGAGCAAGGATAGAAGCAAAATGGAATGCTACATTATGACATCATTCTCATGCTATACTAAGTGCTTTTGAGCACTATAGTGTTGTTTAAAACTTTTAGAGGATTTTTCAATCTCTTTTAAAGGAATTTTCTATCTTTCATGCTTTAGGGAACAATAAATTTTCTTTTGGGCTCTAAAAAGAACAATACAAATTTTATTTCAAAGTTTGCAAACAAAAGGCTTAAAAAGAACCTTAGAAACAATTTACTAGATTTTGTTTGAGGTTTAACAATTAAACAAGAAAAATTCCACATTTGATTTGGTGCTTTAAAAAGAATTCATTTTTTCTTTGTGGACTTAAAGTGAACAAGTGTTGTTTTCTTTTGTAATTATTTATTCAAAATAATATAATCAAAAGGATGTATGCACTTCTCTTGTGCCTCACGATGATCTTAAGAATCAAAAGTTCTTTTGGTGATCTTAAGTTGAGTCAAATAATTTCCTCCACATTTTCATTTTGGGATTAAAATTGAACCAATCATGTGAGTGTGAGAATGGTATATTGCGAGTGTTCTCCCTTTGTTTTTCATTGAAGGTCGATTGAACTATTGGATATGCTAACCTAATTTTGTTTATCTTAGTGGGCTTGCCTTGTGGGAAAAAGTAATCACCCAAGGGAACGACCCAATTGGGAACATGCTAAAGCCAAGCGACTTCCACCTAGGATATAAGTGAGGATATTGAAACAAAGGCCAATATCACGAGGATTATTCTGACGAGAAGGGAAGCAATGGTCCCTTTCCGTATTGGATAGTCCCCCACAAATGTAATTCCCATTTTTAAACCCCTTGTTTAACAAATGCCAAAATTTTGGGGATACAAAGTCGGTCTGTCATCATAGAACATGTCTAAGACAACAATGCATTAGTGATTTTCATTAAAATCACAACAAAGACACAAAATAACTATGCCATAAAGCAAAAGCATGCACAGTTGATCCCCCACTGATACTCTAAGAAAAGTAAATTCTTAACATGAAAATAGATTCAACACAGGCATAGATACAAGAACATGAATCAGACAACAAGAAAGACAAACATGAGGACACAAATATTTACATGGGGAAAACCCTTTCAGGTAAAAACCCCACCCTCCAAAACACTCAGCTCACTTGTATTATTCAGTAACAAAATAGTTACAATACAAATATCAGAGCTATGCTCTTCAGGAGATTACATCTTGTTCATCTGGAGAATATAGGTAACAATAAAACAAAATTTTCACAAGTTTACAATGTCTCCGAAGACATACCATGTAGATTCCATTAAGCTCCTCAAAAGACTCTCTCACCCAGCCTCTCGACCAACACAACCTCAAGGAAAACTAGGTTCACATCTCATATAATATGTGACACCAAGTGTTAACCATTTTTAATGCCATTGCATACGACTCTAACAATTTTCCACCTTTATGTGACTCTATACCATGTATTCAACTGTTACAAGTCATACATCACTACACCAACCAATTGGGTGCCATTTAATATACACCTTACCTCTGAAAGAAAAATTCAATCGCCTCTGACCAAGTCACCCTATAAGCATGCATCAAGCCATCCAGGAATTCAATTCTTTGCCACAATCAGATCCTATAAACCATTCAAATCTAAGCTATGTAGTTAATGCATTCACCAGTCAAGACTTTGTCCAATCAATAGTTGATAAACTACCATGTGTCTTTTCTGCATTCGCTCTTTGCTTTGCCTTTTGGTCCAACTTGGTCAAACTTAGTTGATCGAGCTTCGAGCTCACCCAAGATCTCCTCTATGTTCTACCACGCTACCGCCGACCTATCCAAGTCACCTCATGGTATGGCGGTGAGCTCGCCTAAGCTCACCCTTGACTTCCCTATGCTACCACTTTGAGCTTAGGCTCCTATTGCGATATAGCGGTAAGCCAGTGCTGACTAAACCTCGGCCTCCAACCACACTACCATTGAGCTTGAATTTTCCCATCACGGTATGGTGGTAACTACTAGAAAGAGCCTACCACTGCTGTCAACCACTCCTTTGTGGCTTACTAGATAAGCCTACACGGTGAAGCAGTAAGCATTTTCGCCGACAGCCATGGCTCCATTGTGCCATCGAGCACTGATTTCTAGACCACTGCAGTATGGAGGTAACCACCAAACCTGGCCATCACCGTCAACCACACTACCGTAGAGGCCGCCAGGTAGACTACCAATGGTCACACTATGGCCACCACGGTCACATTGAACACCGCCTGTGGTAGGGTGGTAAAAGTCACCAGACCGCTACCTCCAACTATTAATGGTTTAGCATGCCCACTGTTACTTAATAATAATTATCCATGGTAGGGTGGTAACCACATCCTTTTCCATCTTGCCACCATCGCTCTGTCCACCGTGCTACCGCGACACTTCCAAGGGAAACCTATGATAAGACAGTAACCACCAGACAGACTATCACCACTCACCACACCACCACCAAGAATAAAGTAGACCACCGCGGTAGAGCGGTAAAGTGCTTAATAGCACCACCAAGTCAAACATGTAGTGGTATGGCAGTAAAAGCCATAAACATGGAGAAATCAATCAAGTCTTCAAGGGAAACCAGAATGTTGAGGCATAAATTTCCCAACAATATCCCACTTGACAAAGACATTCAGGCTTCCTCCAAACTCGAACAAGGACCAACACAATGCCTCCACGCTCCAACCAAGACACTTGCAATGATATTCAACAAATGTCCACCATCTTAGGCAACAGCTCCAAAGAACAGGAACAAGCCAAGGCGAAATAGCAACAGTCTTAGGAACGCAAGCATCATACTCTCTAGATGGAAAAAGGAAGCATAACAACAAAAACAAAGCACTCAACATGAACACAAAGAGAGAAAAATTTCTCAAGAATAAGACAAACCATCAGCTTGAATTGCAACCATAAAATTGGCTGCCCTTCATTCAACTGATTAAAAAACCCACATGACTAAAAAATAACACCCATAGAAAGTGCTAACCATCCAATCATCCATACCTATAAGGTATCCACCATTAGTAAACCCATGCCAGTGACACAACTAACCCATCAATAGTAGAACACAAGCACCATGTTCCAACCAATCAATGAAGATAAAGCACATCCAAGAAATCCCATTGCATGGGTAATGTTAGATCTGAAAGATCAATGGCCTTACCATTCTACCAATAACAACATATTGAAACAATGTGAACATGTAGTACCAAGGAAATATTCACAGAGATCTGCACATCCTGCAACAAGCTGCTATATGAACCATCTCTCTTAGCTATCTTCTAGAAATATTCCAAGTTCTTCACACCCAACATAAGATAAAAAACAAACTTCCAGGAAGATAAGCAAGAACAAAGAGGGAAATGTTGCACAACATATATATGTAGAACATCCTTCTACATACATCTCTAAAGCCAATTGTGCCAAGAGTGATCTTCTTCACATCCCAAAGGGAATGCCAAAACAACATCCAATAGATTCCATGAATGTAAGCATTCTCAAAAGAAGATCAAACTCACCCATATAAACATCTCTTGTCATTCCTCAAAAAAGCACAATGAGATAAACTATATTTTCCAACTTTCATAATGAATCCTCCAGAATCTCAAAACAACTCAAGATTCATATCTATGAAAAATAAAGCATACAAAAGACATCTAAAAGATGTAATGGGTAAACACCTTTCAAATAAACAATGTCGAGCAGACTAGAAGAAGAGAAAAAATGTTCCTCCAAAATATACAAGTCACCGTGAATTACCCAAGAGCATTCTCCTTCATGGTCACTATTGAACCCACATTCAACCAAGGTGCAGGCTACTCGGACTTTCAGATATAGCATAAAAATTCTCAAAAGAATTCCAGCCTCACCTTATTCTCCATGCATCCATGAGCACCAACATCCTATCATCTCATGCTAACTCCAATCTGCATTACTGCATTAAACATGAAGTCCTCTAACAAATGACCAAAGTAATCAGAACATAGAGAAATGCTAGACCACTATCAAAGCTCCAAAACCTAGGTCCAAAACTTATCATGACACCATGATCTACACACCTCTAGTAGGAGATACCATGCTTCAGGTGAAAAATCTATGGTCTCAAGAGCAAAGAAACATGCCAAAACTCTAGACCAACATCACTTGTAAAGCACCACCAACATCTCAGCCAAAAACTAACAAAGTCCTCCATGGCTCCAAGATGATGCACATCTTCAAATAGTGATCATGCAGATGTGAAATAACTCTTCTACAAAAATAGGATCTAAGAGCCCTTCCAAAACATCTACAAGACCAAAGAAGATTATCCACCACTAAGTGATGAATCCACAGTCACTGCTAAAGCTCCCACTGAACTATGACAATGAGATTTCCAAGCAACATGAACGACCATCTACTGATCCAAACATCCTCAAGGTACAACCGACAACATGTTCATGGGACAACAACACTGAACAAGACCAAGACCTCTAGATCAAACGTGAAACACCATCACTGTCAAAAGCTTACACTAGCCAACATATCAAGCTCTCCATGACATTATGAATGACTTGCTATAGGTCCCCCTCACTGATTACTTCAGGTACTCAAAATTCCATTCACTTGCTCATCTCAAAATAGCTACACCAATCCACAAGTGGCCACAGACAAGGCTAGCTAACATATTTTCAACACAGAAGAAACCTCATGGATATGGACAATCCACTTCCAAGTTATCTCACTACACCCAATGGGTAGCTAATCTATCAATCACACAACTCAGAGATCCACTTCAAAGAACTTGCAAATATATCATCGCACTGGAAACTGTAAAACTGAGATCATCAAAGGGAATAAACCACATAGACGAACATGACTCAAACACCAGATCAAAGATCATATCTGATTTTCCAATCATGTCCACAACTCCAGCACCATAGTCCAAGAAACCATTAAGCAAACACACCACAAGAATTTTGAATGAGAAAAACACATACCAACTCTCCCATTCAAAGAATACAACACACCTCCTCAAGATACATATCAAACTACAACTATCTCATCTAGTCACACCCGAGAAAATAGGGTCTAGAAAATAGCAAAACAACAACTCCACAGGTCACAAGTTTTACTTGACCATGCAAAACCTGCAAAACCATAGTGTTTATAAAACACCCATGCACCTACATATTCACTGATCATTTGGATGACTCAAGAGTCTGCACACAACCATCAGAGTTAACTAGAACAATGAAAAAAATTAAAATGCATAATAGACTTTTTAGGAAAATCTACAAAAAACCTTTAGAGCCAAAGACATGAAACTGAACCATGTGAGTGCAAGACAAAGGTAAGAATGAAACAATAGGTCCATTTCAGACCAGTTCCAAAAACCATAGTCATGCACAAGCATACGAGAGAGCCAGGCTATTCAGAAGTTGTAGACCACCAAGATAAACTTCATAGCCTCCATGCAATCAGAGCAACAAAGAAACCTCCTTCAGTGCTAAGTAAGAACACCTAACACAAGAACAATACTCCATGGCTGAACATTAGCACAAGCAACTCCATACCGCTAGGGATCCTCTCACACAGACACCCAGTATGAAACCACACTTCACTGCAACACAACCACAAGCACATCTCAAACCCTTTGCATCAAGAACATTTGTTGTGAGCTAGGAGCCTCAGACCATATTGCACCAATATGATCAACTCCACTCATCTCTAGCATCTTTCAAACCTGTGTGTTGAATCAAAGAAGCAAGAACTTCCACTCATCGAAGGATCAAACACCAACTGATTTCTCCACATTTCCTCAAGCTTGCCAGGCTAAGAAATCATCACAGGAGAAATACCCAGAACATTAGTAACCAAGAGAAGGCTTTGAAACCACTTGTTGGGGATATATAGCTGGTTTGTCATCATAGCACACATCTAAGATAGCAGTTCCTTAGTGATTTTCACTCAAATCATAACAAAGACATAAAACAACTATGCCATAAAGCGGAAGCAAGCACATTTGATCCCCCATTGATCCTCTAAGAAAATTAATTGCTTAACATGAAAAGAGATTCAACACAGGAATAGATTCAAGAATATGAATCAGACAACATGAAAGAAAAACATGGGGACACAAAGATTTACGTGGGGAAAACCCTTTTGGGTAAAAAACCCCACCCTCCAAAACACTCAACTCACTTGTATTATTCAGTAACAAAACAATTACAATACAAATATCAAAGCTATGCTCTTTAGGAGATTACATCTTGTTTATCTAGAGAATATAGGCAGCAACAAAACAAATTCCTCACAAGGTTACAATGTATCCAAAGACATACCATGTATATTCCCTCCAACTCCTCAAAAGACTCTCTCAGCTAGCCTCTCGGCCAACATAGCCTCAAGGAAAACTAGGTTCACATCTCATCTAATCTATGACACCAAGTGTTAACCATTTTTAATGTCATTGCATACAACTCTATTACTTTTCCACCTTTATGTGACTCTATACCATGTATTCGACTGTTACAAGTCATACATCACTACACCAACCAATCGGGTGCAAGTTAATAAACACCTTACCTTTGACAGACGAATCCGATCACCTCTGACCAAGGTGCCCTGCAAGCATGCATTGAAGCATCCAGACATTCAATTATTTTCCATAATCGGATCTTATCAACCATTCAAATCTTAGCCATGCATTTAATGCATTCACCACTCAAGACTTTGGCCAATGAATTGTTGATAAACTGCCACGTGTCTTTTCTGCATTAGCTCGTTGCTTTGTCTTCTAGTCTAGCTCAGTCAAACTTGGTTGACCGAGCTCCGAGCTCACCCAAACTCTCCTCTGTGTTCTACCACGCTACTACCGACCTATCCAAGTCACCTCACAGTATGGCGGTGAGCTCGCCCGAGCTCACCCTTGACTTCCCTGTGCTACCGCTTTGAGCTCAGTCTCCTACCACGGAATGTCGGTAAGCTAGTTTCGACTTGAACTCAGCCTCCAAGCACAGTCCTCATAAAAATGGCATGGTTACAAGTTTTTTTTTTATGGCTTCAAAAGCTTCTTGACATTTAGGTGTCCAAGAAAAAGTAGTGTCTTTACCAAGCAAAGCAAACAAAGGAGAATCCATTTTACTGAAATTTTGAATAAATATCCTATAATATCCTGCATGGCCAAGAAAAATTCAAATATCCTTTTGACTAGAAGGTGTGGGTAAGTCCTGAATGATTTGGATCTTTTTAGGATTCACTTGTATACCTTTAAAGGAAATATAATGGCCAAGCACAATTCCTTCAGCCATAAACATATGGAATTTTTCATGACTTAATGACAAATTAGTGTCTATACAAAGCTTAAGTAATTTTTTATAAATTAGCTTTGGCCTCCTCATAAGTATTACCATGAACAATAAAATCATCCATATATACCTCTACACAATCATTGACAAGATTTGAAAAAATGCTCAAGACTACCTATTGAAAAGTAGTAGGAGCATTACACAAACCAAATGGCAATACTCTATAAGCAAAAGTCCCCCAAGGACAAGTAAAAGTAGTTTTATCTTGATCTTCCGCTACAATCCGAATCTGATTGTAATCGCTGAATCCATCCAAAAAAGAAAATAATTTCTTACCTGCAAGAGTATCCAATACTTGATCAATAAATGGTAATGAAAAATGATCCTTCTTAGTAGATTTATTTAATGCTCTATAATCTACACAAATTCTCCATTTACGATTTTTTTAGGGACCACAAATAAAGGAGAAACCCATTGACTATCTGAGATAGGATATATAAACCCAACATTTAACAACTTTTGTAATTCATCCTTAACTATTTCATGCAACATAAGATTGAGCCAACATTCTGGCTGCCTAATTGGATGAATCTCATCTTCAATATAGATATGATGGGTACAGGTATCAGGATGAATACCACACATATCTTGGTATTCCCAAGAAAATGCATCTTTATTTGTTTTAAGCATGGTAATAAGGTCTTGGATTTGTTCAGGGGTTATTTGTGCATTAATATTAAGTGTATGATTAGGCAAAATTTCCATGGCTTTGGATTGTATAGGTGAATTAATTGCTAAGGCTTGCAAAACAGATGGCTTATCAGAAAATAAAAAATGAGCCATATAAGCAATCATGAGGTAGCAATTGATGCAAGGTGATAAAATATTGGAGAGATTGTGAATTACCAACCAACGGAAAATTCCCAAAAGGACATGGAGTATTTATACCTAAGTGAAAAACCATATTTTCAAAAAAATTATCAAATGTATACCCATTAAGAAGAAATTTAACAAGAACATTATCTTTTGTGGGTTCCCCCATATCTAGTGCTTTATCAATTGTTAGAATTGGTAATGTCTCATCCAAGTCACTATCAATCCAAACCAGATCTTTAGTTTCCAACAAATATTGTGCTGGAGGGTATCGAGTTAAGTACTTCTTGTGCTTGCCATTAGAAATGACCATGTCCCCTGATCGACGATTAATATAGGAATCTACAGTTTCTAACCAAGGTCATCCCAGAATTAGGGGGTATCCCCCCAAATTTAATCTTTGGCTACAAAATCACAAGTTCAGTCAGATATTCCCATGAATCAATAGAAATAATTACATCCTCAATTACTCCCTCTCGCTTAACCAAAGATCTATTAGCCATTTGAAGAACTGTAGGAGTAGGCCTAAGTCCTTCCAAGGATAATTTATCCTTTGTTTCATTTTTCATTACATTAATTGTAGCACCCAAATCCACAAGAGTATTAGGAATACTTACTTTACCAATTGTTACCTTGATAACCAGACTTCCTGGATCAGAATATTTTGGAATGGTTAAATTCCCACGCATAAGATTTACTAATTATCAAATGAATTGAACAGTCTTCGGATCTTGTTTCTTTTTCTGCTTCTGAGTAAAAAGTTCATGAATCATTTTTGTGTAAACCAAAATATCCTTGATAGCCTGCAATAAAGGAATTTTGATAATAACATTGCATAATTCATTTACCAAATCAAATTCAGAGTGATAATTCTCCCTTAGTATTGGTTCAAATTGAAACCTTTCAAGAAAAGGTGGTTCATTAATTGCTTTTGGCTCATATTCTTCATTGAATTCTATAATAGTGAGTCCCAAAAGAGCCTTTCCTGACCTCAACTAGACTCCATCTATCTCTAATGTGTTCATGGGATAAGTGGAGTATCCTATTGGCTCATTGTTATACATTGGCTGAGTAGCATTATTATTGGGGTTAGGATTTGGTTGAGTTGGAATAGATGTAGATCTTGGTGGTTGTGGTGGATTTGTTGGATTTGTAGGTTGAGTAGTTGAAGATGGCAACCCTGGAAGAATTTTTTGTGACTAAAGGTAAGGGTTAACCATAGAAGGTTGTGGAAATGGGAATGGTTGTTGATATGTTTATTTTTGTGGCGATTGTGGCCTCCATGCATGTTGTCATGGCTATGAAGTATATGGATATTGTGGCATCTACTGAGGGTATGGGGGATATTTCCATCCCTAATTCCATCCGAACTGGTATGGGTTGGTTGAATAAGTCCTGAAAGAAGATAATCATTCATCACACTAGGGTGCATGGCCTGTGGTGGAAAAGATCACCTAGGGACCATGTAATAGACAAGTTCCTTAGTATATTCCATTTCGGGCATTCCTGTAGGGAAAGGTTTTAGTGTAGAGGTCTTACTAGCCTCTTCTAAGGATGAAATGTTTGTCTTATTGTATGGGAAGTCTTCACTACCATTATTTTTATGACATACTGGACAAAACATAGCTAAAGCTTTCTCAACTTCTTCTTACTTCCTACGGGTGTAAAGAGTATCTATCTATTTCCCCATATGATTTAGAAAATCTGTTTTAAGGTCCTCAAGTAAATTACCTATTTCCCTTTTCATGATACCTGTCGTATTATTTGTGGTATAATATTTACTTGGATAACTCCTTCCCGAATTTCGTGACCTCGAATAATTCTTGCAAATATAACAAATATTAGTAAATTCCAATTTAGAAATGTTTCCTTTCTCTATTAAATTCAATGCTTCCATAACATCATCTTGTATGCCTCTAAGAAATAACCTTTTAATAGTATCATCATTTTGTTCCTCATGGCAAGATCATTGAAGACTAAACATAAAACATTCAAGGTAGTCTTCTATGGAATCCTCCTCTTTTTGAGTCATACGAAAAATCTCATCCCAAACCTCTTTTGTTTTGCAATATTCTTGATATTTATTCAAGAATTGTTCCTTCAAAACTTCCCACGTTTTGATATTCCAAGGGTTCATAAACCATCGTAAAGCAACATCCTTCAATGTAGTTGGAAATAGTTTGAGATTTTGTGCTTCATTTTGATAGTCATAACTATGACACAACACATCAAATTCAAACAAAAACATATCAGGATCTTCTACTGAAAGACCATGAAAAATAGGTAAAGCAGAATGAGGAATATTTTTTATGGGGGCATCTCTCCAAGGATCCATAATTGGAAACTCAAAAATAACTAGGTTGTTGTTGGCCAACACCCTATTATGATTTTTGTTGTTGTTGTTGTTGTCATTTTTGTTTTTAGGCTCCATAACTTGAAATTCCCAAGGAGTAAAATAGGTTGTAAAGGGCTTGTGGCCTTCCTCAAAAAATGGTCCTACTTCTTCTCCGTGAGATCTTTTAAGAAAATTTTCAACCTTTTTTCATAATATTTCAGAAGAGATTGGTTGGGTATTTGCAGGTTTTTGAACAATAGTGGCCTCAATAACACACTTCTCTAAATGAGGTTCAGGTAATTCTAATAAAGGTAGTTTAAACTTTACTTCCTCTTGAGTTGGACTACCCTTCTGAATAAATGCTTCGAACTTATCTTACGATTTCTCAGGTTGTGGCTCCTCAATGGATGGTGTTGACTTGTTTTTTGATTTTTTGAGTTGTGAACTACTTCCCTTTTCTTTCCTAATAAATCTTCCCTTATTATCTCTATTACGATTCATACACCTAAATGACCTATAGCAAAGCAAACTAAGGATAATTACCCAAATTATTGTGTGGATTTTCTCCTTAATGCAATGTTCCTAACTTGGTTTACTACAAATGCAAGTCTTTAACACTGTTCCCCGACAATGGCACCAAAATGATTGGACTAAACTATGGTGTTTAATAGGCTTAATTTAAGTTCTTGGAAATGGTTTCTTCAATTCATCCTAAAGTGTCAATTCAAGAATGTAATATTTTGAACTATGTCGTGGCAGTATGCCAAAGAGTTGCAGTTTAGAAACCAAGGGTTGATGAATGCATACTAATGAAATCTATGTTCAAGAAAAATTCCAACTGGCAGACTTCCTGTCACAGTATGTGACAAGAACTTGTAAAGAGATAATTCTGCAACAAAAACAAAAGAGAAATAAACTTCTATAAAGCAAAATAAAAAGTATGATAGAGACAAAATCAAGGATGCTAGTTAAAATAGAATATCTCACATTTCCATGTTTAGCTTTTTATGATTCCGTTCTATGATACCAAACTATTTTCACACTGGAAATCATTAATCCGATTAAACATAAATATCAATAGATATTGAATGATTTAACAAGGATCCAAACAATAGAATTAAGACAAAATGAATTACACAGTTGCAATGAACAAATCAATTCAGAAATAGTAACCAATCATTTAATCATAGAAATAAAATTAATCAAATTAATATAAAACACAAATTACCATGCATATAAATCTTATGCTAAAATCACCAAAAACCAAGGAAGTGGGCCCTACCTCCGCCGATTATTGAATGATGGAAATCAAAAAACACCAATCTACTCCACACTAATTCTCATCTAATAAAATGGTTGATATAGAAGAATATGTCGATATTTCTAGTACGTGGATCTGATTTCTCAATTATATCTATTGATAGTATGTTTTCATCATGCATATATATATATATATATCATTTGATTATACTAAAAATAACAGATAAGTTTGTTTGTTCATTTGGCCTTTCGTCCACTCATAAACAAGATTCTTTAGATTGATGAAAGGCCATAGGCCAATTTTAGAATGAAACTAAAAAATATTTAACTAAAATAAAGAGTCTAAACATCTTTTTTCAAGTTTCACTTCATCAGATTCCTGAGGTCCTCATGTTTGTAACAACCTCCAACTTCTTTTTGAACCATCTCCTACCACAAAACAATCAGATTTATCATGATTTTCAGTAAATTATCAATCTCCAACTTCTTTCCTTATTTTATTAAATATTAAGGTTCCTTCAGAAAATGGTGATAGGATTAGGGACAAGGATATAGATAAAGAGGAAATTATAAGGTAAAAATAGTGGACTGATTCTATACTCATCATTTGGCACATTCATTCTTCTCCCATGCCTCATGTGGTTTAGGAGTTTTAAATTCACAAAATGTAGATTCGACTGACGACCTTCATAGGTAATGTACTTCACAACATAAACTACTTGCTTCCATGGCTCGGGTAGAGAGATTCTCTTCGCACCTTGTTTGTACACACTCAATGGAGGGTCATTAGGTTCTGTAAATTTAGGCCTAACTAACCTGGCGTCTCTAGTAGCAAGGTAATGTTCAATGTCAAAAGGCATCCCCGTAGCTTCTGCAATCCTCACTTTAGTGGATATGACCTCAAACCCTTTTACCGTGGCGTTTCCTTCAGAAAATGTTTGGGAAAATTGCAATGCAATATCTTCATCAAAACCTTTCAACTTCAAGAAATAATCTAACCATCCATAATTTTTGAACTCAGCTAGGCAAGGTGCATCCTACAGTAATACATTATGAACTATGGGTTCATTTCAAATTAACCCACCTGCCATTTTTTAGTTGGCTGCAATCAAATAATCACTCTACAAAGTTTTCCTTCCTACAATCTTCATTGGAAAACTAAACTCCTCCTTCTTGCAACGCTGCTAAATTTCCAATGCCAGTGTTATTTGAATTTTACCTTTTTGGCTTAAGATTATGATAGGAGCAATAAATATAGTAAAGGAGTAATAAATGAAGGCTATGATCAAGGAAAATGGTGGCAGTTGATGTCGTTTCACACATGCAAGCCTTCATCTCACTCAAAATTCAAATTGGTTTGATAACTTAAACTTTGCTGACATGAACCAATACAAATAGATACAAAAACACGGTATTCACACCCCCCCCCAACCTAAATTTTCACATGTGTCTTCACATGCGAGGTGGTAATGAAATTTTGATAGGGGCAGGGAATAATTGCATGCTATGGAGAATGTCCATATTAATGTACAAAAATTAAATGAATGTACTAAAAGAAAATTAAGATATAAAAAATTGATGTGCACATGCTTAAATTCATGAAAGATTTGTTGCAAATATTATGGGGAAAGTACAGGTCAGTTTTTAAGAAATCAATTAAGAAATTAATGAAAGTGGAGTGGAATGAAGTGAGATGATGGTGGCGTGATGGAAGAGAGAGAAAGGTGGAGATGGATGGGTGAAGAAGTGGACCCCCACAAAAGTGGAAGTCTTTATTATGACAAGTTACATACCTTAGTTAGCCAGAAGGAGGGACACTAGGTCCATTTCCTTTGGTTGCAGGAAGTTTAGGTTATGCATGCTAAGTGAATTGCTACAGGAATTCCTCCTTGGAAATTGGCTTGTGATACAATTTGAGGAGATGACCATTGACAAGCAACTTAATTCTGACAGGTTCAATGGTAGTGAGCTGATAAACTCCATTGGAAGAGACTTTAAAAACCTCATATAGTCCTAGCCACCTTGTCTGCAATTTTTGTGCATTGTCTTGATACCTTGAGTCATAGAGCAGTGCCTAGTCACCTGGCTGGAATTTACTATCCTTGATGAATTTGACATACTACCTTATTCTTTGATTTTTCACTACCTCTATGTGGTGCAAGGGTGCCTTCCTCATCTCATCTAAAGCATTCAACTGCATGATTTTATCCCTTTGTACCTTAGAGATGTCCATCCCCAATTCTACTACAATCCTAAGGTTCTTATGCTCAAATTCAATGGGCATCATAGTTGTCTTCCCATACAAAAAATCAAATGGAATCAATCTTGTAGTTGTTTTCCAAGTAGTTTTATAGGCCCAAAAAGCTTCTAGTAGTCTGCTTTCCCAATCCTTTCTATGGATAACCACTATTTTGGTTATAATGGCTTCAATTTCTCTGATGGTCACCTCAACTTAGCCATTGGTCTGAGGGTGATAAGGAGTAGACTTCTTGTGCCTAATTTTATACTCATTGACCATTGTTGTAACAAGGGTTGAAGTGATTTGAGCTCCTTGATCAACCACTATCTCTCTTGGAACCCCATACTATGTGAAAATTTTCTCATAAAGAAATCCTACAACCTTATTATCTCTTGCATGTTTCATGGCCTTAACTTCTACCCATTTAGTTATATAATCAACACATACCAAGAAATAAGGTTTACCATTTAATGGAGGATCAATGGGTCCTACAAAATCAAATCCCCACTTATCAAATGGAGTGATTACTACTAGGGGGTAAAGTGGTATCTCATCAGATTTGGTTGGCTGACCCATCCTCTGGCATCTGTCACACTTTCTTGTATATCTCCCTGCATCATTATAGAGTGTGGGCCAGTAATATCCTGTGTTCAAAATCTTCATTGTTGTCCTCTTAGCTGCAAAATTCACTTCAAAGGGTTCATTGTGACATGCATGCAAAATATCATATGTCTCATCTTCTCTCACACATCTCCTCATGGCATGGTTTGGTCCAGTGTAGAACAAAAATGCAACAATCCATGAGAAAGGAAAATATTTTTCAATGAGCACCCTCTTCTCTTTTGGAGAGAAGTGAGGATGAACTCTCCCTATGACTAGATAATTAGCTATGTCAACATACCAGGGTGGATGCACACAAATGGAAAATAAATGCTCATAAGGGAAAGAGTCATCTATGACTTGATTTTCCTCTGATTTAGTCAGCCTCGAAAGAAAGTCTACAACAACATTGGCCTTCCCTGGTTTATCCACAATGGTTATGTCAAAATTTTGCATCGACAATAACCATCTTGCTAGCCTACTTGAGATCAAGGGTTTATTCACAAGGCATATAATGGCTACATGATCAGTGTTCACAAAGATCTGGTAGCTTATTATGTAGTGCCTGAATTTGTTTAGGGCATAGATCACTGCCAACATTTATTTTTCTATCACTGTATAGTTGAATTCAACTCCCTGCAAATTTTTGTTGACAAAATAAATAGCATTTTTTGTAGCTCCTTCTTTCTATCCTAAGAATCCTCCTATAAAACAGTTTGATGCATCTATATGGATGTGAAAAGGAAGCTCCCAATTAGGACCCTTGAGTATAGGAGCATGAGTTAAAGTTTCTTTCAAGTTAGAAAATGTCTTGTCACAGTCTTGTATCCATTGGAATTCAATGTCTTTAGTTAGGAGATTATACAATGGTGCTTTTATTTTTCTGAAGTCTTTGATGAACCTCCTATAATAACCTACATGTCCTAGGAAACTCATAACATATTTTTGTTTTGTAGGGATGGTAAGATTTGTGATCACCTCAATCTTTGCAGGATCTACTTGAATTCCTTTGTGAGAGATGTAGTCGCCAAGAACTACACCTTCATGAATCATCATGAAGCACTTTTCTCTATTGAAAGATAGATTGTGGTATTCACATCTTTGTATGACTCTCCTGATATTTTCCAATGCTTCATTGAAATAGAAACCATAAGTAGTGAAGTCATCCATATAGATTTCCATGTGATCAAGAGAGATATCTGAAAATATGCTAGTGACTTCCCTCTGAAAATTTGCAGATGCATTGCATAAGACAAATTGAAGTACTGAGTAGGAATAGGTCCCCCATGGATAGGTAAAGGTGGTCTTCTCCTAGCCCACTGGTGCAATTTAGATTTGGTTATAGCTGTTGAATCCATCTAAGAAACACAAGTACTAATTTCTTGCAAGTGAGTCCAAAACTCGATCTATGAAAGGTAAGGGAAAATTGTCCTTTTTGGAGGCAACATTAAGTTCCCTATAATCAAAACAAACTCGCCACTCCCCTCCTTTTTTGGGGACACCCACTGGCTATCTGAAATGGGGTAGATAAATCTTGCATCTAGCAATTTATGTAGTTCCCCTTTTACAGTCTCTCTCAATGCAGGGCTAACTCTTCTTTGAGGATGCCTCACTGGTGTACAATCATTTCTTATATATATCCTATGAGTGAAAATATAAAGATCCAATCCTTTAAAATCATGATAGTCCCATGCAAATGCACAATGGTGGGCCCTTAGTAAGTTTCCAATGAAAATTGTTGTTCTTCACTCAGTTTATTGTTAATATTTAGATATTTTCCTTCTAACACCTGCACTTGTATGGTTAACTCTACCATAATTGATTCACTAATTCTTGGTACCTTGAGATCATATGGAAGAAATGTATGAGACATACCTATTATTGCAAGAAGTTTGGCTACAGGAAGAGCGACTACAGGAAGATAGACTATAGGAAGAGCGAGCATGAGTGTCTTCACTGGATGAGCGAAATCAGATACATGAGAAGATGATGCTTCCACTACCTCACAATGGTTCTAAATTATGTTAGAAAATAATTCGTCTTCATCTTGAAGCTGCATGAAAGAACTTCTACCTAACATCATAAGTTGTTTCACAAAATTAACTTCCTCAGCCTCTTCACCAACATGTGGCCATACGGGATCATTCCTATCATGGGATGGCTGAGCAGGAGGGTAGAGAACAAGATTTTTGGTGCTCTTTCCATCAAAAATGGTCATGTTTCCTATCTGGCATCCAATATAGGCATCTAATTTTGCTAACCATGGCCTTCCAATAATAATGGGTTACCCGCCTAGTGTGACCTTAGGAGAAGGAATCATAAAATGTTTTGGGTACTCCCAAGAGTCTAGAGTTACCACAAGATCCTCTACTATCCCATCAGGCTTAAAAATAGAAATATCAACAAGCTACGAGATAGTAGGAGTGAGTATCATGCTTGCAACATTTAGTTGTTGTAGGATGTTCTCCCAAATCAATCAAAACATTCTTTATTTGGATCCCATTTATAACAACTCCTACCACATGACTCACTGGGTAATTATATTTGGGAATAGTCACTTTCCCAAGCATGATGTCAGCTAGTTGTCCCACCACATGAACCGTAGTGGGGTCTTTCTTCTTCATGCTTGGCTTCCTAAGGCATGCTTCCTTGATTTATTTTCCATGGGTAAACCCACAAAAGTGGTTTACAATTCGAGTGGGGAAGGAAAAGTTGAAAAAAATGACCCCATGCAAAAAAAATATTTTAGGGGTTTGAACGAAATATTTGGTTTGAGTTAACCAAAATAGGGTTCGCTAGAATGTGGGTTCTCATTTAAAAAAAGAAAAGAAAATGAAAAAGGAAAGGGGGTTCTCTCAAACCCCCCTTTTCCCCCCTTCTCCCCTTAGACACCAAAAAAATTCTAGAATTTTGCACTTCAAAGCTCAGGTTGAGGATGAAAATGGAGGATACTTTCAACTAGATGATGGTAGTCCTCAGAACGATCTATCCAATAAATATAATTTTAATATGTTTTGGTTTTATTATATATTTGTTTTTCTAGTTTTATTAAACATATGTTATTCACTGAAAATAAAGCTCTTTATTTTGAAAATGTGGAAAAATAGAAGATTATCAAAAAAAATATTTAAAAAACTTATTGCATTAGATATTGAAGTCCTTGATCCAACAAAAAAGAAAAAAATGAATTTTGATACATACAAAAAATGTTACGTTGTATAAGGTCTTCCTATGTGTGAATTGTATTTGGTTTGAATTTGAAACTTGATTAAAAAAAAAATA
Source organism: Sequoiadendron giganteum (assembly GCA_007115665.2). Classification (NCBI taxonomy): domain Eukaryota; kingdom Viridiplantae; phylum Streptophyta; class Pinopsida; order Cupressales; family Cupressaceae; genus Sequoiadendron; species Sequoiadendron giganteum. The sequence continues at coordinate 405,211,050 of CM021103.1, read as the reverse complement.
TTCAATAAAAAACTATGATACCAATTGGAAGGACTAGATATTGTAGTTACAAATCTAAATTCAAAATAATTAGAATTTTATCCTTCATGGATAAAATTTTATGTAGTATATGGTGAGCGTCACTCCTTAAAAATGTTGTTTGCTGAAAAAACTACTTTCCAAAGGAGATGGAAAAATAAGTGCAATCTGATTCAAAAAAAAAATGAAAAAAATATATTTAGAATCTACGGACAAAATATCACAAATCACTAGTTTGCATCATCTTCAAATTCCTCATGGTTTAGTCGCTATAGGTTCCTGAAAGTGAAGATTTAGTTAGAAAAAATTATTTCAGTGTCCAATTTGGCCAAAGATTGTAAACTAGTATTGTGGGATCACCCCCATATATGGGAACATATTTTATGACCCGAAATAGAGTTATTTGGACACATATATGCTTCAATTGATCTAAAATGTCAAAATTTGTGTCCTCCTTCTCTTCCTTTTGTTTCACAATTTCCAACCTCTGGGGAAATGGTTGTTCTGGTTCAGTCTGCTTGATTGGGATGGGTTCAAGATTTTTAGGTGCACATGGCTAAATGGGTACATTCAGAGGCTCCTCTTATTCCACAAGAATCTCAATGATAATGGGTGTGGAAGGAGCTGGAAAAATAGTTCTTGAATGCAAGCGGATGTTACTTACACTCATAGCATATGCAGGGAATTGATTTGGATCAGCCGAGTATACCGACTGCTATGGTTTATTATTTGGGTTAGGTGTGGGTTGAGTAGTTTTAGGTGCATTTGAAATCGAACTAGTAGGAGGAGGTATTATAGCAAGCTTCTAAGGTTGAGAAGGTGGTTGAATGTAATTGGTTTTCTGGTTTGGCCATTTTTGTCCTCCCCTCCATTGAGATGTTTGTTGCCAGTTTTCTGAAGGTGGCTACCAATTTCTTTAAAACTGCAGCCAATTCACTTGAGGTTTTTGCCACTAGGGTGGAGAGTTTTGGTGATTGAGCCAAGAATTTGGAGGGTTATTCCAAGGATATGGTGGATATCCTCCATAATTGGATGGATATGGGGGTTTCCATTAGTTACCAGATGAATAAAAATTGAAATATGGCCTGGCAAAATATAGTGGATCTGGTGGCATTCCTTGTCTTGGAGCCCATGGCCTCCTTTGTGAAACATAGTATACTTGATCATATTCACCCTGGATTGGTTTGAACTTAGGTGCCATCTTCTTGCTATCAATATTAGCTATCATCTTGCATTTGCAGTCCTTCTTCTTTTGTCTACAATGGGGGAAATATTTTGCCAACATTGCCTCTACCTCCTCTTGTTTGTTCTTGGCATGAAATGTATCCAACTGACTAGACAAATTTTTTATTAAGTATTTCTTGAATTTTTCCAGTAAGTGAGTAATCTTCATCCTTGAAACTCCACTGGTATATGACTTACCCATGGAGGATTGGTAAGCTCTCCCCTTCTTTGAAGCTTCCCTCAAATAGTTCTAACATATCTTCTTGATGTCCTCCTAAGGAACTTGGGTGATATCTCTTCCTCCCATCAGGTCCAAGGCATTTGTGCAACTGTCATTAATTCTTTTAAGAAAATAAGCTTATGCGACTCTTCATTGAGTGGGGATATTTTTGTAGGAAAAAAAATAAGTTTTGAAATATAATCTTCCAGGCTCTCATCTTCTTTTTATTGCATCCTAAAAATGTCACCTCCTCTCATATCACTACCCTTGCAATACTCCTTGTATTTCTCAAGTAACTTTGTCTTCATGTCCTCCAATTCTCCACAATATCTCTACCTAGGCTCATGAACCATCTTAATGCAACATATTTCAAGGTGGCAGGTAGCTTAAGCCTATGGGCATCGCAGAGTATATCAAACTCAAAAAACAATGTATTAGGATATTCTGTGATAATTCCATATAATTTAGGAAGGATTGAAGCATGGATATTTTGAGGTTGTCTACTTCATTCTGATGAGCAATGGGAAAGGAAAAACTAGTTGGTTAGGTTTTTTTCTATTTGCATCACCCATGCCTGCCTGATGAAGTTCTAAAGCAAGGGGGTTCTCAATCAGATTATGATCTTCAGAGGAAACTTCAGAACTGGTTAGATTTAGAAATGTATTAGAAAAAGGGTGTGGATCTTCTTCTTCTTCATCTCTAGGAAGGTTCTAATATTCAATTATCTAGAATAGATTAGGATTGTTAGGAAGGAATCTCCCATGAGAATCTCTCCTCGTTTCTCTATGCATATGGTATCAACTCATTGTCAACAAGCTCACACAAAGAATTGAAAAAAGAATAGGGGGGTCATTAATTTCTTAAATGAGGTTATACTAGAACAAATTCCAAAAATACTACAACAAGAAAAACTATTAATGAATCCAAAGAACTCCCTAGTTTGACACCATCCCCGACAACGGTGCCAAAAATGTTGGCCTCCTACAATGATTTAACAACTAAACCCTTACCATTATGATTCAGATATTGGGAATCTAACCTAAATAGATATTTCAATCATCATGAAGGTGCATTTAACTTTTCAACCCAGGGACAAACTTGAAATGGGTCAACACAATATGTACACTAGGAATCCAAAGTAGCCATATTCATCCTACAACTAAGAAAGACTCAATGTTGAAAGTAAATTGCTTGGAAGGAAATAGCATAAGTGTTGAGCATCAACCAGTAACTATACTAAGCTGAAATGTATGACAAAAATCAAAATCTAAGCGAACAAAAAAAAACTACTTTGTCTTTTTTGGCTGCAGGAATAGTCACATAATGGAATTCTAGTGGTTGTAGGAACAGACAATGCCAGATTCTTAACTAATTATTGAACATAAAATAATAACTAACTAATTAAGGGACAAAATACTCACCAAGTGGGCCCCCTTCTATGAGTATCCCCTAGAAAAAATTTAAACTCATATACACAAACTTATAACTTCATTTCATTCATTGGAAAATATGAGTACAATCAAGCAACATGACTGTATTACTGAAAAACTAAGAATGCAAGTACATCATCCGATTGAGCAACCTCTTGAGAAGGAGCATCTCTCTAAGTTATCCAGTATCTCTTAATATCATCCTATGAGAAAATTTCAGCCTCTATATGAGTAGGGATGCATAACATATCCCTAATTATTGTATCACTATTGGTGATTTTTAGCTCCCCACATCTAATAGTTATTCTTTTCTTGTCTAGATTTTCAACACAAATATCCACCAATTCTAGGAAAAAATGCATGTAGGGAAGAATGAATTTTGGTAAACCACAATGCTAGAGACTTTCTTATAGGCCTACAAATTTCCCTGCTAGTGACTTGGAAACCATCCTCTACAAAGCCCCTTCCCACAAAATATTTGGGTTGGTATGCAACATTAGATCAAAGATATCATCTACAAAATATTTGACTGCCTTTGGGTTGATGTGGTCTCTGGGTGTTATTCTTCTAGCATGGGTTAAGTCTCATTCTTACAACATTGGTGCATTGGAAAAGGAGATATCCTTGAATACATAAACACATGCTAGCTAGGAGGAAACACCCCTATCATAGGATGATGCTTTGGTGGCCATTATTATAATTTTTAAAAAAATTCTGCAACACTTGCTTCTAGACTTAGAGAATTTTACTTTTGTGAAGATCCCACACTTATAAAATTTTGTTTTAGTAATCAATTTACTAATGCATTTAAAGAATAAATGGATGGTTGTTAATGTTAGCCTTTTGAGTACTACCAACAAAGGGTAATATGTGTGGTATAAATGCCTACATTCTCGAAAAATGTAACCTCTACTTTGGGAAGGGAATTTTAGTACATTCCTTACTTAATTTTTGATGAAGGACAACCTTGAGAAATGAGAGACACAATTAGAAGAGATGTCTATATTAATTAATCAAGAAGTGGCTTTTAATGATGGTCTTTTCAAGTGATAGAGTTGGTTGATGATCACAAAGGTGACAAACACATGGTGATATGTCGTATATCTATTTATTATAATATCACCTACATTAAATTTCAAACCCCTGCAAAATCCTTTTTGTACAATTTTCCTTCATCTCTCGCTACCAACTTGCATTTCATGTTGTTGTTTTGATAGGGAAAAAGGTTTTCCATTTAAAAAAATTCTAGTTCACATTTTCCATAAATAGAGTATCACCTTCACCAAAATATTCATTAAGTATGCAAGTCTTTTTTGTTCTTTATTTTTCTCTTAGAGAAAAATGGGTACATTGATCATATTGTTGAGTCATAAGTTGCAAGCCTCTTTTGTCACAGAAATCTCTAATGACAGAATTAAGCACCTCTTGTGGACAAAAGATTTCCTATGCATTATCGTATTCAAGTGGGTATTGGGGAAAGACTATGTCACAGACTTGAGCTAACATTGTTGCAATACAAACATTATCTCTAGGTTTGTTGCATCTCTAATAGACCTAGATATTGCAAAGCCATGGTAGTGGAACTTTTTTGGACTAGGTTTTACTCAATGTACCTAGAAGGACGTAAGAAGATCATCAATGTGGCCATTCTTGGCATTGACATCCCTTCTGCAATGGATTTGTGTCAGCATGTTGATAATTCAAAGGTATTTCTATTCTTGTCTCTTCTCTCAAACTTTCAGACGATGAATCTTTTCCAAAATCGCCAATGAGTGAGTCCTGCTAGCTCCTACCTTCTTCGCTTTAATAGTATTGTGTTGATCCATAGTGTAGAGTGGATTACTGCTTTTGAGAAATTGGTCTATAATCTAGGTAGAGTAGTGGTAAATGTTGATGACTGACATCTGGAAATTTTGTTTTGGAGTTGTGTGATACAATTTGTTTCCACTATAAAGTCTTGAAAAATTGTTTTTTACTCATTGTGAACTGGAGCTTGGGTATTCATGCTTTCTTGTACCACTACCTTCATATTTTTGGACTTGACAATGAATATTACCTTTTGGCCACCTTTTGAAAGAATAATTTTTTACTTTTCCCTTGATCTCACAAGCTTCAGTAAAATATAGGTATTCGTTCTCCAAACTATATGTAATATTTTGGCATTATAAATAAAATATAGCTTTTCTTTGTTTTAGCTCTTGTCTTATTCACAAAAAAAATGTTTTTTTATAGATTTTTTTTACATGTGGTACATATAGTGATTTCTTTTAAAGAACTATGATTTTTTTAATTGAATAATTTAGTATTCCCAAAACATTTCCATGCAAATATTTAAGCTTGTACATTATTCTAGCCTTGCATTTAGAAATTTGAAAGGGTCCCTTCCATAGTGAATCAAATTTGGCATGTTGGCTTGGTTTTGTAGCCCGCTTGTTAAAATTTAGCATAAGACTCCCCTCCTTGAAACTTGGGTTGAAGGCCTTCTTGTCAAACCATCATTTGAATAACTTCTAGTAGTTTATCATGGCGTCAAATGCCTTTTCTCTCTTATCTTCAATGGTTAGTAGCTCAACAAGCCTCACTTCCATCCTGCCGCTTTCTTTAACCTCTAAAGACTTTAGAAATTGTAGTGTTGGTATCTCCATAAAAATGGGTAGGAATACTTCCTTCACATTTACCAACTCATAAGGAGAGGCCTTTAGAATTTTATTTGGAGTAATGTAGTCTACCCACAAGGTTGATCATAGGTTCTTGTGCCATTCCTTTCGATGCTCCAACCCGATGCATTTGATCAACCTAATTAGGTTCTTGTTGGTGGATTCTACAAGTCTGTTCCCTTGTGGGTAATAGTTTGATGAGGTCTTTAAGTAGACCCCATGCTTAAGAGAAAATTTAGACATCTGAAACCCCACAAAGGCTCATGCATTGTCTAAAATGATGGTCTTCGGGGACTCGAACCTTGCCACCAAGTCTTCTAGGAAGTTGACAATATTGGCTTCAATGTATCTTTTTAGAGGGGCTACGTCCATTCACCTAGTGAAATAATCAGTGGCTATTAAGATCCACTTGTGACCCAAGTTGGATATGGGATTGATCATCCCAATGAAATCCAGTCCCCATTGTGCAAAGGGCTCCTTGATCACGATTGAGTTTAGGGGTATAGTGGAATTCTCACTTGCCAATAAAAAATTGGCATTGAGTGCACTTCCTTACTAAGCAATGGGTGTCAAAGAATAATGTGGGACAATAGTACACCATCTCCATGATTTTTAAGGTAGTGGTATTTGTAGAGAAATGTCCACCTTTTGAGCTACTATAGAATTCACTCAAGATTCTTCCTTCTTGTACTTTATCCACACAGTGGAGTAGAACTTTGTAATATTTATTTTAAATAGAATGCCTTCAACTATTACATATATGACACCTTGAAGCCTATAATATCTTCTCTTGTGTGTCAATATTTTAGACGATTTTCAGCTAGTTTGCATAAATCTTGTTTGATTGGCCATCCAAGACTCATCTGACTTGAATTTATTTGCAAATACCTAGTCGAACTCCTCTTATTACTTGGGGTCGAGCACTTGAGCAAGATATTCACATAAGCCTCTTCCTTTGACTAAATTTTTTGGCCAAATGTAAACATCATACTCTAGGATCTTAGTGATCCATTTTTCCTTATTTTCAATGATTTTTCCTTTTGTGTTGTACTCCCTCACACTAGGATGGGCAACAAGGATTGTAATTTTACTGTCTAAAATCAAATGTCAATTTTTTTTAGGCTTTTGACATTATAAAAGGCTTGATTCTATACAAAATTGTATCTAGTTTCATACCCCTTTAGGGTCCTTGAATGGAAAGCAATTGGGTGTTCCCTACTTCCCTCCTCATCCTTCTATGTGAGTACAAAGGCTATGTTGTGTCAGTTATTGTAAACATAGAAAAAAGGTCTTTTAAAAATTCTAGATTAGCTAACACCAAAGTTGTGGAGATGGATACCTTAATATTTTTGAAGGTAAGTCTTCCTTCCTAACTCCATTTGTATTCTAAGCCTTTCTTTAACATTAGTGTGATAGGTCTCGCAATGCTTGCAGAATATGAGATGAATTAGCTAACAAAGTTAATCTTCCCACAAGCAATATTGTAAACCCTTTTGATTAACAAGTAGTGGTAATTATGTTATAGTCTTCACCCTTTTAGGATAAATGGCTATTCCTTCTTTGGATACCACAAAGCCAAGAAATTTTCCTTGTGGCACTTTGAATACACATTTTTAGGATTTAAAGAAATCTTGAATTGTTAGAACTTTTAGAAAACTATTTCTAGGTGATCAAAATGATCACCCTTGAATTTTGAAAATATGGTTGGGTCATCCAAATATATAAGGATAATCTTGTTGATCAAAACCTTAAATTTGATGTCCATTGCACGTTGAAAAGTGGCACCCACATTTCAGAGGTGGAAAGGAATTTTTGTAAATGCAAATGTTCCCCACTTGGTGGTGAATGTTGTTTTGTTTTGATCCTACTCCTTCACATACACTTGATTGTAGCTCAAAAATATATCGAGAAATGAAAAAATTTCTAATCCCACTATGATTTGTAAGATCTACTCCATCAAAGTAAAATGGTAGAGTTACTTTAATGAGGCTTTCTTCAAGTCACAAAAACCCACACAAAATTGAATGTTTCCATTCTTTTTTGGATCGGTACCAGATTGGACACCCAGCTGGAGTGCTTAATTGAGTATATAATCTTCAAATAAATCAGCTTTGTAAGCTCTTGCACCATTAGGACTTCCACCTTCATATTGATCGACCTTTACTTTTTTTGTATGGGATTGGATCCCTCCACCAAGTCAATAATGTGTTGGATTATGCTAGGATCATATCCTTTGAGATCATTGTAGGTCCAATCCACAACTTTGTTGTACTTAGTGCATAAGGATCTCAACTTCTCTTTATCATTCTGTGACATGTTCCTCTTGACTTTGAGCTTCTTTCCACATTTAAAATCTAGGTACACATAGTCCTTTTTGTCGATCATGAATATTTGTTTACTATTTATCACATCTTCATAGTTAAATAGGCTTTTGAGAGTAGTAGGCCTCACAGGAGCTTATTTCTTTTGAGTTTGATTATTTTCTCCCCACCAACCTCTTTGGATAAGGGTTGTGCTTAATTAAAAAAATATCATGACTATCATAGAAAAGTTGCAATTTGGGCATCATCTTTGAAGACCTACCAGTCTGATCATTAGTAGGGATAGATGGTCAATGGATGATGATGCACACTATATGTTGGTTTTGTACTGAATCAAAGAATGGCTCAAATTATGAGCTGACCAAAGCCATTCTATCCATAGTAGAGTTTTGAGATATTGAGATGACTTGGATATTAAAAGCCTCAAATATTTTAATCAGGTTCCACACTCTATGTCAATAGGACCACATTCTCACATTCATTGTGGCTACCTATCCTCAGATCTAGCTTACAACTAGCTCAGAGTCTCCAAACACTTGTATTCTTTTTATGCCCATCTACTCCACCAAAGTTAGATCGTGAACCAGTCCTTCATATTCCACATCATTGTTTGAACATGGGAACTAAATGTGAAAATCCTTGAAAGTATTTGATCTAGTTGGAGGCATAAGATGGATCCTAGCTCCAGAGCCAAACTTACACTTGGTGTCATCAAAATGCAATGTCCATAAGTTTTTTTTAGTAGGTTCACTTGGATTCTCTTGCTTTTTGACCAATTCCGGGAGGGCCTGGTCCTCATCAAAGATTATATAAGTGCCCAAATCGATAGCATGGAAGTTCTTGAAAGGGTCAAAATTATAAATTTATTGAGTAGGACCTCTTCTTTGGGGGTCTAGTCACTTGTAGCCTCTTCTTCTTCCAACATTTCCATGCAATACATATCCTCCTTGGAAATAGAAGTGTGTGTCACCTCAAAACTCATTACCAAATCCTTTGCAATGTTTTTGGGATGTAAAGAATTGGAAAATACCTTCATATTTGCACCATTTTTGGTTCTTAATATTAAGTGGGACCAACCAAGTGCTAGGTATCTACCAAGCTTTGTTATGAAATCACTTGATAGATACATCCTAAAGACGTGGGGTGTCAATTATGACCCCTTCCTGGGTAGCGATTTGTCTTTGTCAATAAAATAAGGTCAAAGAGAGGTTCTTCATGTGACCAATGGTTGGGACCTTCTTTCCATATAACCACATAATCCCCTTGTCAAGGAGATCATATTGCAAGTTTAGAGCATCAACCACTAGCTTGGGCATGACTGTAGTACTGGCCCCTGAATCTATCATATTATTGTATAGTAACTTATCCCCTATAATAAGGGTCATGAAGAAAGGAGTGGGATTTATCTTACTTCTTTCACATTCATTTTTTCCATCATATTCATATATACTACAACCCCCAAAGATTGGGGGTTTGACACAAGAATTTTTCCCTTATCTTGATTGTGGGATGGGATCGAATCCGGTGGTGGATTTTGTTCCTCTTTATTCAAAACATCTCAAAGTATATTATTTTACTCCATAATGGATAGGATGTCCCACATAGACACATTAACAAAATACTTCTTCAATTTCTCCACCACATTAAGCATTCTCATTGGCGGGACCTTCGGTTTGAATGAGGTGCTTCTTTTTCCTTAGGAAAAGTTTGGTCTACCACAAGCAGACTAGGAACATTATCTGTGGCTTTTGGCTATGATTATGGTACTTGCAGCCGAGGCTACTATGGTTGTCAAAGTGGTGGTGTTGATGGTATCTATGGTATGTATTCTCTAGTGAACATTCTCTTTGATCTGGTGTTATAGTCCAGCTATACTTGCAATGTTCTCACGATTGAGACTTCATATGTGAACACTGATTCTTCTCCCTCCATCCAAGAAAATAACACTTGGTTGGGGGAGATATACAATTCTTACTTTAGGTACATTCCCTATATTTGTGAACTAAATATGGCATTTTCAATCCAGAGAGATTGGTAACTTTGAACATCCGAAGGAATGCCTTGAATTATTTGTGGTCTCAAACCTTCTACTAAATATTTCCCCACAATTTTTTTTGGGGCATATGGGCATCATTGCATGGAAAAAACTATGCATTTTGTATCTTCTCCTAGTTTTTTTTTCCCCAAGATCAAATCCTTGCTCATACTGGCTTTGATCATCTATAATGGAGTGGTCATAGGGAAAATCTAGCCTGATGCTTGTGGCTGATTACCCCCTCTTGGAAATCCTTGGTATGTGTTATGTTGGAAAGGTGGTCTCCCTCCTTGATAATTTTGTGTGGGAGGCTTTAGAGGTGCTACCTATTAACGTCGAATAATGATGAGCTCATTTGTTAAAGTCCTCATTAAGTTATTCATGTCATTGACATCCACGACCAATGAAGAATAGCCTAGCATGATTTTTTGTGCATTTGGGTACATATACATCAAAGGTGGCAGTGCAGCCAATGTGCGAGGAAGTGAAGCAAGGGTGCTATGAGATGACTCCTCTTGTTCCCTACCAAAAATTTCTATGAACATTAGCATTTAATTTCATGGTGGGATCTTCCAAGTGTCTATCAAACTATTATCCTCTCTTACAGCCAGATCTTATGCGTCAGACAAAGTATCACCTCTAAGTGATTGTACTATGATCGTGATATCCAAATTAAAATCCTTCAGATAGAACATGAATTCCATGACTGTTGGAGGTCTAGTTTTCATGGTAATCCTTTGCCAAGTCTTATGGAACCTATTCTTGAAGTCCATCATGGCTTCTTACAGAGCTCTCTTGATTGTGATCAATTACTGCAACAAGGACGAGTGGTCTCCCTTCTCTAAAAAATGGTTGAAAATCTTGTCTCCAAGGTCATCCCAAGAGTGGTTGTTATTGTGAGATAAGGATTTGTACAGATATTGAGCCTTTTATTCAAATTATGTAGCTAATAGTATAAGGGGAATATTTTTCTCTACGATGTTATGAAACCTATAGACCATTGATATGTCCTCGAGATGCTTGGAAAGTATTTAAAAATAATCTCCAATAAACCTCGAGATTTCCTTGAGGGAATTGGCAGGGATTGTGGGCCACACATTTGGAGGGGTGGGAAAAATTAGTGGTCTACCACTGTCCCAGGTTACAAAATTTCTAGGAGCTTCTTGGAGTGCCATCAAAAAACAAACCCCTATGGACTAGGTAAATAGGTATTCTGATTTGAAAAGTTCAATCATATAGTGGGGTAGATAAAACTCTAGACTCCAGGCTAGCACTCCTAACCCTATTACTTCTAATAGGTGATACAAAACATGTGGCTTATCTCCTCCTAGGAGTCGAAGAGGGTAATTGAGAATATTGTAAATTTCCTCTAAAATATTCCCTCGTTTGGACCCTAGGCATAAGTTAACTAGTCTCTTTTGTTAGTCTAATTTAAATTACTCTTTAAGGCTAAGTATCATACACTATGAAAGATCTTGGTCCCACCGGGCGTGCCGAAAAAAGAACTGTTGATCTTAAAAGATTGCACTTCTCTCGAACAACCTTATGGCAAATTCGATGAGTGGGGGACCTACTTGTGTCTCACTGAATAACCTCTAGGATTGTTAAAGAAGTTAGATCTTCTCTAGGCATGGGAAAAGGGAGAAGGAAATTCAGAAAGGAAAACTAAAGGTGGCAATGTGCCAAAGGTTTTACAACATTTCAAAGCCCCTTAACAACTCCATTTTTTGATAAATAACACAAAATTCCACATACCCTTCATCTTTGGAAGGAGAATGAAAAAATAAGGCTGATGAAGGCACATGATAGAAATTCAAATCCCCCCATGTGAAGAACCCATTAAGGTTCAAGTAGGAAAAGGAAACCTAGATTCAAACATGATACTTTAGATTCTTATAGAGCTATCCAATCAACAACATAATATGAAACCATAGGAAAATTTAACAAGAGATTGAAATAGTATCAAAAACATGATTCAATTCTTGTAAGCTAAGGTTCACAGATCATAGAATCTTAAAAATTTTAAATTAATAATCAAGAATTATATACAAAAATAACTAGAACATATAGCATTTTATTTATCTATGATTGAGATTAAAGTGTAAAATAAAGGCCACATGAGCACAATTTGATACAATTTTTTTCTTTATATTGCTGAAAAAATGTTAAGGTCAAACAACTAAATACATTTCTTGACACCAATTAAAAAAGAGTGATTAAAGCTCTACAATAAATCCACTATACTATCCTACTGCCAATGATAATCTATCTATCTCCTTATCTATGTCCTCTGTGATCATATATCTTCTCCAAGAAAGCTTCCTTTTAGAAGAAAAAGGGAAGCACACAAGCATCAATTACTCCTCCACTGCCAAAGCTTAAAACCCTAATGAGAACCGACACTAGCTAACCTTAAATTCTAATAAAAAATTAGATTTGATTTGATAATAAAATTTGAGCTTCTTTCATAATGATGATGTATGTAAAATCTCAATGATTCAAATCTCCAACAAGCTGCGTACAGGTCACCTTGTCAGATGAAAAATACGACCTTAAATGCTTGATTCTATCTAATCCATTTTGATGTTGGAAATAATGGTGATGTCAAAAGAGGTCGACTCCAGGAGTGGCGAGTGAAACAAAAAGTGCTACCACCTGAAAATATTTGTAAAATCCCTCCCTAATGGTGAAGAGAGCTCCCCAACAAAAGATAGGTGATGTGGCGAGTGGGCATGCATTCTTCAAAAAATTGGAGAGCAGTTTGGAGGAAAACACTTGTGGGAGTTCTAGGTGTATATCATCAGGCTTGAAGAGAAATAAAAGCCCAAAAAGGTAGTGTATCCACTACATGGCACAATTGTGCACTTTTTCATGAAAAACCTCTCGTAGTCTCCAAAAACATGCATCGATGTGACAAGTGGCAAGACAAAATTGAGCCAAAAAGAGATAAGGGCCTTGGAGCCAAGAGATCAAAGCAAAGAGAAATAAACACTTAAAGAAAAAATGCTTCATAGACATGGTATGAATTGATGAGTTTGTGGATGTAGGATACATGTGGTACTAATGATAATTGTGATTTGGGATGGAGATGTTAGTAAAAATAAATGTTAGTAGGATTTTAGAAGAAAAATGATGATCTTGATCTAATTTTTTAAAATCCATAGATTATGATTAATATGATTATATACGTTGATGAGTGATTGATACTAATGTATGATAATGATTTGATTACTTTTCTTTTGCTTTCATGGAGAACTAAGTAGTTTTTAGAAATCCTTATTAATGTAGAAAATAGACATGATGCACTAGGGTATTAATGGCCAAGGTGACTTTGCATCTATTGTGTAGACCTTGACTCCACAAACAAGGAGTATTCTTTCTCATACCAAACATACAAAAACCTTGTTAAAGTGTATGGGTGAGAAGTTTAAAAAAATTTCAGACTAGTTATATTGAGAGGTATGGAGTACCTAACATGCAATTGCTACATGAATTTCCCCAAAATGACTTCCACACACAAAAAGAAGTAAGTATTCTCCATGGTAATATTTCACAAACATCAAAAAATAGAGCAAATAGAAAATCAATGATCAATGTCCCATTCCTTCCTCTATAAATCCTTGTGGACATCATCAAGAGATCCTAGGAATGTGACAATAAGATAAATAAAAAAGATAAGATCATAAAAGATAAAAAAATGTTGTTGTATCACTTATCATGATATTAGCCATTGATAATGCCTATTGTAGGAATAATTTATCCATTAAGACACACATTAGGATGTTGATGATGATTTTCAAGAGGCGGGATAGTTAACACTTAGGTATTTTTTTAGTCTAATGATGATTCAGTTGTTTCGTTTCTTTGCTTGGAAGTTTTGGACTTCGATGTTTTCTTTGCTTGTCGATTGCATTGTCGAAGGTTGAAGGCAATTATTGTTTACTATGGATGGAGAGTTTATTGTGGATAGGTGATAATGAAGACAAGATTTTTGATATTTTTAAAATATTTTTATGCTTTTGAGGTTATTTGATGTTGTTTTGATCCCTAAAATGTTAATTCCTATTATGAGATGCTAAAAAAACTATCAATGCAATTAAAAAAAAAACCTAAAGAGTACACCTCAAGATTAGCATAAATGAAGAAATTGCAAAGAATTAAGATAACCAATTGATAAGTTATTACACCTCTTTTGTGTTGCTTCTTCCTTGGTTGGCCCTTGATATTTGGATGTTTTGTATGCTCTTTGGATGGAAAGCTAAATAAAATATGCAAAGTGATATGCAATATGAGTGAATACATGGTAATGGTGAACTCAAAATACTATGGTAAATGCAAGAGAGGCTCAAATGGAGAATTTTCAAGAGTTTTGATAGCAAAAGATTGATTAATAAAATTAGAGAAAGGAGGGGGTATTTATAGAACAATTTTAATTCTCTAGAGAATTCAAAGGTTGAGATTAAGCCCTCACATCTTGACATGTGGAATATGAGATGGCCTAGGGTGGGATGATGTGGAAATGAGGTGGAAGAGAGGTACATTATGTGGAGGAAGGACAAGTACCTTGTAGGTACCTTGGGGGATGAGAAGATTTCCTCAAAAAGGAACTCCTTGTCCCCAAATGAGAATGAAAAAGACATTTGAGTAATTTTAGAATTTCTCAAAAATCTCCATGGGAAATGGGAAAATGGTTGGAGGAATAAATGTGAATTAAAAATTCACATACTTGAGAGATTCTAATGGATAAGAGAGGGTTTCCAAAGAGATGGGGATTTTCCACATGTGAGTGATGTGACAAGTCAAAAGTTCTAGAAGTCCTTGGCACATGTAAAATGACAAGTCAAGTCTTCTAGAACTTGCATGGGGATAGGGTAAACCTTGAAAGAATAAAATGTGAATTAAAAATTCAAATGGGGAAGAGAGGATCCTAGGATGAATAAATGTAAATTAAAAATTCACATGGGAAAGAGAGTCAAAGCCAAGAAAGGCAAGTGGAAAGGTTGACTAAAAAAGGTATTCTAAATGTGGCTAATGACTTTTATTAAGGTTGTGCAAACACAAGATTAAGATAATTAATGAAAGATTAGAGGAAAGTGGGAGATTATGGAGGATGTGACACTAATCTCTATTAAGTGGTGCACACCCTAATCATGGATTAATTAATTTAATCCAGATTAAAAGAGGATTATGGAGAATGTGACAAGGAGAGAGAAAAAGAGGGATTAAAAATTGGTTTTAATATAAATAGGTCAAATGAATAAATTAAATAAATTGTCCTATTTATTTAATTTAGAGAATAAAAGGTGTAAGGTAAATTATTTAATTATTTAATTACATACTTTAGGAACCTTAGGCAGAAAATGATATAATGATTAAATAAATTATTTAATCAATATTAATGAAATAGATGAATAAAGTAGACAATTTTGATCATGTGGAAGCAATCAAATTTAGATGTATAGAGTAACATTCCTAGAAGCACCACAAGGTGGTTTTCACTTAAAGGATGATTTATTTCTCTTTATTGTTTTCTTGATTTTTTCTTTTTTTTCTTTTTTTGTTGGGATATCTGATATGCTAGGTGTAGAACATTTTGAGATGGACATTATTAAGAGGTTATTCTAGAGGTTCTACTCCTTCTAGAGTATCCAACTGATATAATCAAGAGCTGTAGCTTTTTGTGAGGATAAAGGGACCTAGCCTGTTTGGGTCAAACTTACCTTTCCCATCTTGATCGAGCTGGATATTTTGATTTTCTTTTAGGACCAAGTCACCAACTTGAAATATCATGTTCTTTATTTTCTTGTTATAGCTCTGCTTGAGGTGATCCTAATAATCTTGTAGGTGGTTTAAAGTGCTCAAACATCTTTCATCCAGTAGTTCTAGTTCATTGAGTCTGGATATCTGATATTCTTCATTACTGGCCATGTCTTTTAGGGATACTCGCAATGATGGCATCTTGACCTTGATAGGTAAGATAGATTTTGATCCAAAGACCAAGGAAAAATGTGTCACACTTGTGGGTGTGCAAATGTTGGTTTGATAAGCCCAAGAGTTAGGATTTAGTTGTAGGTGCTAGTCACTGCTGGTATCATTAACAATCTTCTTCATGATTTGTAGGATTTTTTTGTTTGATGTTTTTTCCTAATGGTTTCCTTAGGGATAGTATGTGGTAGAGAAGCCATGTTTGATGGGGAATCTACAAAAAATTTCATGGACATCTTGGTTTTCAAATGGATTTTCATAGTTGGTAATGATAGTAGGAGGGATTCCATATTGATAGATCAAATAGTTTAGGATAAGATTTTCTATTTGTTTTCCCATGATATAGGTGAGAGGTATAGATTCTATCAATTTTTGTAAAATAGTTTGTGGTAGTTATGATAAAATTTTGTCCATTGGATGAAGTGGGAGATATATTTCCTATCAGGTTGATTCCCCATTGTGAGAAGGGGCATAGTGTAGTGATAGGACATAGCTCTTATGCAATCACATGAACAAGATTACCATGTTTCTGACATTGATGAAACTTCTTAAAATAATGTATAGCTTCTTGCTCCATTGAGGGCCAATAATAGCCTATTATTAGAAAATTCTTCACTAGATTAGTTCCACTTGAGTGAGACCCACAAAAAACCTTTATGTACCTCTTACAAGGCAATTTTTGCTTCTTCCTCAATGAGAAATTAGAGTAATGTACCATCAAGACTTTGATGGTATAAGGTATCTTTAAGGATGGTAAATCAAGAATTTTGGTGGATAAAGGTTTTATTTTGGTTGGTTATTAGGTGAGGTGGTATGATTCCATGTTTGATATAGGTGAATGTGTCTTAATACCAAGGCGAGTTAGGACCAACAACATCACACACAAGTTTGGATTTTGGGATAACAAACATTGGTATAATAAAATGTTCCACTAGGAATTCGTATTGAGGAATATTTTGGGGTATGTCAAGGAGTGAACCAATAGTGGCTATAGCATCGACAACTTTATTGTTAATCCTTGGGATCTATTCAAATATGATGACGGAAAAGTATTTCTTGAATTTTTCCACCATTCTCTTTTACGACATGAGATTATCATCTTTAGTCTAATATTTGTTGTTAACCTACCTTATGACTAGTTGGGAGTCACCATAGACTTGTAGTTATTTGATTTTCCATTTCATGATCATTTTTAGCCTGATGATTAGTGTTTCATATTCGGCTATATTGTTCATACAAGGGAAGGACATTCTATATGTATTGGGTATACTATCTCCTTTTGGTGTAATAAATAAGATACCAGCCCTTGAGCCGTGCTGGGTATGGGATCTGTTGAAATACAAAGTCCAATGGTTTGACTAAGTTGTTAGTAGGTTTCTCTCATCTGTAAATTTTGATATGAGTGGGTGATTATCTTTAATAGACGCTTCTGCTAACTGGATTTCTATCATCTGTCCTTTAATGGATTTCTTGTCAATATATATTTATGTTGAATTTGCTTAGTATCATGACCCACTTAGAAATTCTTATTGTAAGAGATGCTTTTTCTAAGAGATATTTCAAGGAATTTACTTTAGATATCAGCTTGATTTACTTTTTTAGCATGTAATTCCTAAGCTTTTGTGTTGCAAAGATAATAGATAAACATGGTCGTTTAATAGGTGTATAATTTTACTCATATCCAACTAGGGTATGGCTGATGTAGTAAACTTCTCTTTCTTTGTTCTACTCATCAAGTTGTGCCAATAGAGATCCCAAAGATTCCATTGTTGTCGATACATATAAAATCATTACTTTATCTTGAATCAAAGGAATCAATATAGGGGGGGGTGAAAAAATAGTATTTAACTTGTTGAAAATATTGATCACACATTCTGTTTGATTTGAATGTTACATATTTATGGAGAAAGTGTATGAATGGATGACATTTATCCTATAATTTTGCAATAAATCTTCAAATAGAATGAAGCTTTCCTTGTAAATTGTTTCAATGTTCTTGTGGGAGGAATTTCCAAGATAGCCTTGACCTTATTAGGATCCATTGATACCTCTTCTAGATATAATGTAACCCAATAGTTTCCTAGATGCTACATTGAACACACATATCTTTGGATTTAGATGCAAGTTATACTCCTCTAGTTTTTCAAATATCCTAGCTAAGTTATTTAGGTGTTCTTTTCTTTTGATTTATTTATCCAATAGATCATCTACATAGTCCTCCATGGTGATGTGAAATATATCATGAAATATAGTAGTCATTACTCTTTGGTATGTAACTCCTACGTTCCTCAATCCTAATGGCATGACAATTTAGAAAAAAATTCCCCAAGCACAGATAAAATCCATTTTGTGTTGATCCTTAGGGGCTATCTTTATCTGGTTGTACTCAAAAACGTTATCCATTAGGGAAAGAATTTCATGACTATCAGTTAGATCTACTATTATGTTGATGTTGGGGAGGGGGATTCCATCCTTAGGGAATGCCTTGTTAAGATCTCTAAATTCTTTACAGATTTGTAGGCTCCTAATGGGTTTCTACACCAGTACGAGGTTGGATACCCACTTAGGATAATCTATAGGTCTAATGAATCCAACGTCCAATAGTTTCTAAAGCTCCACCTTGACTAAAAGTACTATTTATGGGTGCATCTTGTGAAGCTTTTGTTTAATCGATTTCATTGTAGGGAATGTTGTTAGATAATGTACCAGTAAATCTATATCCATTTCTAGAATATTTGCATATGTCCAAGAAAAGTTGATCTTGTGTTCATGGATGAATACCAAGAAGTTGAATCTTTCCTAAAGATCTAAGGAATTTGCATGATATGTTACCTTAGTCTATTGTTCCTATGTTGATAGGTTTAGAACCTTCAACCAAGACTATTAATTGTTTTAGATACTATATGATCGGGAGATTGAATCCTCCATCCTCAAGTGCCTCAAATCATTTTTCACCCTCAAATACATCCTTTGTTTTTCCTTTTTCATGATTTGATAGAGCCACATTGTGGTTTCCCCTAGGAGATATCCTTCTGATGTTTAGATTTTTTCATTTCATTTTTGTAACTAGAGGACATAATCTCCCCTCCAAAGTATGCTCCTTGTTCAAGTTCCATGAAAAAACCAACCTTGTGATCTCCTTGTGGTATACCATTTCAAAGTCCCATGAACTCAACACTAGCTTCATTTTTCTAGGATAAGTTCACAACAGGTGTGTGATGTTGTTGATCCCAATTGATTAAGTATGGGTATATGGGTTAGATTTTTTTTGTTTGGGATGTAGGTTTGAAGGAGTGGGTAGTGATGGTTTTTATGCCAAGTTATCCAAAAAGGTCTATGATATTTACTTCATTATTAATAAGATTGTAATTATTTGATGTCTAAATGATGGTAGAAGGAGCTATTTCTTGACAAGAGGTAGTTTCAATGCTTGGGGTAACCATGTCTAGCGAACAAAAACCTAGTCCTAGATTCTTCTTATGTTTTTCCATTATGATGGGTTCTCTCATACCTTGTTCATTTAGACCAAGGCCACCTTTTACATTTAATCCCATACTTTTTTCTAGTTAATAACCTTTATTGTTAGGATCAATAGTAATGGAATGTAGTTACTTCTCTTCCTCATGTTTGTCTTCTTTGTAAAGCCAAGAATATATTTTTTCTTCAAACACTACTTCATCCTTCATACCTCCCCACTTGGTGAAAATAGTAGGTTTGACTTCATAGGTGACATATTGAATATGATTAATTTCAATTGGTCTCCCATATGATCTTGGTGATGGGAGAAGCTTCCTAATGCAAAAGGATTGATTAAAATGGTATTCTCTATAGCCCTTATCAAGTAATTGTATCTTAAGGTCAAATTTTGGTGGATCAGTTGATGTTGATAGAGTTGAGGATGAAGCAAGTGATGATGGATTGATATAGGAAAATGAGTTGAAGGATATATCATTACTAGGTATTTGAAGAAATTTCTTGTATTTCTCCTCCAAGTTCATGTAGTAATGGAAGGGTTATGTTGTTGCAAGTATGAATGACTATGGTGGTGTTGTCATTGATGTCAACACATTTCAAGTAATTGTAGAGAAAGAAATCAAGTGATTGCAGGTGGTACATGTATGGTTAAGATACTGTAGATATTTTGTAAGTACATGGAGCTATGTTTATGGCGTTATAGGTGTGTTATGATGAATTTTCATATAATTTTGAGAAAATTGAAGACAAATTTGTGTATGTTTTGAATATGCTCTGGTAATGTGATTTGCATTTATTTTGTGTTGATCCTATGCTTATGCGGATATGTAGTGTTTTTTATGGGCCTCATTGGATAATATATCCTGAGTTATAGCTTTTGGTTTGATGAAGAGTGAAATTTGTGTTCCTTGGTGTGTGAATTGGTCTGGCATAGTTGTTTGTCTATGGATTGGGAGAGATGTTCCTTCTTTACAGTCCTTTGATGGTTTGTCTCGAATCTTGTAGATTTAGAAGAAGGTTAATAATTAGTTCATCTATTTTATAGAAAATATGTTCATGGTTTGGTGCTCCATAAGGCTTGTTCCAGAGTAACTATGTGTGTCTGCATAGTCCGGTTGGATTGATGGAAAGAGTTTTGTGTATGAAGATTGTTGTAGTTGTTGTGGATGTTTTTGAAGGCATCTAAGAGGTATTCTAGTGTCTAGTGAATCATGTTGTGTGATCCATGTGTTATCATCTTGTTGTGAATGTGTGTACTTTGAAATTCATTTGCGTTTTCATTAGGTTTGGCCGACCCAGTGTCTACATGTTACACAAAGGATGAGTGTCAATTAATGAAGCATGTGATTGATCCAAGATGTTGTTTGGGTCCTAGTTAATTATGTATTTGGTCCACTCTTATTCCTATCCATCGTGGGAATGCTGAGTCATCGACCTAATTTGAATTTGTAAAATAAAGAATGTGTAGCCGACCTTGGAGAAAGTTTCTAAGATCGAAGATGGTATAAATACAAACCAATATTTTTTGAATAAAATACCAAAAATATGCAAAATAAATGTGAAGAGCAGAGTGTGTGAAATTGAAAATCAAGGTAGCAGTACTTTAATGTGTTTAAATCTTGAAAGGAGTGAGCCGATGGTGTCTATAATTCTTTGATCAAGGTTGTGAAATTGTGGAACCTATTGTGGTGTATTTTCTATTATCTTACTTTGTCTATATGAAATGAGCCTCCTTCTTGACAATGAGTCCTATATGTAGGCAGTGAGCATTTTTATCTGGACAAAGAGTCCTTTTTGGGTAGTGAGACCTTTGGTAGTGAGCCTTTGTATCTAGTTTTACATTACTATTATATTGAGAATTAATCCTCACCATGGTTTTTCCCTCATTGGTTTTTCCATGTAAATCTGGTGTCTCTGGTATTTTCTTTTTGTTATTTGCATTTCATGTTTATACTTAATAGCAGATTAAAGTAAATGTGGAATTGATTAAGATCAGAAGTGAATGTGGTTTTATACAAATGATTTGCTCCCCCTCTCATTTGTCTTGTGCATTTAAACAATTGGTATTAGAGATTTGGTTCCTTGGATAAGAGCTTAACCGCTTGAGGAAAATCTGATGGCGCACAAGTTGTCAATCCTTGTGTTTAATGGAGCTAACTATAGTGACTGGAAAGTGCAAATGAGAGGTTACCTGATCTCTCTTGGTTTCAAGACTTGGAAAACTATCGAAACAAAATATGTTGAGCCAAAAAGTGGTCCTTCTTCTATAGATGAGATTTCTACCTATGAGGAAAATGAAAAAGAAAGGTATGCAATCTATAGTTCTTTATTTAAAACTAAGCAAAAGAATTTATTTCATTAGGCACTACTTATGAATTATGGGAAAATTTGAAAGATATCTATGAAGAAAATGATGGTGAATGTTTTTTGTCTCAAGTCAATGAGAGTTGGCTATGGCACCAAAGGATGGGACATGTAAAATCTGACAATCTATTCAGGATTAGTTCAAGAGAAGCTGTTAGGGATCTGCCTAAAATCACAAAGCCTACCAATACTTTTTGCAAAAGTTATCAATTGGGGAGACAAAAACGATGCAGTTTTTAAAGGAAAAAAATAATCATCTACCATAATGTTGGAATTGATTCATACAGACCTATGTAGTCCCACAAGGATAGGAATTTTTAATTGTTATAGGTATTTTATGCTTTTGATTGATGATTATTCTAGAATGACATGGGTTACTTTTCTTAGGGAGAAAGCTCAAGATCTAGATAGATTCAAAGTTTTCAAGGAAAAGGTAGAGAATGAAGTGAACCTGTGAATCAAATTTTCAAGATTTGATAGAGGTGGAGAATTGACTTCCAATGAGTTTAATACATTTTTTTGAAGAGAATGGTATAAAGATAAATTTTCTGCTCCTAGAACTCCTCAGCAGAATGGAGTTGTAGAGAGGAAGAACCAAACTATTCAAAAGGCTACAAGGAATATGATGAAAGAGGAAAATTTTCTTGATGTATATTGGAGAGAATAAATCCACACTATTTATATTCTTAACAGATTTTAGATGAGAGGTAACAATACAAAGACCCCTTATGAACTATGAACTAGCAAGATTCCTACTATTAAGTACTTTAAGGTATTTGGAAGCAAATTCTATATTAAAGAGATGATGATAACCTTGGAAAATTTGATGCAATATGTGATGAAGGTATTTTCCTTGGATATTCAACTAACAACAAAGCATATATATGCTTCAATGAAATATTGAGAAAGATAGATGAAAGTGAAAATGTAAAATTTTATGAAGATATGCATAGACCAGTTGGAATAAGAGAAGTTGAACCAGACGATCCTATTTGTGGAAAAGTACATGAAGAGGATAAGTACTCTAGAACCTTCTCCTAAGACTCCTAAGTATGTACAAAAGAATCATCTAAAAGAACAAATAATTGGAGATAAAAGTGAAGGTGTAAAGACAAGAAGAAAAATGATAGCAGGTTAGGTAAATTTGTGTTTACTTTCTAAGATAGAACCTAAAACAATGTGTGAAGCATGCAAAGAAGAGAATTGGGCTAGAGAAATGAAAGAAGAGTTGTAATAGATAGAGAAGAATTAGACATGGGAACTGGTTCCTATACCTGCAAACAAGAATGTAATTGGTGAAAAATGGGTGTTCAAAAATAAGTTGAATGAAGATGGTGAGGTAGTAAGAAAAAAAGAAATGTTTGTATGCAAAGGTTATTCATAGGTTGAAGGACTAGAATTTGAGGATACATTTTCCTTGGTGGAAAGAATGGAGGCCATTCAGAATTTTTTGGCTTTTTCTACTCACAAAGATTTTAAAGTATACCAGATAGATGTTAAGTCTACATTCCTAAATGGAGATTTGGAAGACAAGGTGTACATGGAACAATTGGAAGGATTTTAGTTATCAGATAAACCAGAGATGGTATGCAAGTTGAAAAAGGAACTATTTAGACTTAAACAGTCTCCCAGAGAATGGTATGCAAGGTTGGATATATATTTCATAGAAAAATAGTTCAACAAAGGCTCTGTAGACAACAATCTCTATTTAAAATTTGAAGGAAATATACTGTTGATATTGTTGTGTACGCTAACGATATTATCTTTGGAGGAAATGAGGGTATGTGCAAGAAATTTGTAGAAGAGATGATAAAGAGTTTGAGATGTCTATGATTGGTGAGTTGAATTTCATCCTTGAACTCCAAGTGAATCAAACTAATAAGGTCCTATTCATTTCATAATCTAAGTATGTTAAATAATTTATGAAGAAGTTTGAAATGGACGATTCCAAATTGGTTTGTACCCCTATGATGACTAGATGCAAGCTGAGTAAGGACGATGATTCTCCTAAAATTGATCAAAGCATATATAGATCTATGATTGGTGGCCTATTATATCTTACTACTACTAGATCGTATATCATGCATGTTGTAAGTTTGGTTGTCAAATTTCAAGTAGAACCTAAGGAAACACATGTTACAACTATGAAGAGGATATTTAGATATCTAAAGGGAACTCCAAATTATGGCTTGTGGTATCCTAAGGATATTGATTTTACTTTCAATGCTTACACTGATGTTGATTGGGCTGGTTGTGTAGATGACTGGACAAGTACAAGTGGTGGTGCATTCTTTCTTGGAGGAAGATCGGTTTCCTGGCTAAGCAAGAAACAAGATTCAGTTTCTTTATCCACTACAAAATTTGAGTATATTGCAGTAGCATCTTGCTATACATAGGTACTTTGGATGAAGCAAACATTGAAGGATATAGGTGTGATGTGTGATGATCCTATATATATCTTTTGTGATAATACGAGTGCAATAAATATTTCAAAGAATCTGGTAATAAATTCTAGGACAAAGCATATATATATATATCAGATATCATTTCTTAAGGGAGAAGGTGTTGGATAATAATGTTAGACTTGAATATGTATCTACAAAGGATCAGATTGCAGATATATTTACTAAGGCTCTTTGGAAGGATACTTTTGAGTATATCAAGGAGAAGTTGGGGGTTTACTACCCCTCCTTCCTTGAACTAGGTGCACATGGAGGTGCATCAATCCAGTGGACTACATATTCATCATCTATTTGGACTGATGATTGGGGTCTACTCCTCAGGGGCATTAAGAAGTATCATTCTTGTAGTATGAGATATGGGTGCAATCCTAAGGGGGAGTGAAAAAAAATTGGTTGAAGAATCATACAATACTTTTATTTTCCATTTATTTAAAAGGGGTAGAGAGAGTCATGTGAAAAATCCTATTTATATATGAAAAAGATAAAAGGAAGAGATAATGTTTGCAAGGAGAAGAGAGTGTAGAAAAAATATGTAGGTTGTCTAATCTGAAAAAATGGGAGAAGAAGAAGTAGGAGAGTGTGTATGTTTTCTTTGATGGTTTTCACATCATGT